>JBBBVM010000506.1:0-37950 GCA_037355625.1 Petunia x hybrida | reverse complement strand
CGATAACAGGGGAACTTGCACGACCTTCACTATTCCACGGACATTATCTCATAATTACAGAATCAGAGTTATAACACGCACATCAAACTCTTGGATAAAAACATAGCTGGATAATATGATAACATCATTGCCCAGCTTATTCTGACTATGCCGATCCTTCCTCGATCACGTGAGGAGAGTTCTACATGTTTGAAACAAAAATACATGGAACTTTGAATGGATCAACATGATTCAGCCGATAATCACCTCTTCGATATGCCTTTCAATATAGAACAGGTCGATGGAACTAAGAATTAACTCACGCTTGATGCAATAGAGGGAACTTTTGAAGTACCTTGTCACTACTCACTATAGAAGATTTGATACAAGCTATACAAAATATATGTAACATACTCGCGAAGGCGGATCTCAAATCAGACTCCCGTAACTCAAGATGCGAATTTAAATGAAAAGAAGTCAAATTATTTAACTTTCGGCATTTTAGCGGAAACTAGCCGAACAACATCGAAATTCACTTTCGAAAGTTCACAAAAATCACAAATAATCATACGAACCTAACGGCGCTTTCGGATTTCGAATCGGAGCTCATTCGGCAAAAACCGAGCTCGAAAATCTCCTTTTAATATTAATCACCAATAAAAACTGAAACCTTCTTCCGATGCCTACCAAACGAGGTCTGATTTAGCTCAAATTTTACAAACAGGTTCTAATGGACACCACGAATATTTTAAAATTATCGACACGCCAATCGGAGTCCTAACTTCCGAAACGACTGACCGAGGTCGTTTCAGTGGAGCGCCACGTGCCCCAAAGCGCCAGGCCAAAATCCGCTCTTCCTTGCTCCGCAACTAGCCTCGTGTGGTGCCCCCGTGTGCTCAATCCAATCCTCAATCAACTTCCAATCATTCCTTACTCAATCACGCTCCTAAAAACTCCAAATGCACTGCGTAACCACCTACACACGCACGACATCAAATTAGTGCAAAACCACATTCATAAACTATAAAACGAGCGAATAACAAGCTCAAACATACGAAAATATTAAGGAAACGTTTGCATAAAATGCCAAACATCAATATCATCTTCTTCAACATCCTGATCATAGTCGACTTCCTTCACTGTAGTATTGAAAGCCACAGTTTTCTTTTTCTCTTCCAAGACATTTCGTTTCAGATGAGTTTTCTCAAAGGCAATTAGATCACCTCTGAGTTCATCATAAGAAATTTTGTTTAGATCTCCACTTTCTATGTTGATAACCTTAGGTTGCCAAGTAGTAGGAAGGCTTCTCAGAATCTTCCTTATCTGTTCACCACTAGAGTAGATCTTTCCAAGTGCTTTGAATTCACCAATGATTTTGTAAACCTAGCAAACATATCTTCAGCAGATTCTCCATCTTTCATTTGAAATAGTTCATATTCATAAACTAGAAGATTTATTCTAGTTTCCTTGACCTTACTGGTTCCTTCATACGTAACCTCCAACTTATCCCATATTTCTTTGGCCATTTCACAACTGGATATTTTTTCATATTCTTCACCATTGATAGCGTTGTAAAGAATATTTACAGCCTTGTAATTAAGTTGGATAATCTCCCGTTGTTCGTCAGTATAATCGTCCATATCAACATCAGTAGGAACATTTTGAAGATATCCTTCTTTCTTTGTAGTTTTGATAGTGGGAATGTCAAAAGGACCCTTCTTGATGACATGCCAGACCTTAAAGTCAACCGATTTGATGTATGTTTCCATACGAATCTTCCAATGACCGTAGTGCTTACCATTGAATTAAGGAGGTCGGGTGGCAGAAGTTCCCTCTTGTAGAAGAGCTCCATTCACAACGTGTTATGACATGATCTTTTCTGACTTGCTGTAAGGCAAAAACAAAAAGTGTGAATCCAAGCTCTGATACCAATTGATGAATACAAGAGAGGGGGTGAATTGTTTTTACTTATAATTTTAGTCGACTACTCAAATTAATAGTTGACTTAGGAAGATAAGTAATAAGCAGTGCAGAACAAAAGGCAGTAAATAAACAAGGAACGACACAGAGTTTTATACTGGTTCAGAACCAAACGGTTCCTAATCCAGTCCTCTTGGGTTACAAGGGAGTTATCTCTCTTCAAGCTCTTGTAGAACACAATTACAAGTATGGTTTATCGTTAACCACAAACGTCTTCTCACAGGTGGTTTTAATCCTTCGCTCACCACTAACGACAGTGTCTGATTTATAGATGATCA
Source organism: Petunia x hybrida (assembly GCA_037355625.1). Lineage (NCBI taxonomy): Eukaryota > Viridiplantae > Streptophyta > Magnoliopsida > Solanales > Solanaceae > Petunia > Petunia x hybrida. The sequence continues at coordinate 35,713 of JBBBVM010000506.1, read as the reverse complement.
GACCAACTTCAGTGACACAACTATTACCTCACTACACGATCTCTCTTGTCTTTTTTGTGACACACTCATAAATACATAGGAATACAGTTCTTGCAAGTAAAAGACTTAGAGAAGTAGATAGTAATAAGAAGCGTAAGTAATATCTCCAGGGATGCTTGAATATATAGTGACCCAACACCGAAGCCCGTTGAAGGGAAAGGAGGCATATCTGTAATCGAGATATGATGGAGATGTGATTGACGAGTACTACGGAATAGAGAGATTTGACCCAAGAGATTTGATTCTCTTAGGGATATGAATATCTCCAAAGAATAAGGCAAGAGCAGATTGTGGAACAAGTCCCACGAGAAACGCGGGCCACAAATCTCAACCTTCCATAGCTGACTCTCGAAATCAATCAGCGATCTTCAGAATCAATCTTCCATAATCTTTTGACTCTTGTCTTGTAGTTCCTGCAGAAGGCACATAGGACTTAAGTGTCGCACTCTTTTTGTAATAAACAAAACATGTATTTAGATTAACTCAACAGAATGAACCAAATGATGATGAAAATACAAGCGGAAAAATGGCTCAAATCATCATCAACATTGAGCTTCTTAGAGGTGCCAAGGAAGAGAAAGAGAAAAAGGCAACCAAGGTTGAAAATATTCAAGTTACAAAAATGGGCCAACAAGTAGCCCCAATTGGGTATGTCAACCCCAGAGGTCCACCTCTAACCCTTCTTCAAAGAGGACAAGAGGAGTATTTTCCGGAGCAATGTTTCAATGTCCAAAATGAAGAAGAACCCAACTTTGTGGCTTACCAACAAGGTGGTTATCAAAGGCCTTATCAACAAGGCCAATGGAGGCAAGATCAAGGAAGACAAAATTGGAACAACAATCAAGGTGAAAGAGGAGTTGGTGCTTCTCAAAATTATGCACCAAGAGCTCCTTACAAGCAAGGTAAAATAAAGGGAGAAGTTAAGCAAAATTGGAGAAAATGATGGGAGAAGTCCTCAAGAATCAAGAAAGTTATGTCGGTGTTATCAAGGAGATTGAGCAAACGGTCAATGCTCATAGTACTTCTATCAAAGCCCTTGAATCTCAAATGAGCACCCTCTCTCACCAAGTGAATCAAAGACCTCAAGGAGCACTACCAAGTGATACGGTGATGAATCCTAAGCGGAATGGGAAAGATCATGTGATGGCAATTATGACAAGGAGTGGAAAATATGGGAAGATCCTAAATCAAAAGGAGATATGGATGAAGTAGAAATGCAAAAGGGAGAGCAAAACAAGGAGGAGGAGTTACAACAAGTCAAGGAACATGATGTGGAAGTAGAGATTTCAAGAAATGAAGTTGATGAAGAGGAAATCCCTCAAGAACCAACCCCCGAAGTCACTACATCTCAAAAAGATAAACCAAAGAAAACTCCACCACCCAAACAAAGCCTTTCTAGTCCAAGCTCCATACCCAAAATTCCACTTACTTTCCCACAAAAGAGTATGATACAAAAACAAGCATCTCAAGCTAAGAAAATTTGAAATAAGATAGCATCAACATCCATCAACCTCTCTTTGTTTGACACATTGAGTCAAATGCCGAATGTTGCAAAGCTTGTGAAAGATCTTGTGACCAAGAAGAATAATGAGGACTATGAGCCAAGAAAGATGACTCATCAATGTAGTTCAATTGTCTCAAAGCATATGACAAGAAAATAGAGGACCCAGAACCTTCACGGTTCCACGCACAATTGGAGGGAAGAATTTCCCTAAAGCTCTATATGATCTTGGAGCTATCATCAACTTGATGTCGCGGTCTACAAGACTTTGACTACTAAGGAAGTTCCCAAGGCTACAAATATGAATTTGCAAATGGCCGACCTCTCCATGAAGCAACCAATTGGAGTTGTTACCAATGTTCTAGTGAAGGTGGAGAAATTTATATTCCCGGCGAACTTTGTGATCCTTGATTCCCCGATGGACTTTGATGTCCCCATTATTCTTGGGCGTCTATTTTTAGCGACCGGGAGAGCACTTTGTGATGTGGAAAAGGGAGCTTACACTTTGTTTCAATGGTGAGAAGGTTGTGTTTCACATATACAAAACATTTCAACAACCCATGGAGGAGGAAGCCACTTGTTCTTATGTGGACATGGTTGTGGAAGCACTTGTGGAAAAAGAGAGTGTTCTAATGAGTCAAGCGACCGAATTGGCCGCGGTGATTTGGAACATGGATATTGACAGTGAAGAGAGTGTTGCCGAATGTGTTAAAGCATTGGAAGGACTTGGCCCTAAGCCCTATGTTCCCAAGAAGCTTTCCCTTGATCTTGAAAACCGAACCACTCCCCCACGAACCCCACCATTGAAGAACCTCTTTAACTTGAACTAAAGGTACTCCCAAACCACTTGAGATACACTTTCTTAGGCCAAACTCCATTCTTCCTATAATCATCTCTTCCCACTTGACCAAAGAGCAAGAAGATCAAATAGTAAGAGTGGTGAGAAGAAGAATTAAAGCAATTGGGTGGACTCTTGCGGACATAAGAGGAATTGATCCGGGAGTATACACTCACAAGATTCTTCTTGAAGAAGGATGTAAGCCAACGGTGGAACATCAAAGGAGGTTGAATCCTCCAATGCAAGAAGTTATAAAAAAGGAGATCATCAAATGGTTAGATGCAGGGGTAATTGTTCCACTCTCTGATAGTGAATGGGTCTCACCCGTTCAATGTGTGCCCAAAAATAAAGGGATGACGGTAGTTCATAATGAAAAAGGTGAAGCTATATCAACTCGAACCGTGACCGGTTGGTTAGTATGCATGGACTACCGTAAGCTCAACAATGCAACAAGAAAAGATCATTTTTCCTTACCCTTCATTGACCAAATGCTTGATCGCTTGGCGGGGCGAGCTTACTATTATTTTCTTGATGGATATCGGGGTACAATAAAATCTCAATTGAAGCAAATGATTAAGATAAGACAACCTTCACATGGCCTTATGATACTTTCGCATTCCGCAAAATGCCTTTTGGACTTTGCAATGCCCCGACCACTTTTCAAAGGTGTATGCTTGCACTCTTCCATGACATGGTGGAAAATTTATTAGAGGTGTTCATGGATGATTTCTCTGTGGTGGGTGATTCTTTTGAAGATTTTTTGTCTAATTTGGAGAAAGTCTTAGAGAGGTGTGAAGAAACTAAACTTGTGCTCAATTGGGAGAAATGTCATTTCCTTGTTCAAGAAGGAATTGTTCAACGGCACAAGGTGTCAGAGAAAGCAATTAAAGTAGATCATGCAAAGATTGAAGTCATCTCCAAACTTCCACCTCCTAAACCATCAAAAGAGTGAGAATCTTTTTGGGACATGCGGGATTTTATCGCCGCTTCATCAAAGGTTTCTCCAAGATTGTTAAACCATTCTGCAAGTTGTTGGAAAAAGATGCTAAGTTTGAATTCAATGAAGCATGTTTGAAAGCCTTTGAAGAAGACAAATTGAGATTGACAACCGCACCGATAATAGTGAGTCCAAAATGGGATCTTCCGTTTGAGCTTATGTGTGATGCTAGCGATGTTGCACTGGGAGCCGTGCTTGGCCAAAGGGTTAAGAAGATTTTTCACCCTATCTATTGTACTAGCAAGACCATGAATGGAGCTCAACAAAATTACATGGTGACGGAGAAGGAGTTTCTAGCCATTGTCTTTGGCTTTGAGAAATTTCGATCTTACTTGATTGGATCTAAAGTCATTGTGCATACTGATCATTCTGCAATCCGATACTTGATGGCCAAGAAAGATTCAAAAGAAAGATTGATTAGATGGGTGCTATTGTTACAAGAATTTGATCTTGAGGTGCTTGATGGTAAAGGAACCGAGAATCATGTGGTGGACCACTTATCCTGGTTGGAAGAGGAGGGTCACCCAAAAAAAACTCTTGAGATCAATGATTATTTCCCGGATGAGAAGCTATTGGCGGTATCTTAGGAGGAAACTCCTTGGTATGCGGACTTAGCTAATTATGTTGCATGTGGAGAGATCCCGGAGGATTTCTCATTTAATCACAGCAAGAAGTTAATCAAAGATGCACGTCAATACTTTTGGGATGATCCTTTTCTTTTCAAAGTATGTGTCGATGGAATGATAAGAAGGTGTGTTGCCGAAGCCGTGAAAAGAGCTATTCTTGAAGTATGTCACTCCGCTCCTTATGGAGGAATCATGGAGGTGTGAGAACGGCAACAAAAGTACTTGAATGCGGTTTCTTTTGGCCTACTTTGTACAAAGATTCTTATGAATACACAGTGAGTTGTGATCAATATCAAAGAACGGGAGAAATCTCAAGGAGGTATGAAATGCCTCAAAATCCCATTGTGGAAGTTGATCTCGTTGATGTATGGGGAATTGACTTCATGGGCCCTTTTCCAAGTTCTTATGGTATGAAGTACATCCTTGTGGCGGTTGATTATGTGTCAAAATGGGTTGAGGCAATGGCTTACCAAACAATGAAGCTAGAAGAGTTATCGCCTTCCTCAAGAAAAAGATTTTTACAAGATTTTGCACCCCTCGCACCATCATAAACGAAGGGGGTACCAACTTTTGCAATCGGGCCTTTGGCTCTTTATTGGAGAAATATGGGGTGAGACACAAGGTTGCTACACCTTATCATCCCCAAACAAGCAGCCAAGTGGAAGTGCGAATCGAGAGATCAAGCAAATCTTAGCCAAGTTGGTTAATGTGAACCAGACGGATTGGTCGAAGAAGTTGGATGATACCTTATGGGCATATCGCACGACATAAAAGACTCCTATTGGGATGTCACCGTTCTGGTTAGTCTTTGGCAAAGCTTGTCATCTCCCCGTTGAGTTGGAGTATAAAGCTCTCTGGGCATTGAAAAATCTCAACATGAACTGGGATGAAGCTTCCAAGTCCTGGGTGGAAAAGCTACATGAACTTGAGGAAATGAGGGTCCTTGCCTATGAAAATGTAAAGCTCTTCAAGGAAAAGATGAAGATCATCCATGACAACAAGATATGGAATCGAGAATTCAAGGTGGGGGACATAGTGTATTGTTCAATTCAAGATTGCACTTATTCCCCGAAAAGTTGAAATCAAAGTGGAGTGGACCTTTCAAAGTGGTGGGAACATCACCTTATGGATGGGTCGAGTTGAAAGAAAAGAGAAGTTCAACAACTTTCTGAGTAAATGGCCAAAGAGTGAAGCATTATTTGGGATGTGAAGCCGAGCCTAGGAAGGTCGCTTGCATCTACTTCATGGATCCTTGAAGGTTGAGGTAACACTTTCGTGCCGCGACATTAAATCAAGCACTTCTTAAGAGGCAACCCAAGTTTTACTTTTATCAATCTTAGTTTTAACCATGTAGTTAGTGTAAAAATTTCATGTGAAGTTATGTGGTGAATGCATTTGATCTTGGTCGGAGTGGTGTTGATCCAGGGAATTGCAAGGAATGAAAAGTGAGAAAAATTGAAGAGTGGGAAGGACCGCCGATTAAAGTACGGAAGCAAAAAGGCGGCCCAACCAAAGGAAATGCGTGCCGCCGGTACAGGCAGTGAACAAATTTTTTCTGCGGAGTAAAGGACTGCTCGGCCTTTTATTCGGTGAGCCGCCCAATCAATTCCAAAACAATCGGCGGGCCAACCCACTTGTGCACACTTGGAGAACTTAAAGTCCTACTCGCATTCACTTCGGTGACCCGCAGAATAAAGTGCGAGCCGCCTCTTTCATGGGCCTGAGGGTTTTTACCCGACTGTATAAGGCCCCTAGGTAAGTTTTTTTATTACTTTTCACCCCAATCGAAAAGGCACAACTACCACCGGAATTTACTGTTCCGACACACCACCACTACAAACAACACTCCATATCACAACACACGCACTCAATTTCACCAACCCACTGCTAATCCCTCGACCCGATTCGAAATTCTTCACAGATTCGGTATGAATTCAACCCCTCGCTTTAAATTTCATGTTTTACATGTGGGGTAGTTAAAAACTTCATGTTGGGGTGGGGTTTTGTTGATTAATTTCATTTTCTATTATTAGGTTGATTTTAGGATTTGTTCTTAATTTTTATTTCAAGAAATTAGAATCCTAGAGTCTGTAGTTGTGGGTTTACTTTGCTCTTAAGTGAAGAAATGAGTATAAGGAGAGAGTAAAAGTAAAAACAACCAAAAATTGAATTTGAATGACACCATGAACGTACCTTGTTTGCCTTGAATATTGGAAAAGTTTTGAACTTGGTATGAAAAATGATTGACCTTTCATGAATTTTGGTTGAAATCGTGGTCTCGTTCTTGAGAGAAAATATGAGAGACGTGAGAAGTTGAAAAGACCACTTAGGAGTGTGTTTGGGGGTGTAAAGAGAAGTGAGAAATGGAATAACTTTGAATCTGTGCACTGTAGAAAAAATGGGCCAGGAACTCGGCAAGCCGCCGATGAGGCAAGATGCCGCACAATTAAGTGCGGACTACACTAGGCATGCGTGCACAAGCAAGTGCGAGCCCGCCGGTGTAAACAGTGAGCTCAAAAAAGAGGCGAGCTGGGTTTTCCAATCGCACAAAAAAGGGCGACTCGCCAACCCCTTTGGTCAAAAGTGTGCGAGTCGACTAAGCCAAAGTGCGACTCGCAGATAGAAGCGTAGAACAAATAGGTGAGCTTTCGCTTACAAGTACGAGCCGCGGACTCTAACAGAGAGTAAAATTTTTCTGCGGCTGGAGCAAATGCCTTGCATTTTAGTCGGCGACCCGCCGGTGTTTCTCAACACTTGTTTTTGCGGACCGCCTTTCTTGTCTGCGAGCTCGCCCATTGTTCTGTGACCCGTCTTTTCTTTTGCATCCTAAATTCTTTTAATTTCCCAAGTATTCCATTCCATCCCATCCCAGTCCTTTCTATTCCATGAATTTCACATGCTAGTTTAGGATGATCAAGCTTAGTTAGGAATAGGATTGTGTAATTGATTGAGTGACTCACATTGCTCTTCTAGTTTGGTTTTGGTCAGATTTTTAATGGCTCAAGCACCAAGGAAAAGAGGAAGAGCACTTGCACCACCCAGCCCTCCACCTTCTGACAGTGACTCCTTCAATATTGACATTAGCACAGATGAGAAGAAAGGTGAAATGATGTGTGAAAGAAGGGTGATAATGAAGAAGCTTGAGGAGCTTAACCCCAACTTATACAATCGATTTGTCAAAAATGGATGGGCTGAAATTTTCACAAAGAGGTTAGGTCCAACAGCAATAGAGTTGATAGAAGAATTCTACTCGGAGCTGAGTAATCAATCGGCACCTGAATGTATAATCGAATGTAGAGGTCAAGTGGTGGAAGTGTCAGCTCAGGCCTTGAATCAACACCTGAACCTTCCTAACTTTAGAACAGATGAATATTTGGGTAAGTTACGGATGGGAGAAAAGGCTTAAAGAAATTTGGAGAGAGAAAAAGCCTGCAGGGTGAAGATTCGGTGCACCAATTACCTTTCAAGACTTGAATTTTGAAGCCAAAGGATGGCATGCCATTGTGAACTCAAGAATCATGCCTTCAAGGGATGCACAGCTGATCTCTCTCAGAAAGGCTATCATCATTGGATGCCTCATGCAGGGGTGAGAATTAATCTGGGGGCTGAAATGGTGAGAAATATGCTAGAAGCTGCCCCCACTAGAAGTGACCACCTCCCCTTTGCCAACATACTGACTGAGTTTCTCATGGAATAATGGATCAGTACTAATGATGATGACTTTGCCTTTCCAATTAAAGCCTTTGACCTATATGACATTGATGATGAGAACAACCCAAGCAATCCACCACTTCCTACACCCAATCGAAGGATGCCATCAATGCTGTCGGCCCATCCTCTTCAAGAGCTCCTCCACCGCAGGTACATCAAGCTGAGGCTGCCATTGCAAATCTCACTCGGGAACTTGAGGAGTTGCAAGGAAAAATGCAAGAGTTTGGGGTACAGCTGTGCAACCTTCCTTGGATGCAACTACCTCCACCTTCCGCCCGTAAGATCAACCCAAATGAATTTGATCAGTTGAGCGAATTCATTGATGCACATGCTAAGGATATCATGAAGATAAAGAAGTGCATCCATGTGTTCGCAATCACATGTCGAGAAATGGCCAATAATGTGAATATACTGTGGAATGAGGGAGCAAAGACAAGAAGGGTTAAACCATCCAACAACCCCAGAATCTTCACACCAAGTACGCATGAGAAGAATGCAAGAAGAGGCACTTGGGAATTTAGGTGTGCTCAGAAATAGGGAGCTTGATGAGGAAATCCAGATGGATATGGTCGGAATGGCCTCATGAGAGGAAGCTGTTAGAGAGAGAGGGAGAGGACCAAGGAGGCAAGCATCCCCGAGAAGACATGTTGAGGGCAAGGGCAAAGAAATTGCTCGAGATGAATAGGGAGTCCTTCTCTCCCTTTTTGGCTAACTCTTTTGTTAATCACTTTTGTTCTATGTTTAGTTGCTTGGAGACATAACAACTTTTCATGTTGGGGGTGGGGTAGTTATGTTTTGATTGATACGTCCCAAACTATCTTTATATTATGTTTGTTTTATGTTGACATTAATGTTTAATTTAGGATGTGTTTTGTGATGTATATAATCGTGTGATGTTATTTATATTATTGTCTTATGTTTTTAATTCATAGTGTAACCTATAGTTGTAGTTAATATCATTAAAAAAAAAAGAGAAAAGCCAGAAACCCAAACAAATTGAAAAACCTTGAAAAAATCTAAAAAAGAAAAATGCTGAAAAGGTACTCCCGTGAACTACGCTTGGGATGTTGCCTTCTTTCCTCTAATTCGCACTTGTTGCAATACGTAGGCAACCCTTGTGAAACTCATTTTTACTTGGGCCCGAAAATAACCACCCATTGTAAATACCACTTCTGTAAATAGTTCTAACTTAGTAAATAACCTTCTTGGTTTTCTTTGACTCGGTTCTTTTCCCAAGAATGCAATTCTTTTGAACCGGGCACCTTTTAAGACTCTAATCATAGAAGTTCCATCCTTGTTTCATGACTTGTTTGATACCAACACATTAGGAGCACACATGAGAAAGTTTGTGGATTGTTTGTTGAGAGTCACACCTATAACCTTTAGGTTATAGGTTACATCCTTACCTTAAGTGTTGAAAAGTTGATTTCTTGTCTTTTGTCCCGTATGCTAGTGAGGTGAGTTCTTACTCAAAAGCTTGTTAATAGTATATGCATGTTAGAACTTAGCTTGTGTGTCCTTGACAATGAATGAAGTGTCAACTTAATGGTTGGATATGATAATAGTATTTCTTTGACCCGTTTGAGCCTTTCAAGCCACCAAATGAAATTAATTCTCCGTTAGCCAACTTTGAGCCTTAATACCCTTTCTTTTTTATAGCCATATAATTAGCCCGAGCCAATTCTAAGTGCTTATTAGCACTAACCCTTCTCTTGGTCTTACCTCCTTGAGGCATTGAAAAACGTGCAATTTAGACCAAAGTCTAAGTTTTGGGGAGGGGAACAAAGAAATGAAAGCTATGTGGCTCTTCGAAAAGGAAGATGAATGTTAAAGAAAAGTTGCAAAAGAGAAAAGAAGAAAATAAATAATAGTACAAAAATAGCAAAAGACAAATCAAAAAGACAAAAATAGAAAGAGAAGCAAGTGAAATTGTAAGAGCCACAAAAGCAAAGATCAAGAATGAAAATAGGAGTAAGAGCTAAAATGTGAAAAGAAAGCTCAAAAGTGAAAAGTCTGCAAAGATGATGTAGTGCCCAAGGAGGGAATTTAGTCACTCTTTATCCAAATTATACCCTACTTTTATCCAAAAGCCTACATTACAACCTTAGAAGCCCTATTTGATTCTCCATTGATTGACATGAAAGGAAATGACAAGTGACACTAAGGCCAAGCCTATGACATTGTATGTGCTTAACTTGCATTCATTTTTTAGAGTGAGAGTTTAAATTTTCAGGGTCCCTTTATTGCATTATATTGAGAGATAGGGACCCATTCTTTGTGGTGAGAGCATTAAGGGACTTAAGACTTAAAGGTTCAACCAAGAAAATCTTAGGTGAATTGAGAAAGCAATTGTGCTATGCATGCTCTAGTCCCCACTAGAAGCTTTAGTTGATATAGTTGCGACTATGGATCTTGTGGATTGATTGGTTGAATTCTCATGTGTGAAATTAAGTGTTAGTACCAACCTAAGGCATGAACTCCTCTTTTACTCCATTCCCTTGTTGAATCAATCCCAGTGCTAAGAAAATGAAACATGAGCTAAATTCTTAATATTGCTTGAGGGCAAGCAAAATTTTATGTTTGGGGGAGTTGATATGTTGGTATTTTGTGCTCAATTGTAACTCATTCCGACTAGCTTTAAGCCTTTGTCGTGATGTTATTTGAACGAATCTTATGTTAATCTTCATGTTTCAGGTTTTTAAGAGAATTTACATATAAGCTGAAGAAAATGTACAAAAGAGCAAATACAAGTGCGCTTTGGCTATAAAATTGAGGAACATGAAAACAAGGCAGTAGTGGAAAGGGCGCCTCGCCGAACAAGAGGCTCAAAAGGCCAGTCATCCACTAAAGGAAGGGAAGTTCGCAGCAGCCAGCATCTCTAAAGAGCAGCCTGTCGTTATTTATGCGGAATACATCCGGCGGCCCCGTAGAATGAGAGGAGACACCGCCGATTCATATAGAGAGTTGACAAAACCTGCGAAGCTGAGGAGTTGGCAGCAAATACAAGGGCGGCCTGCCTAACCTGCACCGCACAAAAAAAGGAGAGTTAGCAAACGTGAAAGTTGCGAGCTAGCAACCAAATGTGCAGCTCGCCTAACAAGGGGCGGCCTGGAGTAAAAGCATTGAAATGACATTTTTGTAAATATTATTAAATTTTTGAAACCCATGCTATAAATAGGCTGTTATGCCTCCGAGAAAATAGACCTTTTTTAGCTTAAAATATCACTTTAAAGCTTTTTGAATATTCTTGGAGTTGAAAGAGGGTTTCCACTTGATATTTTGTAAGGATTACTTTCTTTAATCTAAATTCTTACATGATTCTTTTCATTTCATTTTACAATATGTGTGTGTTAGACCCTAGTATGATATGAGTAGCTAAACTCATACTAGGGGTTTACTCATGAAGACATGATTATCTTAGCTTAAATCTTGTATTTAATCTTATAAAATTAATAGGTTAACATAAATCTAGCTCTTCATCGCACTTTCCTAACTAGGGTTTAAGGCATGACCGTACTTAAACCTAACCCTACTTTTCTTTTATCACCCGAAAGGGGTTGAAGGCATAGGTTAATGGAGACTGGAAAGAATTTGGGTTACATTGGTTGCGACCTACTCCATCTAAAGGGGTCGACCTAAATGGGTCAACCCCGCTCGGGTCTTTGGACTAGGGTTTCTCGCGCTTCATTATTGACCCGAGGGGGCTTGATGAAGTAAAATCCTCCCTATTCCGAGAGGCTTTTGAGGAATGCATTAGAGTTCCGACCATTAATGTTACCCATGAGATTTGTGAGATTAATATAGGTATTTAGCTAAAAGAACCATGTTGGAATGGATAAATCCCTAGCTCATTCCCATAGTTTACTCCATAATCATTATTTAGTTGTTTTACATTAATTGCTCAATTAGTTATCATTAAACACTTTCACCTTTAATTATTAGGAACATTACGAACAATGTTTAGGACCCGTAACTATTCAACCTAAGTCTAATAGATTATCTTGCTAGCTCCCCGTGGAAATCGACCTCGGCTCGTAAGTTGGGTACTATTATCTTTAACGACCGCCCCATCACCCTTTGAGGTGAGTGGATTAAGCGTGGATCACCTACATTCATACATTGGGCATCTCTAGAGCAGATCTTATGTTACTTGAAAGGAGCACATGGACTTGAAATATTATATAGTGACAACTGATATTCTCGCATCGAGTGTTTTGCATATACAGATTGGGCTGGCTCCAAAATTGATAGAAGGTCATTGTATCTTCTTTGGTGGAAACTTGGTGTCATGGAGAAGCAAGAAAAAAATATTGTATCTCGTTCAAGTGCAGAATCTGAGTATAGAGCTATGGCGCAGTCTACATGTGAGATTATGTGGATTCATCATCTTCTAAGTAAAATTCGATTGAAGTATTATGTTCCAGACTTCAAGCTAAACTTTAATGTTATAATCAAGCTGCCCTTTATATTGTCTCAAATCCGGTGCATCATGAAGAACCAAACATATTGAGGTTGATTGTCATTTTATTCGTTGGAAGATTGAAGAAAACTTGATCTCTACTGGCTATGTGAAGACGGGAGAGCAACTAGCCGATTTGTTCATGAAGGCGTTGACCGAAACTCGAGTTAACTATCTTAGTAACAAGTTGGGCATGATAAACATCTATGCTCCGGCTTGAGGGGGAGTGCGAAGAATAAATGTAGACACATATATCACAATGTATATAGCCTAGCAGATTTGTAGGGATTCATTGAATATTTGTTGATTCTTTCCTTTATTAGAGCTAGATATACACGTAATCCCTTCATCTATTTTTACTTGTCCGATTTTTTTAAAGTCTAATTCTATTTTTACTTTATCTTTTTAGCAATTCAAGAGAGAATTAGCCATATTCTTCCTATATTGCCCTTGATATTAAAGACCTTATAATTTTCAAATCACTTTCCAATTAATTGAATTCATTATAATTAATAAGGACTAAGGGTATATTAGCCAGTTGAACATTTTCTTGGTGGAATTGAAAAGCTAAAAGTAGACAAGTAAAAATGGACGGAGGGAGTATATATTTTACTCACTTCTCAGAATAATAGACAAGTAGACGTTCTCCAAATATTCCGTCTCTTACACTTACTTTTTTAAGATAATTCAAATTTAGCATCCTTTGAACTTGTTGTTCCGCGAAGACAATTAATTCATCAGAATACCACTTGAACTTCTTCTACATATGACATGACCCTTCCCCTCAGAAAGCCACCTCAGGGAAGAAGAAAAACTGAGTCAAAGTACAGAGCTCAGAATGATCACCACGACCACATGGTCCCCGAGCAAGTATGACACCTCGCCAAAACGAGGCCTGGTCTCTGTAACCGTCGACCATTGCTCAAGCAGTTAAGAAGAAAATCGTGGGCTGACCACGATCAAATGCAGAGTAATGGCCATAAAAACATGATTATTATGGCAATAACGTCACTTTTCTTGTCAACTAAATAGGATTCAATTGTAACCAAGAAAATCATCCAGAAATACAATATTCAACTTATATTCTTAAATTTTGTTTCGTTTTATCAGCTTGTTTATTTCTTGTTTCGTTTATTCCATTAAACATTTGTCTCATTCAAATTCAATCTTAGTTCGATCACAACTTTGATACAACCAGATTATCAATTCCCCAAAACAAATTCGATTTATTGTCCTATTTCGATTTAAGCCAATACAGTAGATATACCTCTTGTTCATATTATCTGTCATATTCTTGCACGCTCATAACAAAAACATTTAAAAGCTTTAACAAGAGTATTTGTGTAAGCTTCCATTTATATTTTCTTAAACATCTTTTCTAATTAATTCTCTACTAATTAGAACAGTATGGTAGATTTGAATAAAAGTAATAATGACTTCTTGTTTTTCTTAAATATCAAATATTGAAAAGCAATATAGTTTTCCAGATGACTAGTATATGGGACCACAGGGAGCCTAAAAAACCAAAAAAACCATTAGCCATTCAAACTACTTCAGAGTATTACTTTTCTTGTGGAGTTTTACCAAAACTACTAATGAGAACTTTCCCTCCGTGATTCTCTGATCGAGCTCATAATAACCAAAAGAGCAGTCACTGTTTGGGATGGAGGGATAGTTGTTGTAGTAATATATTATACCTGGACATACTTGATTTGAACGAGTGAAAGATATAACTTAATAAAGAAAATAGTGAAAGTGTACCAGTGTTGAAGACAACATAATCAGCATGCAGTCTATTTGATGGTTTGCACAATTTGAATCCAACGATGAAGTGAGACCCAACTTTATTTGCAGTTGCTTCTTTTTCAGAAGGCTGCAGTACTAGAACACTCGGTCCACATTAGGCTTTCTGTCTACAAATCTACTGCTTTTAGTTCTCACTATATATAAGTCCGCTTTGGCAGTTTTCACTTTTCCATTCTGAGATTCGCAGTCTCATTTTTCCCGATTCCCTTTCGTTATAGAGTTGGGGAATTCAGGGGGATACAGATGAATTCAGTATTGTCTGTTTCGTTGGAACAGCCATAAAACATGATATACTGGTGATTTAGTGAGAGATTTGTCGTGTTAAGACATTGAAAATTACTTTTAAAAAAAAGATAGACCAGTGCACAAAACATCCCGCGTTCGCAGGGTCCGAGGAAGGGCCCCACCACTAGGGGTGTGATGTAGGCAGCCTAACCTTATGCAAGTATAAGTGGCTGTTTCCAAGGCTTGAATTACTAATGTCTGCTTTATCCAAGTATGAGCTAGTCCACAAGATGTAATGCCATAGTTTTTACAAGTATTTTGTGTTTTAAACATAGAAAGTTGTTTCACAACAAGGTTTCCTTGAGTATACCAAAAACTGACTCATTAGGCCAAAGAAGCTTCTGACATCTTACCTTGGGTTGAGATTCACAGTTCTGATCCGCCGCAAGAACTTAAACCATTCACGTATTGGGTAAGACGGAAACATGGTAATATATTAGACACCCGAAAGGTCCATGAAAGAACAAGGACAAACCTGTTAATTTTAGCAACTGCTAAAGGTGCAACGACTTCTACAGAAAGACCATAGATACCATACTCATGTAAGAAGTATTCATCTACAATTAGATGTCCAGATTTCTCAAACCTGAAAACTTTTTGCTATTGGTAGAAAATTCATACAGATTTTAGGTGCTGATCAACACATTAAAATTTACTAACATTATTTCGGGTCAGTGATCACAGGCCCTTCCTTCATGCATCCAATATATGTCACCGTATGTGTTCTTTCTTTGTCCAGAAGAGTTGTAAGTCGATCTAACAATGACCGAAGAATAGTATTACCACAGTAAACTTTTGCAGAGACTAAATGCAACTGGCACTATACCTGGTGGTAAATATAGTATCATCATCAGCTTTTGACATGATAATCAGCTTCAAATAGCAGAAGCATAACTTTGAAGAAATCTAACCTAAATAGAGGTACAAAGTAGCACAAAACATGCTGGATTTCAGGGGCTTCCCAATTTTCAGAGTACATTAGTCTATTCTAACAGTAACTTCCACTGAATGGTGCTAATGTCGAAGTTTCTTTCACCATTTTTCCCGAAATAAAAATCTACTAAAAGGAGGAAAAACGTATCTTGATTTCATTTTCATTAGCAACAAAACTTGTGCTTTTCTATTTAACCAATTGTAAGGGAATTATGGATTAAAAACTATATGTCTTATTTACCAATTAGTGCTCTCTAAAGAAGAAAATATTAGGGAAAGGAAAGACAGCTACAAATTAATACTAAATTAAATCTCTTTATCCAGCAGAAACAATGGTGCTTTTGTCAAATCTATCAGTAGAATACTTAGTCACCTATGCTCAAGGTAAGTAAACCAGCTAGTGTTAGAGGCAACGTTGGGGGCACCCCAATAGGTGGTAGATGGTACATGTTTTACCTCGGCCAAAGTCATCACAGGAATAATAGTTCATGAAAGTTGGAATCATCTATTCCCTTCTTTAGTGTCCTGTTACCTTATCTATCAAATAAGCCCAACAAGCCTTGAGACTTTGAAAGGATATAAATGCTCCGATATACTAGATATAGATGTCACATTGGCACTTAATCGTAAACAGTGCTCAAGAACTATTCATTTGTTATATCTCAGTATAAGATTTTAGAATATATCTGAGTAAGAGCATCAGAACTGCAGGAAGGATTTTAACTGACATACAATTCTATCATATAACAAATGAACTTATACACCACCTCGACAGCCATCCAGCAAGAGGTAAGGTCAGGGAGGTAGCAGGTTAGGATAGCAGGCTATACAAATTTCGAGACCAGATAAATCCCAGGAAAATAATTAGAACGTGTTTAAACTTAGAAGCCAAACTCAGCTGGAAACCCAAATCCACTTACACATGAAAGCATAGCATCATGTGAAAAGTTAAAGAGAGTCTTGGCAACCCGTTTTCCAAACTTGATCGTAAAATATAAGGATCCACTGACTATTTGTACACATGCAGGTTTAATATCTAGCAAAAGAAGGAGTAGTACCATTCTGTTCTCCAAGATCATTGGCACATCAATGTTCAAGTTCAATGTACTGAATCTAATTATGTACTCTGTTGCATTGACTCCGTCACTGTTACTTTCATGGCTTCACCCCTTTTTTCTAGATCAAGTTTAATCTTATTGAGAGTAAGGTAGTAGTCTCATACAAGAGGCATACCAAAAAGTAGAGAATCAACAGGAAGATATAATTCTCTATGAAAGATACTAACGTTCTTTTACAAATAGGAACCTCATCAGTGCACCAAAAAGACATTAGTTACAATATCAAACATATAAGAAAGAAATAAAGTGTTTCAAATTAAGGAATAAAGATATCGTAACATAATGTCTTCTTGGTGCACTGATGAGAAGTAATCAATAAGGTGTTTGAAATAAATAATGGAAGCTAAGATTTTGCTATGTACCTTGTAGACTAGACCAGACTGCTAAGCTTAGTAATGAAGCCAAATCCAAAAACCTCCTCAAACCCCTTCTGGAGATGATTATATCGATCTCGACTTGGATCATAAACACCACCAAGTGTTTCCAATATTTCAACATCCAATAGTACTCATCTTCGTATATTCGTATAGTAAGTTTCTTAACATTAAATATCAAGGAGCTAGTAACTTTTTTTACAAAAGACAATGTAGCACCAGAAGAATGACATATATCTGTATGTATAGCCAAAACTTCGCATGACAAGCATATTTTTACTAGAATGAGGATCGATGTCAACTTTGACTATTTTTTATGCTGGTTGTCAAGCACTGTCTCTTTTATCTGGACATGGAATTGACTATATTTATTCATAATTAATTAAGTGAAATTGAAAAGAAAGAAAGTACCTGAGGATCACGAGTGCAACAACATGTGCATCTTGAAACTTGGCCGTGAGACGAATCATGAAGCAACCAAGAGCTTCAACACAATGAAAGGTGCCATTATGTGTGCCAGCTCATTTAATTACACGAGCAAAAATCGAGACGACTCTAACATAGGAGAGATGACAGTACTAGCCACGTTTGATGAAAAATAAGAACAACATTTGCCTTGTTATGGCTTATGAATCTGTGATATGTTAGTAAATTATATTAAACCTTCATAGGCCTCATCCTAATAAGAAAGAAGCTAGGAAGATTAAATATTCTCGACCTATTGACCCCCAGTGTATATACTCTATAAGATCTGTTAGAGATTCACAGAAGGATTGAAGAAGGTTGTGGATAAACTAGCTGTAGGAAATCAGAATGCTTTCATTAGAGGGGTTGGACCTGCTTCATCCACAACCTCTACGCTATTAAAATTTATTCACTAGAGGGGGGTTGTCTCTTAATTATAAAGTTGTTGCTATTCAATTTCATTAAAGTAGTATTACATAGATAAAAGCACAAGACAAACAACTAAAATGACATGCTAGAAGGAGATAGCGGGAGGGTAATGACTTGATATTTGCAAACTGAATATCATAAGCCTGATCAAGCACAACTACAGTTGATTAAATACCTCAACATTCAAACATCATCCAACTATACTATAAACTTATAATTTTGAAACAACAATTAGTCTCAACTAAACAATAAACTTCACATATTATAAGAGTGAAGGTGTGACCCAAGCAGGTGGGCAAATCGGGCTTATTGATAATCCAGGGTAAAAAGAATGAATTTTTCCATCTCCAAGATTGTAACCCCCATATCTCTTCCACCACCACCTATTGCCTTTTATGGAAATGACAATCATCAGTAAAATATATGTGATTAGGCTTGACTCCTTTTGTGGAGGAGGAGTCTATGGCAATGGAAGTTGCATCACCAAGACCCAAAAAAATAGCGTAATCTCCCAAGTTTTCAATCTCCTCCTTCAGTTCACCTTTCACTAAATCTAATTCCCACACCTTAAATTTAGTGGTGTCCCAACTCGACCATTGAATATTGTGACACCTGGTGACAAGTAATAGTGCACCAGATACCTCGACTAGGTAGAACCGAACATTGTCTATGGATTTATCATCTTGCAGTGAAACAAACAGGTCTTCGTTTAAAACTGGTTCAAGAACACCATGAGCGTCAAAAACCCAGACTTGGAAACGCTGATTATCCACGCAATAAAATCGGCCCTTATAGTAAGTCAAATTGGAGACGTCGTTCGCGTAGTCAGCCACGCACTTAATAAAAGTCCAGTTAAGGTCTCCAGGTCGCCAAGTAGCTAAAATGGATATATTATTTGCATAACAGGAAACCGCCAGTACATAATCTGACGTGAGACAAGGACTTGCAGATAAGACAACGTTGGTAATTAAGAGGTAACGAATTATTTTTTCATCTAAAAATGGAGGAATACTATCATCATCAGCACATAAAAAAGCCTCCAACAAGGATTCTTCGGAAGGAAGATGAATTTGGGTACGAGAGAAAGGATGCAACAAGTTCATCTCTCCCCCCAGCACGGTGCAGAGCCATCCTCGTGTTGGAAAACACTCTCGCCCTCTAGCTTCGGGGAGGTATACAATGCGTGATACTTTTTCCTTGGAAAGAGAGTAAAATTCTCGATAATCCTCACCTTTGTCAGCCAGCATAAGCAGCGGAACTTGAGGCGACAGCACATCGAAGTTGTCCTTAGAGGCAGCAGCACGCCAAGAGGTGCAGACACCACCAAAAGCAATGAAATCTTCCATCACTTTAACACGCTTTCCGATCATGCGAAGGAGATCACGCGGCAGTTCTGCCCAGTTTGCCATAGGTTAAATTTGGGAATTTTGAAGGAGAAATGTAAGAAATGTTTTGACTGTTTGTTGCAAGTGATATAAATATTTTCGATTGAAATCTATACTGCCTCTCTCTATATATATGTTTTAGTATTTGTTTAGTTTAACTATGTATATGGAAAAGGGCTAAATTTGCCTTTCAACTCTAGTAAATGGATCAGTTATACCCTCCATTTGATTTTGGTCTAAAAAATACCCCTCCATCAGCTTAAGTGGCTCACTATGCCCTCAAAAGTAACGGAGGCATTAAAAAATTATTTGATTCAGAGATCGAACTCCATCTAGGATGCACCTTCATCTTTCCACCACACTTCCATGACCACATTCTCATCAACAAGCACTGACTCAAGAATGAAAAGTTTGGTAACAAAATCATATTCTAATGATGCAGTAATAATCCAAATTAGAGGACTTGAGGCGACAACACATCAAAGTTGTCTTTAGAGGCAGCAACACGCCAATAAGTACAAACACCCCCAAAAGCAATGAAATCTTCCATCACTCACGCTTTGCGATCATGCTAAGGAGATCGTATGGCAAATGTGCCCAGTTTACCATAGGTGTTATTGTTGCAGCAAAATTTGGGAATTTTGAATGTAAGGAATGTTTAGATTGTTTGTTGCAAATGTAACCGATTGTAAGTGATTATAAAAATATTTAATTGAAATTTATATTCTCTCTCTATATATTATTTTACTACTGTATTAGCATTAGTTTGAAAATTCTTTACCACGTGTATCCATTATCCTTGGTAATGTCCCTTTGTCCCTACTTAAGAATAATTTAGCAAATTAGCCTTCGAGGCAACACTTCAAGTTATAATTTGACAAGTGTTGCTCCTTCGAGAAATATAAATGGCAAATGTTGCATGCCAAGAGACTGAAGGGGCATGTATTGCTGAGGCAACACTTCAAATTATTTGGGAGAATGTGGGAAAAGCTAAAAGGGCAAGTGTTGCCTATGCAAGAGGGGGTCAAAGTAAAGTATTGTCAAGTGCTGTCAAGAAGCAACACTTACGAGAAAGGGAGGGCAGGGCAACACTTCAAGTTATTTGGGAGAATATGGGAAGAGATAAACGAGCAAGCGTTGTCTATGCAAGAGGGGGTCAAATCAAGCGTTGCCTAAGGGGCAACACTTACGTAAAAAGAATGCAGGATGCAGGCGTCATTATAAGATTTCGTACGGATATTTCCATTCTGAATTTATTCATTATAGTTAGCTGAGGTCATTCTTACAAAAGCATTTTAAATGGAATCAATGAGGCAAACCACGTCTATGATGGCATAGTTTTGTAAATTACTCGTATTAGTTTAGTACTACTATGTATACCGTGGAGAGAGCTGCCATTGGTTTCAAATCACTAGGGAATTTGACTCGTAGCCACTCTTCTGGATTCTAAGCTAGCGTCTATCCATAAGATTTGGGAGCAATATTTCAAATATTGACTTCAAATTCAATGTTTGTATATGAAATTTGCACAAAATTCGAATTCAGCTCCAAATACTATTTCAAATCCCAAATTCTCCAAAAATGTAGGATTTGGGATTTCAAATCTTGATTCAATTTTATTTAAATATAAATTTGACCGATAAGTTTATATTTTATCAAAAAATAACCATCTTATAGTTTGTATAAAATGACTCGTGCACGACGTGAAGAGATTGTCCATGCTATGTGGAATGATTATATTAAAGAATAGCTAGTTGCTATTTTGTTGATTTTTTTAAAGTGGATCTTTGAAAAATTATGTATATTTGAAGTTTGTAATAACATGTAATAATCTATCTATAAAAGGATTATTGAATTATGTAATTTTTTAATGTAGTACTTTAGGATAGTCCGATATCTTGTTTATGAATTATGATTTGCTCATTTGGTAAGATTATATAAGTTTTGGAAAATTTTTTGATAGTTTTCAAAAAATTGATGGGTTTTCATGTTTTATGAAAAAATACAATTTAAGAAATTTAATAAGTTCAAATTGTATGTCCAAACAAAATTTCAACTTCCCAAATCTCAAATTCTTAATTTCAAACTAACGTAGTCACTTCCTTAGATTCTAATTAACAAATGTCCTATGTTCGCCACATATTGAGAATACCCACGTGTAGCTACTCTTCTATATTCTAATTAACGTATAGCCTGTATACATTTGACCCAAAGCCACTTCTTTAGATTCAAATTAATGAATAGCCTATGTTTGCCACATATTTGAGAATAGTCATGTTAAAAATGCATATTTTTCTTAAAAGTAGCGAGTATTTTGTTTTTAAACAAAGAGTCGACTAGACATGTCGCATAGAGACCAATTTTATTAATACTATAAACCAAAACATTTGTCTTTACAATATGAGTTAAATAAGAACTTGCATAAATAAAGTGAACTAGCTAGATCACACACAGCGACATGTCTAAGTATTACGCTCACATCATTGGAATGAGCATCAAGTGACACTAGTACCACTAATTGAAGTAATTGTAACACACTGACAATGCACTTTACAATCTTCCTAGCTAGTACGACAAATAAAATTGTAACTACATATGTAATTATGTAAAATGTTTTCCATTTAACACGCAAGTTTGATGTGCAGGTTAACTTGCCATTATGCCCCTTGCAAGCTTATAGTAGCAGCCTATGAAGCAGTGCTGCTCCCCTTTGATATTGTAAAAGTTCACGCCACACTCCAAAAATTCTTATCGCCTTAATATGAGACCCTACGAGCAACTCCATCAACGTGCTTCCAAGGCAGAAACATGTAGCCTCAACGAGCAAGGCTGCCTACATTTTCCATGTGCGATCTTGCTCCTTTCTTCCTCTCCTCCTTGAAACATTGTCCCTCCACACCTGAGCCAAGAATCTAGCAACAATAAACTGCCTAGGAAAAGAAAGCATCCAACATTTGTATCATTCAAGTATGTACCTGCAAAAAAGAGAATTGTTAGTGAAAAATCCTTCCATGATCTCCACCATACGATCATGATCATGGAAGGTAGTCTCAAGCTTCCTCTTCTTCATAGTTCCTCCCAACCTTGAAGTACTAATTATCTTCTCAAAGGCAGACCTAATGTTAACACAATGATGCTTATCAAGATATACGAATAACTTGCTTCTAGATGGTAATTGAGCAAAGGAAGTAAAGCATACAATAAGCAACTCATAAGCAAGATTGCCAATATAGTCTACCAACATATTACCTTCACGAAGTGTATGCTTAAACTGAAATACCTCTGGATGTTTGAGCCTCTTTATCTCATCAACCACAGCTGCTATATGAAAGACCCTTCTCAATATATGTGAAGTACAAAGTACACTGCTGAATTTATATAATACAAAACACAAGAGTCCTAGAGCTATAAAAATACAAAACCAACTTAGACTAGGAAGCTAGATGACATATCCTAGTTGGAATATTTATCCTTCATCATTTCCCCTCAAGTTGAGCAGGGGATTAGGAAACACTGTCAACTTGGATTTCAAATCAAGAAATCGAGACTTTGACGGGGGCTTGGTGAGCAAATCAGCCACTTGATCATGAGTACTCACATAGCGAACTGAAAGAGACTTAGCGCGGACCTTGTCCCGAACAAAATGAAAATCAATTTTCATATATTTCGTGCGAGAATGAAAAATGGGATTAGTGATCAAGTATGTAGCACTTAGGTTGTCACACCAAAGAATCAGAGTAGCAGATGTGAAGCAACCAATCTCACGGAGAAGATACTCAACCCAAGTGATTTAAGAAGTATCAATTGCAAGTGCGCGATATTCCGCCTCAGTGCTTGATTGCGAGACAACCTTTTGCTTCCGCGATGACCAAGAGATTAAATGAGTACCAAGAAATATAGCAAAGCCAGTTGTGGACTTCCGATCATCCAAATCTCCTGCCGAATCAGTGTAGCCATAAAGCAAAGTGTTAGAAGCACGAGAGAAGAACAATCCATGTGAAGTAGTAGCTTTGATATAGCGTAAAATACACTTCACTGCAACCCAATGAACATCCATAGGGCAATGCATAAATTGGGACAGTTTGTTCACAGCGTACGTGATGTCTGGTCGAGTGAAAGTTAGGTACTGTAAAGCCCCAACAACGCTGTGAAACAGAGTAGGATCAGAGTACGAAACACCAACTGAAGCGGAGAGCTTTGACGCTGGTGAAATGGGTGTACAAACTGGACTACTAGAATCCATATGAACACGACGAAGAAGGTCCTCAACATATTTGCTTTGTGATAAAAACAACCCCTCAGGTGTCCTGGTTGCAAAAATGCCCAAAAAATAAGACAAAGTCCCTAAATCATGAACCGCGAACTGAGATTGAAGTTGTTTAACTAGGGACTGCAGACGTGAAGAATTATTATTCATAATTATGATGTCATCAACATAGATAAAGACAAACAACTTGACATTGGTAGTGGACATATAGAACAAGGAGGAATCTGTTTTGGACCCCGAAAAACCAAGAGAACGAAGTGCATCAGTGAGTCTCTTATTCCACATACGGGGTGCTTGTTTGAGTCCGTAAAGAGATCGCTTTAGCTGGCATACATGATTCGGACGAGAAGGATCAACAAAACCAGGAGGTTGAGACATATAGACCACTTCATCCAAGTTACCATGAAGAAAGGCATTAGAAATATCCAATTGTGTAATATGCCAACCATTAGTCACAGCTAAGGAGAGCATCAATCTAATTGTTGCAAGCTTCACCACTGGACTAAACATGTCCGCAAAATCAATTCTGGGGCATTGGTGATACCCCTTCGCAACCAATCATACCTTGCAACGATCTAAAGAACCATCAGATTTTAACTTTGTCTTGAACACCCATCGACAACCAATGACATTTTGAGTTGGTGATGGAGGAACAAGCTGCCAGGTTCCATTATGAATCAAAGCATTATATTCCTCAGTCATTCCATGGCGCCAATGCTCATCCTTAGCCGCTTGGGAATAACATGAAGGTGTTAGAGATTGTTATATGTCTGCACTTTCGATAATGACCAAAACAGAAATAGATGAAGTAGAAAAATTCCAAGCCAGCAGTATACACTGCCTGTCCTTAAGAAATCTAATCCCCTCACAGTTACCCAATGTTTGTGGATTAATTTCTCCCAGGATAGAATGGAATCATCCTCACTGTGATAGCGGTAATTCAAATCACAGTGAACAACGAACTCAAATAATGGTAGCAAATCACACTGACTCAGAATTTACTTTTGTTTTGAAACCAAATGCAAAAAGTAATGAGAGAGAAAGAGAGTATGAAATTTTTGGATGAACAAAATGAGGCAAAATGCCTCTCTATTTATAGCCACAAGATTTGGAGTGAAAAGGCATGAAGGTGTCTTTTGGTGAAATGGCTGTTCATGAAAGGCAGCCTTCAAGGTGGCTGTTCAATGAAAAGGTACCTTCTCATTGGTGAAGTAGCTGTTCATGAAAGGCAGCCTTCAAAGTGGCTGTTCAATGAAAGCACCCTTTCATTTGTAAATAATGTTACAGCAGCCCACCTTTGGAATATTTGCATAAATAATCCACTTTTTAATTTCGTTACGAAACCGGCTCCATATTAAATACTAATATAAAATATTAATATTTATTTCATTTCCCATTCACACCACTTTACCTTCCTTCCAAACCCAACAATCCCCCACATGAATGGGGAATGGCTATATGAAGAAAACATGCAGAAAACTATGTGATTTGCAAGTAAGAATTAATTGCATCTGGATAAGTGGGTTTCCCTTTGAACTTTCCGTAGTGAACATATATCGGATATACTCGGTCAATCGGTAGATTTGATATCTTTGAACCGTCGAACTTTGGTGTATACCTAGACAATATATGTCACACAATTAATCCTTGACCATTTTTGGTTCTCATTGTTGTGTTCGTTTCAGCCATGAACACCGCCTGGTTCATGAGTGCGTAGAGAATTGGCCTTACAGAATTCTCCTTGAAGCGGCTTCCACTTCACACTCACATAGGTGATTTCTAAACGTGTAATCCCGTAGATCTACACTATTTGACAATTCCCGTATCTAACTTAGATAATCATTAAAAAATATCTTTAACATTTTATCCTTGGTATTGAACATTGTCTTATTACGAGAATGGGTTGAGTTGTTTGACAATGTTGGAGCGGTCGTACATAACTTTGTTTGAGCTCCTTGAACCTAGATCTTGGGATCTCCATTCTTCTAGGTAGAGTTACCGCCATGACGACTTGTCCTCGGCCATAGTCCCATTCTCTTCGATGACCTCTACTACCTCTCTAGTTAGCCTTTTGTTAGCAGATCCGATACATTATCACTTGACCTTACAATGTAATATTGATAATCCCCTAGAGAGTAGTTGTCAAATGGTTTTATGTCTTTGTTGTATGTAACGATTTCCCGTTATACATATTGCTCCCAACCCTTCCTATTGACGCTTGACTATTGCAATGTATGTGATGTTTGGCATATTATGTCAATATTTCCTTAATATTTCCGCATGTTTGAGCTTGTTATTCGCTCGTTTTGTAGCTTGTGAATGTGGTTTTACACTGATTTTATGTCGTGCGTATGTAGGTTGTGATGCAGTGCAATTGGAGCTTTTAAGAGCATGATTGAGCAAGAAAAGATTTGATTTTGATTGAGGATTGGATCGAGCACACGAAGGCACAACACGAAACGAGAAAAGGAGGAGCGGAACAGGAAATTGGCTTGGCGCCCTAGCCCATGCGCCGCGCCACCTATAGCGCGCAGGGGCTGGGCGCGGTTTGGCATGCGACGCATGGCCAAGGCGTGCAGCTGGAGGCGGGTTCTGGTTGTTGTCACGCTTTCCGAGGCGCGGGGCGCCCGTTATAGCGCCCCTTGTGTGCATTTTTATATCCTATTTCGTCTAGGATTGGGTCTAACTTATTACTAGGTGTTTGTAAACTCTATAAATACTCTTTTACTTCGTTTTTCATGGGAGTTCAGACTTTGGAGCAAGTTTTGGAGGAGAGGGGAGGAGCCCTAGATGTCTTCTAACCAAGTTCTTTCTCTTTTTCTCTTATTCTTCTCTTTAATTCTATAGTTTGTTCATTCTAGGGTTAGAGTAAATACATGAAGGTTGATGTTTGAAAGTTGAATTCCTCATATTGATTTACCATTACGGATTGTTTATTCTTTCTTGATCATAATTGTTTGATTATTGAGGCCTGATAATTGAACACTATCCATGGTTTTTAGATTGAACTCGAAAGAGGGAATTTAATTACGTAATAAGAAAGATTAGAACTAGTTTGTGAACCCGGGCATCGGGGAACCAATTTGTGAGTAGGATAGACATATACTTGCTCGCCTAGCTTAACTAATCACAGAATTCGTTAATGCGTGCATGTGATTCAACCCATAGACATATAGGGATTGGAGTAGCCTGCATAGACCGTGAAGAATCGAAAGGTTTTCATGGGTACAATTAACCTGTAGTTAGCAATCTAAAATCAAGAAGTAGAATCAACTGGAAAACTCAACTGGATTGTTCGTAACTCTGACCCGGGACAGTCATCTTTTATTGATAACAACTTAGAATTTGTTCTGATACTTGACTTCAGTTATTTGTTTTAATTATTGTTTTAGTTAGTAAAATCTCAACCATTGGAAAAAGATCCCTGAATAGTTCTTAGGAAATTATTTGCTAGAATTCAGTCTGAATAGTCCTCATGGGAACGATACTCTACTTATCACTTTATTACTTGTCGACCACGTATACTTGCGTGTGCGTTGGGAGCAACAGTATGCAAACCGCTGTCAACGGCTAGAGCCAAAATTGAATATCTTCCAAAATTTTGGAGCCCTTTCGGTTTTTTTTTTCTTGTTTAATATAGCATCACCATCAATAGATTGGAATGGTTGCATCAGTTGTGGCCACAACTTTTAATATTTAATATATTTCTCAACCATTTCCGTGTTGCTATTTACTTGATGCCTTAATTATAGAACCTTCAATCATTATACAAATCCAAATCAATATGGCTTTCATAATTATACTTGGTTGGTTCACCGTTTAAATCCAACTTGATATGAATTTTATCATTAATATTAATAGTTGATTTACCGTTTAATAGACCAGTATTTTAACACAACCGTTCATAAACAGTCAGGTCTATACAAAAAGGTAATCTTTCAACTGATATATCTTTTCATGAAAAATCACAACCTTTCAAGTGACACTTTTTCATGAAAGAACATAACCTTTCAAGTGTTCAAGAAAGGTTACAACATTTCTGAAAAGGCACATGACCATTCTTCCAATTAGTAGTTGCACCGACTAGTCATCACTAAGACGAACACGTTGTCAATTCACCAACTACCATGTCAATATCCACTAAGAATTTTGTGGGATTTGAATACAAAATTTAATTAAATTATGTATCTCAAGTTCTTCATATAGACACTAAGTCTCACTTTGACTTTTGTCTTGCATAAGCTAAACGCCCCCACATTTTATGTACATTGACGTTCAATCATAAGTTGAACACCCCCACATTTCAAAATATTTCATGTGATATAATTTATTTCATATAAAAGACACAGTGCCTTTTTAAATACAACTCCATAGAACAAACTCTGTTCCAACCAAAGTTTCCTAACTAAGAATGGAACAATCAAGATTCAGGAGAATATTACATCAACACATTGATGTCTATACCCCATCACTGATGCGGCACTTTGAAAGAATCTTCAATGATCTTTCAAGGTTTTTTTGAAATTGGATCCGGTCCATTTTCCAATTCAAAAAGTAAAAACTTATTGACAGATCATTTATTCAATCAAAGTAATGCTATCTTGATCTTGGCCAAATTTCATCAAGCCATTTGGAGTGGAATAAAACCACATCAGAATCTTCTTTAACCAAACCACAACTCAGTATTTATCCAATAACTTTGAGATCGTAAGACTTCACAAGTAGCAATCAAAAAACTCTTGTGTTCTATGAACAGCCACACGCCGTTTCTTAGAACAAAGGCACCAAGTTATTAGCCCATGGCAAGGCCATTAACTTTATCACTTTGGTTTTTTTTTTTTTTTTTTCCGAACTGAGATTTCACTATGAATGCATATTGCACCTGTAACATCTGTTATACTTTTCTTTTCACAGCCACCTGAAAAGAAAACACACTAGCAATAGTGTCGAATAGGTCATTCATTTTTGAGTTTTAGATCAAAACTTTTTCAAGAGCCAACACTAGAGTAGAACATCGTTTCCAATCAATAGTTCTCCACTAAGGGTTGCTCTCTCTTTTGTTGTTTTTCCGTAGTAGACAAACAACTTTTGATTTCCATGGCAAACCAACAAACGTAGTTCTACTTCTTTCACAGTTGTGTCTTTACAAATTAAAACAACTACTGTGTTGAAATATGACACAACCAAATCAATAAAACGGTGAAGTTTTTAATCTTCAAACCGATTCACTACAACGATGAAGTTTTTAATCTTCAAAGCCGACTCAATACAACGGCGAAGTTTTTAATCTTCAAGCCGATTTAATACAACGGTGAAGTTTTTAATCTTCCAAACCGATTTAACAATATAAATATTTTAATAATCCAGAAGTTTTTAATCTTCTGAACGGATTAAACACACAGTAATTTTAATAATTCGTTGAAGTATTTAAATCTTCAAAAACGGAATATTAAATTAGGAGTAGAAAATCTTTTCAGATTTTAGTCTCCACAACAGTTTGGAGTAGAAATTTTTTTTTCAGATTTTAGTCTACACAGACAGTCTATTATCGATTAGCAGACCAAAATACAAATTAGATTTCTTAAGACTGTTAGAGATTGTTATATGTCTGCACTTTCGATAATGACCAAAACAGAAATAGATGAAGTAAAAAAATTCCAAGCCAGCAGTATACACTGCCTGTCCTTAAGAAATCTAATCCCCTCACAGTTACCCAAGGTTTGTGGATTAATTTCTCCCAGGATAGAATGAAATTATCCTCACTGTGATAGCGGTAACTCAAATCACAGTGAACAGCGAACTCAAATAATGGTAGCAAATCACACTGATTCAGAACTTACTTTTGTTTTGAAACCAAATGCAAAAGTAATGAGAGAGAAGAGAGTATGAAATTTTTGGATGAACAAAATGAGGCAAAATGCCTCTCTATTTATAGCCACAAGATTTGGAGTGAAAAGGCATGAAGGTGTCTTTTGGTAAAATGGCTGTTCATGAAAGGCGGCCTTCAAGGTGGCTGTTCAATGAAAAGGTACCTTCTCATTGGTGAAGTAGCTGTTCATGAAAGGCAGCCTTCAAAGTGGCTGTTCAATAAAAGCACCCTTTCATTTGTAAATAATGTTACAGCAGCCCACCTTTGGAATATTTGCATAAATAATCCACTTTTTAATTTCGTTACGAAACCGGCTCCATATCAAATACTAATATAAAATATTAATATTTATTTCATTTCCCATTCACACCACTTTACCTTCCTTCCAAGCCCAACAGAAGGTTCCATACTAAGAGAAGAAGTGGCAGCCATGGAGAATGGTTTCTTGGGCTTCAACTTTCTTGTTTGAGAATGAGTGACTATGCCTTGAGCAAGTGGTGGAGAATTAGAAGGCTGAAGGTTTTCCGGTGAGTTTGAAAATGGAATTTCTGGACAGGATGATGAGGTAGGTTGAGATATAAGTGGAACAGTATGTGGTGGGACTGTAGATGGGTTGGTCTGAGGTGTAGAAGTTGGACTAGATAGAGGTGTGACTGTCGAAAGTGGTAATGGTATTTGTAAGGTAATTGGATTAGTGGCAGCACTGGTTGATGTCGTTGGCACCATAGCATCCTGTGAAGAAAAAGGAAACACATTTTTATCAAAAACAACATGTCGAGATACAAAAAATCTTGAGGAAGCTGGATCAAAGCATTTTTACCCCTTATGGATTTTACTATAGCCCAAGAAAACACAAGGCCTGGACCGACAAAGAGTGTAAGTACAAAGTACAAGAGTGGCTATAAGAATATAAAATTCCACATCTTAGGGCTCTGATACCATGAAAGACCCTTCTCAATATATGTGAAGTACAAAGTACATTGCTGAATTTATACAATACAAAACACAAGAGTCCTAGAGCTATAAGAATACAAAACCAACTTAGACTAGGAAGCTAGATGACATATCCTAGTTGGAATAGTTATCCTTCATCACTATAGACCAAAGTGTTGGCTACACACCCTCAATAATCTGCTTCACCACTAACGAATCAATTTCAATAATCATAAGACCCAAGCTTTGAGTGACACAATAATTCATAGCCACCCTTATCGCCATTGCTTCAGCTACCAAATTATTATGCTCCCCAATGACCTTTGCATAATCATAAAGTAGATCACTACCATCATCCCTAATAAAACCCAATGAGCTTGGCCATGGATTTCCCTTAGAAGAACATCTGTATTGCACTTTAGAAAACCCTCACGAGGCTCTTGCCATGCCACCTTCACATACTTGAATCTTGGAATATAATTCTTCAATGCATTAACAATGTCACTCCATGATTCCCTCACTAATGGAATGTAAGGAAATCACAATTTGTATTGGGTGAAAAATCACCGAGGCATTGAGCAAGGGCGTAAGACTTGATTTAAATCGACATTATGAGACGAACCCACGAGGAGAGATGGCATGACCATCCGCCTCGGAAAGCTGCCTCAGGGAAGAAGTAAAACCGAGTCCAAAGTACAGAGATCAGAATGATCACCACGACCACATGGTCCTCGAGCAAGTATGACACCTCACCAAAATGAGGCCTGGTCTCTGTAATCGTCGACCGTTTCTCAGGCATTTAAGAAGAAGATCGTGGCTTGACCACGATCAAATACAGAATAATGGCCATAAAAGCATGATTATTATGGTTGTAACGTCACTTTTCTTGTCAACTACAAATAGGATTCATTTGTCACCAAGGAGATCATCCAGAAATACAATACTTGAGTTATATTCTTAAGCTTTGTCTCGTTTTATCAGCTTGTTTATTTTTTACCTCGTTTATTCAATTAAGCATTTGTCTCGTTTAAATTCAATCTTAGTTCAATCATAACTTTGATACAAGAAAATTATCAATCAACCCTGAAACAAATTCGATTTTTGTCCTATCTCGATTTAGGCCAACACAAATTGGCGCCGTCTGTGGGGACTTGGTAATAACGTTTCTTCCAAAGTTTGCAATTTTGATTTTCACTCAAAAATGGCCGATATTATTGATGACAATATTTCCATCCTTTTTTGTTTGTCCCAAAATAAGTGGCACCTTTCCTTATTTAACAACTATTTAATGCGTCATCTCTATTTTACCCTTGTTGGGCCCTACATACTTTTAAACCTACCAACAACTTTTTTATTACTCAAATCTTCTCTCTCTTACTTTTTCAAGGGTAAAATTGATATTTAACAAGGTCAACCTCTATTTTCTTAAACTCCGTGCCCGGTCAAATGGTGTCACATAAATTGGGACGGAGGGAGTAATTATTTGACTCTAATCAAGAGGGAGTCCATGTTTTTGAAAAAATTCGCCGATACCTTGGAAAAACGGACGCTGCGTTGGTACATGCTTCTCCCCTCCAAGTCTATCTCCAACTTCGAGGAATTGGCGGACATGTTCATCAAGGCTCACGCTAGAGCCAAAAAAATCCTCAAGAGAAGGGAGGACATCTTCGAAGTCAAACAAGGATACCTCGAGCCAATCAAGGACTTCTTTGAACACTTTCAGGCTGAACGAATGGATCTGCTGAAAATGGATGTCAGTTTGGCGGTCATGGCTTTTGAAAAGAATCTCAATCTGTGTAATTCCGATGTCGCGGCCGAATTAAAGAAAGAGCTTCAGCAATGGTAATCCCGAACTTGGGATGAGTTGCATGATCGGTGTTGACACCTAATTTTGTCCCGATCGTGTAAATTAAAGTCTAGTTGTTCTAAATTAAAATTAATTATTTTGAAAATTCAAAGTAATTGAGTTAAATTTAAAAGGAAAGGGGCTAAATGTTTTAGACGTGGCTTTTTTAGCTTATGCGGTGTAATTACTTCCATTTACTTAATTATATTAAAAAGGGCTAAAATCGCTCAAATCCTAACTTCTAGCCTAGTTGCGCAACGATACATATAACATATAACATATACACAAATCATTCCCTTTTTTCCCTTCAGCCCATCAGCTTGCCCGTTTTCCCCATTTCCCTTCGATCAACCCTCTTCCCCTGACCCGATCGACCCGCGATCCAAGCCATTTCCCCCCAAAATTTTGCCTTAATCAGTCCAAATCCGCGTCACCCTGGCCCCCCCCCCCCAACTTTTACCCTCTCTCCAGTACAGAAAATGAATCTCATGCGTCCATCTCATGTGCGATCGAGTTAGAATCGTTGATTGGATTCAAACGGTAATTTCCTAGGGATAGAGAGTGAAAGTGGTACGATCCACAAGAGATTAGACCATTTTCACCCTCTTTCCTTAAAGGAAAGGTGGAAATTAGGGGGATTTTTGAGGGAATTCACTTCATGCCCTAAACCCTAGCATTGGCAGGAGGTATATATTGTTATTTTCTTATTCATTTCAGGAGGGTTCAGTTCATTTTTAGAGGGAAGAAAGGCAGAGAGTTAGGCGTAATATTTTTTCAATCTTTTTAAAAAATATCATATAGCTTAACCATTTATGCTTTTGGAATTCACGCACTGTTTTTTTTAGTGTGTCGTCGCTTCATTATACTTGTCGTCCATCTTGCTCACGTCGCTTAGTCGAGTCGCGTTTGCTTCGAACCCTCGCCCCATTCATTGCCATTAATAAGGTAATACTCTCTGATTTTACAACTTTTATTGTTCTGCTCCGTGGTTAGTTGGAAAAGTGTTGTCTCATTTCAGTTGTTATGAATCCATTTTACACTGTTGTATTATCACTGATTCAGCTTTCAGTTGTTTAATCACAAGTAAAAGGATGATCAGTAGGTTCTTCTATAGATTATCTAGTTTTAAAGATGTGTTCTTTATCACCCTTAGGCATTATTCCAGTTTTAAAGTCATGCCCCTCTTTGAGTCTCTTTAGTCTGGTTTTTCCTTGTTTGTTTGACTTGAATAAGAGCTTGTCGTGAAAGGCTAAAATCCCATTGTTGAATTGAATAAGAAATTAAGTTTCAGTCCAATTTTTCAAGGGTCTCTTATAGTATTTGATTCTGCTCAGTTTTAAAGAGGTCGGTGTACCCTTGTTTTGCTATGAAATGTGTTTTGAATTTGGTGGAGAAAGTCTAAAGCAAAATGCAGTAGCCATGGATTTTAATATGTCTCTTTAACTATTATGAAGATTGATGATTTTACATGCATAACTCAAATCTGTATGAATAATATGCTGCTTTTCCAGTTATCTTAGATCTCAATAGTGACAAGTTGAAGGTATTGGTGGAGTTCTGTTCTGATTGTTTGTGAAGATCCTAGGTTGTGAGAGGGGGCCTGGGTGACTGTTCAGGAAATCGTGAAGGTGTTTGCAGGGCTTAGAAGTCTGTTTCCTAGGCTGAAGAAAGTTGAAATGGAAAAGGGAGTTTGGTGAGTATGCAGTTGGGAAAAGAGGGGTATGTGATGTTATATTTGTTTGTATAGTTGTCAGATGGATGGTTGCTAGTGGCTTGGAGAGTTCAGGTATGAAGTTGGTTTTTGATAGGGCTACTAGTTGGTTCCTGGTTGTAGCAGTTTATAGGGGAACTTAGTTTGTGATCAGTATAGATATGTAGGTTCAGTAGAGCTGTTTAGGAAGCTTGAGAAGGGTTGTTGCTGATCCAGTTTGTCCGGGCGTCTAGTTTAGGTCCTGATAATTGGATGAAGTGAGTAGGGTGAGTGTATGTGCAATTTCTGGTGGTTCAAGAGTTGGTTAAGAGGTTGTCCCTGGTTTTTTCCTGTTCCAGTCTTCCTTTTGTGTATTCTGATAAGCTGCTCCCATTCTTAAAGTCTCTGTAGGCTTTAGTTTTTTTTTAAGTTTTCATGTCTTGACTTGAATTGTGAACTTTTGGTAGATTATATCCTTAAAGTATCTTCCATTGAGTTTTTATGAGTTCAATTCTAATTCGATTAGAAAATAAGTTCTGGCCTAGTATCACATGTGATCTTGTTGTTAAGGAAGTTTGTGATTGATTCTGTCATAGTTAGGAAAGCATTATAAATTGTACAAATGATTGAGTTGTTTTTCAGTCGAGATGTGTGAGTTCTCATTTATTCTGCTATGGGAAGCTTGTTTCTGGCTTGATATATTGCTGCATTTTCTCACGCCTTGTCCAGTTTGAGTAAAGATTCAGTTATGAATGCTCCTATATGTTGCCCTTCTACTGAGGTTCGATTCTCCTATTTGTTTTGATGCCTAGGGAGTTGAGCTTAGTTTCTAGTTGAGCCTAGCTTGTTTCAGTCGTTAACTTTCAACTTTCTTTTCATGTCTTAACATCTTATTGGTCCAGTGATGCCTCTTTCTCTTGGTTGTTAATTATAGTTTGTGTATCTCAGTTCAACTCTAGTATAGCTTGCTCTCTTCCTGCATTGGTACAACATGTAGTTATGTTCTCTTAGTAGGATCTGAGTGTGGGATGTTAAGCGTATGGTTTTCTCTCGATGTCTTTATTTATTCTAGTTATTGATGAGATCGAGCAGTAGTTTCAAGATGAAAAGTTATAATCTCTATTAAGACTTATGTTCCTGTGATTTTTACATTATAAAATTTCAAGACTCTGTTCAGTTATAGTTGTGAATAACGTTTGAATGTGTCTGCCCATTTAATGCTAATTTGTTTCACTTGATTCATCATCTGAGATTGTTGTCCATTTACTAATCTTTATCTCTCTATTTTCATTGACATGAACCATCTTGGGACGAGTTGAAATAAAACTCACAAATTGGGACGGCTGTTTGCATTTGAAGTTATTTGCTCCGCTTCGCATTTTCGGGACTTGATATCCCTGAAAATGTAAAAGAAAAAATTAAAATCACAAAGTCCAAGGCTCAATGATTGAGTTTGCGCTTCCGGGTTCTATCTTCTAAACTCCATCCTTCCCCGGTCCCTTAGAAATGCATGTTGTATAGGACTTCCCCATAGACCGGATTAGGAGCCCTGTAGGATAGAAATGATATTTGAATTGTGAATAACTATTGTAAATTACTTAAATTGTTTTATACGAATGCTTTGTATCATTTCTTTTCGAATCACCAATTAATTTATGGATGTTTAGAATCATTTGTCAATTAATGAGTGCAAAATCAAATTCGAGTAAAATCGTACCTCGCTAACTCGCAGTGAAGGCTGCTTCAGGGAGGAGAGGAAAGAGGCAACGAGGATGAGGGGAAGCGAAGGGAGGAGGAGGGAAGCAAGGAGAGTGGAAGCCAGGGTAGGAAGGGACGGATACGAGTGAGGGAAGGTCAAGGAATGCCAGGGAATCAAAAATAGTAGAGGGAGGTAATTAAGCAATGAGGGGCAGACGCCTTCATTTAAAGGAATTTAATAAGTTTCAGATTATTAGTTATGAGTTTGTTATTCATTTATTCTTTAATCATTAATTAATTAATTATCTTATATTAATTATTATCTAGTTTATTTCATTTATCTAATTTTATTTAGCCTTTATATATTAATTAATTAACCATTATTTGATTATCCATTTAATTAATCTTAAATCAGGTCATCCATTTATCTAAGTATCGGCATAA
>JBBBVM010000505.1:285000-717500 GCA_037355625.1 Petunia x hybrida | reverse complement strand
CTCGCAGATGATGAACCTCTAGATATTGTGGGGAAAGGTGAAGTTCATATAAAGACTGCACAAGGGATGCTGTGGAAATTGCAAAATGTGAGACATGTTCCGGGTCTCAAGAAGAATCTAATATCCATGGGTCAGATTGACAGTGAAGGACACACAACAGTATTCGGTAACGAATCATGGAAGATAACCAAAGAAAATTTGGTTATAGCACGAGGCTCCATGAAAGGAACACTGTAAGAAACTACAGAACAAAGGGACATTGTAGCAGTTGTTGACAGTGATCGCAAGTCAGCATTGTGGCACCGAAGGCTCGGTCACATGAGTGAGAAAGGCATGAAGCTGCTCGCATCCAAAGAAAAGTTTCCAAACCTTAAGCATGTTGAACTAGGTTTGTGCGAAGATTGCATCTTTGGGAAACAAAAAAGAGTTAGTTTCTCAAAGGCAGGAAGGACACCAAAGAAGAAAAAATTGGAACTAGTGCACACTGATGTATGGGGACCAGCTCCTGTAAATTCTCTTGGAGGCTCACGCTATTATGTCACCTTCATTGATGATTCCACAAGAAAGGTATGGGTTTATTTTCTGAAAAATAAATATGTTGTTACCTTTAAAAGGTGAAAAGCTGAAATTAAAAATCAGATGGGGCTAAAGCTTAAATGTCTGAGGTCAGACAACGGAGGAGAGTATGATAGTCAAGAGTTCAAAGCATTTCGCTTTGAGAATGGGATCAGAATGATCAAGACTGTTCCTGGAACACCAGAACAAAATGGAGTAGCGGAGAAGATGAACAGAACCCTGAATGAACGAGCAAGGAGTATGAGAATACATTCAGGCTTGTCGAAATGCTTTTGGGCAGAAGCTGTTCACACGGCAGCTTACCTGTTAATTAAGGGACCCTCAGTACCACTGGACTTCAAAATTCATGAGGAGGTATGGACAGGAAAGGAGATAAATCTCTCGCATCTGAGAATCTTTGGTTGTGTTGCTTATGTACATGTAAACTCCAATGACAGAGATAAGCTTGATTCTAAAGCCAAAAAATATTTCTTTATGGCTATGGTAATGATAATTTTGGTTATAGATTTTGTGATGACCAAAATAGAAAGATTATAAGACACATGGACGTGACTTTCAATGAAAATGTGATGTACAAGAACAGGCTTGGAGTAGAACTGTCTTATACCAGGAGACCAACAACTGAAACAGCTGAGTTGGAAGAAATCTCAGAGAATGAAGTGGCTGGAAAGGACGAAGCTGATTCTGAAATTAGAGATGCAGAACCAGAAGCTGGATCAGGAATAGAATCAGAACCAGAACCAGAGATGGAATAAGAATCTGAATATGATCTGGAGCCAGAACTTGAACCAAATTATGGATCAGTTACTCCAGAGCCTATATTAAGGAGAAGTAAAAGAGTTCTCAAAGCTCCTGATAGGCTTTCTCCTTCTCTCTATTATTTACTTTAAACTGATGCAGGAGAACCAGAGCATTTCAATGCAGCAATGCAGGTAAAAAACTCTAACAAGTGGAAGCTGGCCATGAAAGAAGATATGAATTTTCTTCACAAAAATGAAACTTGGACACTTACAGAGTTACCAAAAAGAAAGAAGGCATTGCAGAACAAGTGCGTACAGGGTCAAAGAAGAGCATGATGGTAAGAAGAGATACAAAGCATGATTAGTAGTAAAAGGCTTTCAGCAGAAAGAAGGAATTGACTACACCGAGATTTTCTCTCATGTAGTCAAATTAACTACTATCCGGTTGGTGCTAAGTATCGTAGCTGCAGAAAATTTGCATTTGGAGCAGCTAGATGTCAAAACTGCTTTCTTACATGGTGACCTTAAGGAAGACATCTACATGAAGCAACCTGAAGGTTTTCAAGTCCCTGGTAAATAAAATCTTGTGTGCAGGTTGAAGAAGAGTCTGTATGGTCTGAAACAGGCTCCTAGACAGTGGTACAAGAAATTTGATGGATTCATGCATAACAATGGGTTCAAAAGATATCAGATGGACCATTGTTGCTATATCAAAAATCTGGATGAATCTTATATCATTTTACTCTTGTACGTTGATGATATGCTAATTGCATGATCTAGCATAGATGAGATCAACAGGGTTAAGCAACAGTTGGCAGAGGAGTTCGAAATGAAGGACTTAGGACCAGCTAAGCAAATGCTTAGGATGAGGTTGGCAGAGGAGTTCGAAATGAAGGACTTAGGACCAGCTAAGCAAATGCTTAGGATGAGGATTAGCAGAGATAGGTCTGAAGAAACCTCAAAGCTATCTCAAGAAAAGTACATACAGAAGGTACTTAGCAGATTCAGTCTTCATGATGCAAAGAATAGAAGCACTCTACTAGGAAGTCACCTCAATCTGTCTAAGGAGCAATCACTAAAGATAGATGAAGAAAGGAGATACATGTCAAAGGTACCATATGCTTCAGCAATAGGAAGCTTGATGTACGCTATGGTATGTACCAGACCCGACATAGCCCATGCAGTTGGAGTTGTCAGTAGATACATGTCAAACCCAGGAAAAGAGCATTGGGAAGGGTTTAAATGGATCTTGCGATACCTCAAAGGCACTTCAGGTATGACACTTTGTTTCAAAAGGAGCAAGATTGTCTTACAAGGGTTTTCTGATGCGAACCTAGGTGGTGATCTGGATAGTCGAAAAAGTACAACAGGATACGTGTTCACTTTGGGTGGCACTGCTGTTAGTTGGATGTCCAGACTTCAGAAAAGTGTTGCCTTGTCTACCACCGAAGCAAAATACATGGCAATATCAGAAGCTGCAAAAGAGATGATATGGCTCAAAAACTTTTTGGAAGAGTTGGGCAAAAAGCAAGACGATTGTGCACTCTTCAGTGATAGCCAAAGTGCAATTCATCTTGCCACGAATCCAGTGTTTCATGCAAGATCGAAGCATATCCAGCTAAGGTATCATCATATACGGGAATTGATAAGTGATGGAACTCTCTCACTGAAGAAGATACCAGGATCGAAGAACCTCGCAGACATGATAACCAAAGCAGTTGGTGTTGATAAGCTGAGGTTGTGTATCGCCTCAGTTAGTCTTCAAGACTAATAATGTGAAGGCGCCACACAGAGAACATATAATTTTCTTTTCTTTAATGTACATGAGTTTGAGGGGGAGATTGATGGGAAACAATCCCGCGTGAAGTAAGAGAAAGAAAAAGAAAGAAGTTAAAGAAAAGAAAGAGAAAAGAAAGTGTGTGAAGAAATAACAGATGAGAGAGAAGAAAGAAAGTCAAAGAAAAAGGCAGAAGTGTCTGCAAATTAGGCAGAAGAAGAAAAACATATACAACGTGACATACACAATTACGTATGTATGTTACTTCTGAAGCCTATAAATAGCCATACCGCTCGGCATTTTTGATCATCTCTCATCCCTCAAATTTTCTTCTTTCTCTCTCAGTGAAATAAAATATTCTTTGTGTGGCTGTGGATGTAGGCAAAAGTTACCGAACCACATAAATCTTGTGTCTTGTCTTGTCTTGTGAATTTTATTATTTTTATCATTTAAATATTTTTTATTTCCACTAGCTTAGCACGCTTCCCAACAATAAATACTTAATGTGGATATGTATTCTTTACTTTTGGACGTGGGTAAACTTCTATACCTTATTTAATGTGGTTGCATACATTATTCAAAAAAATGTCACATGAGGCATGGTTCTCGGTTTGGACCTTGTGCTGCGAGTTTTGGTAGACGATAAATATTACGCCATGTACGAGAAGAAAAGGTATAATTATGGCGAAATACTTAAAAACCACCTTAAACTTGGTTTGGATTATCAGAGGCATATTTAAACTATGCGGAGTCTCCGTTACCTCCAAAAGTTGGCTATTCTATAGCACTTATCTCCCTGGACGCTGGTGTGGCAAATAGTGTGAATACACTCTCTCTTAGACGAAAGTGTATAAAAATAGCAAAATCAACCTCCAAAAATGATATTTTCCAATTGTTAATCATCACACAGTCGTATATGATTTTTTATTTCAATTATATATTTCTTCTTCTTTTTTTTCAATGCACATTTTACTTAAAATTATTTCTTTAATTTATTATTTAGGTGTGATGACTAGTTATTTCATTTGTGTATTTCCTCTTTTCATGCCAAAATTTGAATATAGTTGGCTCGACTCTATTATTTTTAGCCAAAGAAAAAAGTTTTAAGAAAAAGATTAAAGTCTTTATTGTGTATTTCTGTTTTTTTATTCTTTAGATAATATCTATTTATTTCAACTATGTTATTTTCTTTTATGTCTAATATACACACAAAGAAAAGTGGTTGAAATTTCATTATTATTAATCAAATGAAAAATTAGCTTAAATAATGGGTATCCGGGTTTCTTCACAAGTTTTGACAATAAAAAAATGATCCAACAAATTAATAAATTTTAAAGGGTAAAAAACTATATACTTTATCTTAAAAAATGTCACGTGGACACAAAAGTTCCACATGACAACAAGTGGCTATCA
This sequence comes from Petunia x hybrida, assembly GCA_037355625.1. Classification (NCBI taxonomy): domain Eukaryota; kingdom Viridiplantae; phylum Streptophyta; class Magnoliopsida; order Solanales; family Solanaceae; genus Petunia; species Petunia x hybrida. Next base: position 712,994 of record JBBBVM010000505.1, on the reverse strand, counting down.
CTCTCCTAAGGTAAGACTGATCAGGGGGTAAACTATAACAAATAGTCTAGTAGGGGATAATTAAGAGGGTGTTTGGCTATAAGCTGGTCAAACCAACTTATAAGTAGTTTTTGGCTTATCTATGTGTTTGGTAAGTATCAAAAGTGCTTATAAGCCAAAATCAGCCATAAGCCATAACTTGATCATTCCCAACTTATTTTTTTCCAGCTTATAAGCACTTTAGTTTGACCAACTATTTTACTATTTTATCCCTAAACATTTTGTAATCCATGAAATATCATTTCTACAACAGAATTTTCAATCTCCTCCTCATTCTATATTCGTCATTTTTTATTTTTAATGTAAAAATATTTTTAAATTTATTTTTTCGTAAATAACTTAAATGTTAAATAAAAGATGTACTAATCATCACTTTTTTACCAAGCACACAACTGCTTATTACTAGTTTCATCACTTCTATCCAAACAAGTAATTGCTTATTTTATAAAATCAGCTTCAACAATTAAAAGTGCTTTTTAGCACTTGATGCATATCAGCCACTTAAATCAACTAATCCAGACAGGCTCTAAGGCTCTGCATAGTTTAGGTGTATCCAAGCCAAGTTAAGGGGGGTTTCTATGTATTATGCCGGGGGTTTCTATGTATTATGCCTATAATTATTTTAGTACGCACAGTTTTATATTGGATTAATAAATGCTGGAGACCGAGAGGAAGCAATTTAAAACGTGTAATTTTTATTCGTACGAAGTCGGTACTGCCATGCACATGCTTATAATCCAAGTTCATTGGTACCAAATCGGACAGCCATGGGTCGTCTATGTCGTCTTAAATTCAATTTTAATCAAAGAATTTTAATTGGTTACCCAAAAAGATTATGTGAATCGCAAAAATTTTAGTAAATAAATGAAAGCAAACAATCTTGATCTTCATGCTAAAAACTATGCGGGGTTTTACGAAATTTCAAAGGAAACAAAGATAAAGGCTTCAAAAATTGGTTTTTAACAAGGAAGGATAGAGAACAAATTAAGGTAAAATTACATTGTGTATAAAAAACCTTTATTATATATTTTTTAAGTCCCTTTTTAAAATTACCTTAAATGAATACCTAGTCACACCCTATATTTTTTTTAGCCATTCCCTTTCTAGGATCTTCTTATCTTCCTTTCTCTTTCACCACCACATCCTTCCCTCTGACCACCACTGCTCCGCCTACCTGTTGCCTCCCCCGTCTCGATTTTCACGCTCCTCATCGTTCCTGTCACCGTCGATATGCTCTGGCACTAGATCTGCTTCATTACAGATTTTTTCGTTGCTTTATCGGACTGCGCTGTTGCTCCGGTGACGGACTAGTACCGTTGCAGATCTGTTTTCTCTAAGATTTCTTAGGCGATAGACTCTGATGCTGTTGTAGATCTGTTTGCTCTGAGATTTTCTTTCTCTCTCTCTCTCTTTTTTTTTTTTTGGTGGAAAAATTATACTGTGTATACAAAATGCCCAGTCCATTTCAAAATTACTCTAAACAAATGCCTAACCACGCCCTATTTCTTTGTGTAGCCACACCCTTGGAATTTCTCCTTCTCTTCTCTTTCCCTAATTACTAGGGTTTTTACTTCCACCACCCTTCCTCTCCCATTTGGCCAGTCTTCCCCCTCCCCACAGCAAGCACCGCTACTGCTACTTAATTTCCAGTGAACCGCAGTCGAAGCTCCGGTGAGCTGTTCCTGCCACCGTGTCGTTCCTCCCCGCCATTGCCTTTTCCTCCTCCCCTCTCCGGCCGCCCCTGCCTCCCAGTGCCAGATCTGAAATGTTCATGTCACTGCTGCTCAGCCATTGTCGTTTGCTCGGCACCATCGTCTCTATCATCTACAACTGGACTGCAGACTTGCAGTTTCTGCAGAGCTCCTACGAGCTACTACAGTGACGGAACTGTTGTAGCTCGCTGGAGCTTCGGCGAATCTGTACCTCTGCTGCTCCAGGCCTTTTTTTTTTTTTTTTGAAATTTATATATACAAAAGAGTGTATACTCTGTAAAAAAAAAAGTATGTATGCACTAAAAATAATTGGAAAAAGTGCGTGTATACATTGTGCATACCCGATAAATCTGACTGTATACACTATATTTTTTGGTGTAAACACTGTGTATCTGTGAGGATACTATTTGTATACCTATGCTATTATTTGTACACATTGTATATTTATTTTTGTGTATACTAGCTATAAAAACTAAGGGCTAGTCAAAAGATTGGAGGGAGGGAAGGAGACGGAGTTGACTGGTTGTTTTGGTAATTAACATTTTTTTTGGATGATTAGATGTAATAAAATTGTGCATACACTGAAAAGAAAAGTGTGTATACACAAAATATAACTAAAAAAAGTATGTGTATACATTATGTATATCCGATAAATCTGACTGTATACACCATATTTTTGGGTGTAGACACTGTGTATATGTGATAAGACTGTTTTATACACCCTGATATTATTTGTATTTATTGTGTATTAATTTTGTTTATACTGACTACAAAAAGTAAGGGCTAGTTAAAAATTATGGGAGGAATATTGAGTGGCTGTTTTGATAATTAACCCACAAATTAAAGGAATACAAGATTTCACAAAGATTCGATCTCAAACCCCAGATTTGTTGAGTTACGTGTAGAAAGAAAATATGGAGAAGAACTCTTTTATATAATTAGAAAATGAGAATAAGTGAAGGAAAAAAAATCCAAAAATATAATGAAGTTTGATTTTCTGGGTGAATTAGCCATTGCAAAGACACGTGTATAGCAAATTTTACCCCCAAACTGCCCTAAGAAAGTGTAAACACATACTTTGTCATTTGCCAAAGCCGATATTGGGGGTTTAGGTATGAAAAATTAGTCAATGGACTATGTAGCCTACACACACTTTTTAAGTTTTACTAGTACTCATCTTACTTAAATATTTAAAAGGTTTTTATGTTAAGACAATGGATATAACATTAATCACAAATGAGATAAGATAGGCTTTCAAATATTAGAGAAACAACAATTGTTTGTAACGGATCAGAAAAGTTTTTGAATGACAGACGAATTTTTAATTTGCTATGCTCTAATCATCCTCAGGGACCTCAATTAGCATTCTATAGCGCATATAAATAAACAACTGCAAATACATTTGAAATTTAATTCGTACTTCCGAGCAATAGGAAGACACTAACGAAAAAAAAATTAGTCTCTCAAAAGAGTGGTGGAATAAATCCAAAGTAGACAAAGAATACACCAGGAGCCCAACTTAACAACAAAGTCTACAAAAGATTTAGCTCAAGCAAACATAAACATGTAAGGAAAATATAGAAATGTAAGGGGAAAAAAACTAAGAAGAAGCCTACATGACTTTAATATAATATAGATATTGATACTTGACAGACATAATAATAGGCAAATTCCGCTTGTACCCTACATACCAAAATAGCACCATCTAGAAAATCTAACATAGAGAATTATTTTTGAAAACCCGAAGATGAGAACACTATCTTTCGCTGAAGACTAATGAAGAAGAAAAAGAAATTGACACAATATGCATTCATACTTACAATCGTTTTGCATTTACTAGCAAGATTATGCTGACTTGATAATGTGGTTTGGCAGGTTAATGTTATCCTGCTTTAACCAAAAAAAAAAAGAATATCTCAAGAGGATAGTTAAATACCATAATAGAATGGATGATGGTCTGGCATACACTTAAAGAACAGGAACGAAGTTGTGGACATAAAAATGATAACCTTCATGAATGACGTCAAACTCTTGGATTCTTCGAGGGTCGAGCAAAGTTGAAGATGAACAAAGATTTTAAATGAATTAAAAACTCAATAATTCATGAATGAAAAAGTTTTTAAATGAATCACTCACTCAATAAATTATAGTTTAGCAAACAGGATCTTTTGGTTCTTCATCTAAACCAAACATATATGTATACGACGATGGGGGAGGACATGGGAGGAGATGATGTTTATTGCAATCAAACTAATTAAATTGGGGCATTCCAATTACAAAAAGAGATTATAATCTCAATTAAAAAAAGACTTGGTCAATTACTGCAAAAAGATTTTACCACCTTTATAGGCACCGCAATTTCTTTATTAAAATTTTAAAAATCCCCTGTCGTGGCTTCGTGGGCATCCACCTGGGGATAACCAAATAAGATAGGATGGTAAGAACTGATGACTTTTGATGACAAATAGGAGTAGTTGTAAACATCACTCACTTTTCTCTTACTAACTTATCCGGATAGTGTTCATTGCCGAATAATTTTCTCTTCTAAAATATTCACATAAACTTACAAAAACAATAACTAATTAGCTGTACGTTTATATATACCCGTCAAATATAAAAGATTAGATTAAACTAACACAACACAATCTTCAACTGAAAAAGGAAGCACATGAAATCTTACCAATATATAATTTGTACTCGTAAAAATTTATGTTCTTATGCACCTGAAACAAAGAAAAGAAATTGATCATAAACCAAACAACTCAAAACCCCCAAATATATGCCACTGTTCATGCAAACCCCATAAATAATAGTAACTCTGTTGTAAGATTTTGCTTGAACTATATGACACAGACAAGACTTCTAACCGTAGTAATATTCAATTTTATGAGTCTTAAATCTAAATCCTAATCCAGACAATGAGAAGTGTAGCAAATTAGGATCAAGAATATTCCTATTTGACTTCTAACCGTATGTGATACTTTAAACTGTATCAAGACTTCCATGCATATTAGAATTAATGGGGATATCCTATTTTGATCTCCCATATGAATCCTAAACCTGGCATAATCAAATATATATGTATCATGTAAAATTAACAACATACATAATGTAAACATCTTGGATTAATAAGATATTGTTAGTACTTACGAATTGCAATGAACCAAAAAATCTGCACAAAATGTATAAGTTAGATATGATCTTTCACCAATATAAAATAAAAGAGAGATTTATTGTTTCTAAGATAAAAAGGAGAAGCTAGTGAAAAAGATTTATCTTGTGGCTCATTTCTAAAGATATTGACAAAATATTGCTTTTTCAGTCCACACTCCATAGACCCAAGTCGTCTGAGTTTAAGAGAATTCATAAACCTAAAGCACGTACGTACACGAACTTCATAGCACCGCATATATATATGTTGAAAGCACAATATTAACAATAAAATTTAGAGGGAAAAAATCAGTGCAGAATGCATTACCTGGGCGAAATTTTCTACTATACAATGAAGAATGTGGGTAGTAGCTTATTTTTTTCAGAAGACTTTGACTCCTATAACAAATCAAATACAAGAGGAAAAGAAGATCAAGTGCAATAAGGATTCAAGAATCGCTCAATAAATATTCATCGTTATGGTACTCTCGAATCCAACGATCTCCTACAATTAAACATGTTGGATAATTTAAATTGAAAAGTACTACAAAAGAATTAAAAAGTACTACAAAACCTAATATCCCCATAATTAGATCAAGTGCAATAAGGATTCAACAATCACTCACGATAAAAGATTTTCCGTAATTTGTACTCTCGAATCCAACGATCTCATGCAATTAAACATGTTGATAATTTAAATTGAAAAGTACTACAAAACCTAATTTCCCCGTAATTTGGAATTTATTATAAATATGACAAAGATCAGAAATATTAGTTTAAACTGAAAAGAACTATAAAATCTAATATCCTTATAAATTTGGAACTTTTTACAAATACAACAAAGATCATAAAGATTACAAGTGAAGAAGAAACTAATAGAGTTACATATGGATACTCTTATTCCTAATGACTAAAGCTTGAAACTAAAGCAGACTTGAGGAGTATGTTTTGGACGCTGAGTCAAGAAACAAAATTAGCTTTGTGAGCTGAACAACAATCTACATCTTTTAAGAATACATATAAATTAATTTCAGCTTGGTACAAATACTTATATTGACGACTGCAATTGTTTGTGGTAGTTACCCAATGGGGATCAACCTTGTACTGGAACACTCCTAAAATATAGCAAATTGTGTTTACCTAGAATAATGATTGCACAGGCGATGTAAAACGTTTTATACTTATTTTATACAATTAATATTTTTGTTATAGTTAAAATTATAAAATTTTCCAACTTAAAACCACTTACGAAGGGATGTGATATTTCACTAAGGCCTTCGTGTTTTTATAATAACTAGTTTCTGCGCACGTGCATTGCACGTGTACGCGAATGCTAAAAAAATTTAAGAACTTGCACGCGCAACATGCTAAAAAAATGTAATAACTTACCTGAATAATTTTAAAGGTATATTATTGAGTTACTCTAAAGTAAATAAAATTACGAGCTATAATCAGTATAAAATTACTCTAAAGTAATTGCACGACCATATAAATACATTTTAAAAAGCATACCAATATATAGAACCTTGTTGAGAACTGGTTTTGAAGTATGACAAACGGAAAAGACTCAGAGGTTCCCACAAAGAACCTAGTCCTTAAGATAAAGGGCACGCTTGATCGAAAAGATTACGGGTTGCAAATCCCTGTGGAATTAGGAGTAGTGGCGCGTGAATGTATATGCATCCTAGTCAGACTAAAAGAGGCGGTGTCCAGGCTGTGTCTTCGAAGTGTGAAAAGGAGTTGGACTTCAATAAGGAAAAGAATTACTACGAATCCTGACTTACCTTAATTAAGAGGATTCCTGGTAGAACTCAACTAGGGTTTCAAGATCCGTATAAATACAAGTAGTGGAGACAGCCGCTAGTCAGTTATTCACAAACAGAGAGTTGAGAGCATACAAAGGAGATCTGCAATCTTTCTACGTGAGTAAACTGGAGAAGACAACTGAGTGCATGCAGTGTATCGAGTCTAGATATTTTGTCTAGGTTCATTGAGTTGTAAGTTGTCATCGTTTGAGCTTTCATAGTTTTACCTATTTGCTTATTACAGAAGCACATGTATTAGGTGAATTCTTGTGTAATTACTAGAAAAGCTAGAGTGTAGCTTTGAATAGTGATTTTGGTCTAGAGTGTAGCCCCTTGGTTACAGAGTTTGTAATCAGAAACGTTGCTCTTGTGTTAGTGGATTCAGTTCTAAAATCCCAGAGTGTGGGTCGTGGTTTTTCTCCCTTGAGCAAGGAGTTTTCCACGTAAAATCCCTGTGTTCCTTGTGTGTGTGGTGTTGTGAGTTATAGTGTTCAAGGCAGTATAAAAGATAATATAAGAACTAGGTTCTACGATAGAAGAATAAGGTTCTTGTGACGAAAATCGGTAGACACTATTCAACCTCCCCCCCCCCCCCTTCTAGTGTCGTCAGGAGGTGCTTAGAGTATAACAAGTGGTATCAGAGCGGGTCTTCTCGTGTGAGGCTAACACCTTGAGAAGGATCAAGATGAGTGCACCGCCTACCATCACTGAAGGACAGTCGGTAATGAGGCCCCCACAGTTTAATGGGCAATACTATGCATGGTGGAAGAACAGGATGGAGAATTACATATGTGCTGAAGACTACCAACTCTGGCTGATAGTCTCTGAAGGAAACCTGATTCCCACTAAAATAGTTGGTGAAGGAGCTACTGCCACGCAAGAACCTAAACTGAAAGAAGAGTTTAATGAGACGGATTATAAGCTGATAGAAAAGAATCATAAGGCCAAACGCCTGGTCATATGTGGTCTTGGCCCTGAGGAGTTCAATCGAGTATCATCTTATAAGACGCCCAAGGAGATATGGGATGCCCTACAGGTTGCACATGAAGGAACCACGGAAGTGAAGGACTCAAAAAGGAGAATGCTGAAGAGACAATTTGAACTGTTCACCATGGGCGAAAAAGAATCAATTCAGGATATGATGACCAGGCTGACCATGATTACAAATGAAATGAGATCTCTGGATATGGAATTGCCTGAAATAGAGATGGTTGATAAAATCCTGAATGTGCTGCCTGAAGCATGGGAACCAAAGATGACTGCCATCATTGAATCCAAACCTCTGAGATCCATCAAGCTTGAAGAACTGGTTGGAAGTTTGAAAACCCATGAGATGATGAAGGACTCAAAGGCTAAACCCGCAGCAAAGAAGGACAAGACCCTTGCTCTGGAAAAAACTGAAGAAGCTGATGAATATGTTGATCTTCAATCAGTTGAAGCAGCAATGGTGAGTGCCTTAAGACAAAAGCTCAATCTGGGAAGGTTCAAACGATTCAAAAGAGGCAACAAGGAGAGTTCTAGCAGAAAGAACATAGTTGATAGCCCAGATTACTCTGGATGCTTTAAGTGCTTCAAGAAGGATCACGCTGTCATGGATTGCCCTATGTGGGAAATAGAGTGGATGAAGAACAGAGCGGCTAAGGACAAGGAGAAGGAGACGACAAAGGAGAATGACAAAGACAAAAAGAAGTCAAGACGGCCTCCAAACTTCAGAGCAGAACGGAGGAAGAAGAAGGAAGCCTTCTATGCCACGTGGGGACCAACTGATAGTGAATCTGATCATGAAAAGGAGTCTGAAGACGACTCACCACTAGCACTAGCAGGTATGACAGACATTAGTTCTGATGAAGAAGACCCTCGAGAATTCAGAGGAGGAAGAGATCCATCAAGGCCACCGGTGCTCAACGGGACTCATTACAATCACTGGAAGAAACAGATGAAGACTTTCCTACAAGCAACTGACTACAGCTTGTGGTTGATCGTGAAGAGAGGACCTCACGTTCCTGTGAAGAGAGCAGCAAATGGAGTCCTGGTGCCAAAGAAAGTGGAAGAACTAGATCCTCAAGACCTAGATTGGTTACATGCAAATTCCAAGGCTGAATGGTGCCTGAGGAGAGGACTTACCTATGATGTGCTTGCAAGGATACTTGAATGTAAGTTGGCCAAGGAAATCTGGAAAAGACTGAAGGAGCTGTACACAAATGACAACAACAGGAAGGACTCAGCTCTCATGGCAACTGATGGAGATGAAGCTGGCTGTTCAGCAGAGGTATGTTTATTTGATCTCAAGGAAACTTTACATACATACTCTTCTGAAAATTTAATTCTAATCACAGCCACCTTGATTGAAGGTTATGAAAAAGAGAAACTTGAAAAGGATAAATTAACTGAAGAACTGAGTAATCTTAGAACTAAGCACAAGAGTCTCTTAGAACAGAATATTGAACTTGAAGAAACTAATGCCATCTTAAAAGGGCAGACTCTTGTGTCAAACTCTAAGATCACTGAACTAGAATTGGAATGTAATCAGTTAAGAGAGAGTAAGAATGGTAACAAGTTATGAGTGAAGTTCAAACCTTTCTGGAAAATGAATTGAAAAGAGCAAATGAAATTCTGTATCAGGAAACTGAAAAAAACAGGATTTTAAATCAAAAGGTTGAAAACTCAAAACTTGAACTTACCCGACTGACCAAATGGAATAAATCTTCAGAGGCAATGAATTGGGTTTTTGAAAATCAGAACAAAAGAAAACAAGGGTTAGGATTCAAGAAACCTTTGCCTCCATATAATCCTAAAAGCAAATATGTGGGGTTACCTTGCAACATGTTATGCACTTTTTGCGGTGAAACCGGTCACGTTAAACAAAAGTGTGCTAATATTAGTAAGGCAAAGGCCAAAAATAAAAGATGTGTTTTACCCAAATGGGCCAAACAAGATCTGATTTATCCATTCTCTCATAAGAAGGGACCCAAGCTCGTCTGGGTTCCTAAAGTTAACCTCTAATTTGTCTTGCAGGCTGGAGTGAGGGAGAACAACTCAAGCTGGATTCTTGATAGCGGTTGATAGCGGTTGTTCAAGGCACATGACAGGAGATAGAAGAAACTTTCTCTCACTCGCAGCATTTCAAGGAGGCAGTGTGGCCTTCGGAGGAGGAAAAAGTGGTCGAATAGTAGGTATAGGGAAGATTGGGAGAACTCTGGAGCATGCAATTGAGAATGTCTACTGTGTTGACGGTCTCAGACACAATCTACTGAGCATCTCCCAACTGTGTGACAGAGGCAACGAAGTGAGTTTCTCATCTGTAGGATGCATTGTGAAGAACCTACAGAGTGGAGAAATCGTTATGAAAGGAAAAAGGGTGAACAACGTATACAAGGCATCGCTGAAGTCCTTACCTGAAAACAATCTAACATGCTTGAATGTGCAAGAAAGTGACTCTCAGCTGTGGCACAAAAGAATTGGTCATGCAAGTCTCTCACAACTGAATAAGCTTGCGTTGAAGGAACTGGTTCGTGGATTGCCAAGCAAGAGATTTGAAAACATAAAAATGTGTGATGCATGCGTAAAGGGAAAACATGTGAGAACATCGTTCAAATCAAAGAAAGTGGTAAGCACATCAAAACCACTGGAGCTGTTACACATGGATCTGTGTAGACCTATGAGAGTCAGGAGTAAAGGAGGAAAGAGATTCGTGTTCGTGATCGTTGATGACTACTCTAGATATACGTGGACCCTGTTCTTGGCCTCTAAGGATGAAGCTTATATAGCTTTAAAGACTGGGCTGGTGTGGTTCAGAAAAGGTTAAGTCTTGAACTTATCAGTATTAGATCTGATCATGGAACTGAGTTTGAAAACTCAAAATTCTCTGAGTATTGTGCAAGGAACAGCATAGATCACAACTTCTCCGCCCCAAGAACTCCCCAACAAAATAGGGTGGTCGAGAGGAAGAACAGGTCGTTGGAGGATATGGCCAGAACTATGCTGCTGTCGAGTGGGCTGGCAAGAAACTTCTGGGCTGAAGCTGTAAACACTGCATGTTACTTGCTGAACAGGTGTTCCATCAGAGCAATTCTTGACAAAACTCCATATGAGCTACTCAGAGGGAGAAAACCAAATATTGCTCACCTAAGGCCTTTTGGTTGTAAATGCTTTGTTCACAACAATGGTAAGGAACCCTTGGGAAAGTTTGATGCTAGGAGTGATGAGGCAATATTTCTGGGATATTCTACTCAAAGCAAGGCATACAAAGTGTTTAACAAAAGAACACAAACAGTAGAAGAAAGTATGCATGTCGTATTTGATGAATCAGATAAGGAAATGGGGGAAACTGAGGCAGACGATCAAGTGATTGGCTTAAGGAGAGAAGAAGGTGTAGATGAACTGGAAGACTCAGAAGAAAAGGAAACATCAAGTGAGAATCCAAGCTCACTAGAACAAGGAGTCAACTTGACAGGGGGAACTTCTGATGAAGCTGACAATCCAGCAAGTCAGGAGGAACTCATCCAAGATAATGCTGCAGGTCCTTCCGGTCAGATTCAACTCAAGCCATGGAAACATCAAAGCTCTCACCCTTTAGAGAATGTCCTATCTGAACTGGATACAGGAATCATGACCAGGACAGCCTTGAAGAACTTCTGCGCATTCTTTGCTTTCCTCTCATCTTTGGAACCAAAGAATGTAAAGGAAGCTCTAGAAAATCCAGACTGGATTCTGGCTATGCAGGAGGAACTTCATCAATTCGAAAGAAGCAAGGTATGGCACCTAGTTCCTAAGCCGAAGAACAGATCCATAATTGGAACAAAATGGGTGTTCAGGAACAAATTAGATGAACATGGGATAGTGACTAGAAACAAGGCAAGGTTGGTAGTTCAAGGTTACAGTCAGGAAGAAGGAATAAATTATGATGAAACCTTTGCACCAGTTGCAAGAATGGAGGCTATCAGAATGTTAATTGCTTTTGCTACATACATGGAGTTCACGCTTTATGAGATGGATGTAAAGAGCGCCTTCCTAAATGGCTACCTGAATGAGGAAGTTTATGTGATACAGCCTCCAGGCTTTGTGAACAATGAATTTCCTGATCATGTTTACAAACTAGATAAGGCTCTATATGGATTGAAGCAAGCTCCTAGAGCCTGGTATGAAAGACTCTCAGGATTCCTGATGAAGAATGGCTTTTCGAGGGGTAAAATCGACAACACACTATTTCTCAAGAAGAAAGGAAAAGATCTGCTGGTGGTTCAAGTGTACGTCGATGATATCATCTTTGGAGCAACTGATGAGGAGCTGAGCAAAGGATTTGCCGATCTAATGGGAAGTGAGTTTGAAATGAGCATGATGGGTGAATTGAACTTCTTCCTTGGGTTACAGATAAAGCAGATGCCGGAAGGAACTATGATTCATCAGCAAAAATATGTCAAGAAACTACTGAAGAAATTTGATATGGAGGGAGCAAAGAAAATGACGACTCCTATTGCACCTGGAACCAAGCTGGATATGGATGAACTAGGTCCTTCAACAAACGAGACAAAATATACAGGAATCATCGGCTCACTACTTTATCTCACAGCTAGTCAACCTGACATAGTATACAGTGTATGACTATGTGCCAGATTTCAGTCCAAGCCCAAGGAGTCACACTTGACAGCTGTGAAGAGGATCCTTAGATACTTGAAAGGAACTCAGGACCTTTGTCTGTGGTACCCAAGAGGAGGAACTTTTGAACTAATTGGTTTTGCTGATGCAGATTATGCAGGGCATTTGGTGGACAGGAAAAGCACGTCAGGAATGGCACACTTTGTAGGTCCTTGTTTGGTTTCGTGGGCTACAAAGAAGCAAAACTCAGTTGCCTTATCAACTGCTGAAGCTGAGTATGTGGCAGCTGCTTCATGCTGTTCACAACTGCTGTGGATCAAACAACAACTGGAGGACTTTGGTATCAAGTGTGGGGCAGTGCCAATTTTCTGTGACAATACTAGTGCAGTGAATATTGCCAAGAACCCAGTCCAACATAAACGAACCAAGCACATTGATATTAGACACCATTTCCTGAGAGATAATGTGAAAAAGGCTCTGATTACTATGAATTCATGCAGGACTGAAGATCAAATTGCTGACATATTTACCAAAGCTTTGAACAAGGTACAGTTTGAGAGGAACAGGTTGGAATTAGGGATGACCAAAATACACGGATGACCCAGCAGGTAATCCCCTTATGATTGGTTAGTTAAGTATTCAATGTTCATGCTTAAACTTTGTCATTGTTGTCTAGTCTAACCCCGTACTTGAGTAAGTACACTCGTTCAGTTTTTTTGAGCACTAGGTATGAATAATGTGATCCCATGAAGAACCTACTATGTACTGAGAAGGAACCAACAAAAAGCATGAGGAATCATGTCCAGGTACATTCACACTACTCTGTATGATAGAAGTCATAACTGAAGTTAAAATTGTCAATCATACGTGTGTCATGGGAGATCATCCATGTTCTTATAACCGCCCTAAGTTATAGGAACACATTCTTTTTTCGGGTAGAATTCTATTTGATTTGTTTGGACCCCACTACTTAAAAAGGGTATATTGAATAAGTCCATAACCGTCAAATCTTTAACTCTTCCCGGTTCTCAAAAAAGTTCAAAAAGCTGCTTTTCTATTCTACATCATTACTTCTTTGCCTTCCCTAGATATTGTCAAAACACCAAAACCCCTTCCCTTTTGACAATACTCTCTCAATCCCTCACAATCAACCCACTTCTTCTTCTCAACACCAAAATTCTCTCTCAAACCCTAAAAACAGAAAAACTTTAGCTACTCACAAAACCACTTCATAATGTCTGAAAGGCCACCACCATCTACTCTCGCACAAAGAATTGCGAGGGCTCGTACAAAATTTCTTCAAAAAGGGGACAAGAAACTGGTAAAGAAGATGAGGTCAAGAGTAGTTCCCACTACACCCACTGTACAAAGTTCATCACAATCACCGCATGAGGTAATCCCTGACCCTATTTCATCTACGTCTGTCGTTTCAGTTGATATAAACAGCCCTGGAATTATAGAAACTGAAACCCTAGTTACAGAACTAGACAAAATAATAGATGATGAGCAAAATGACAGAACAGATAGGGGGAACTCATGTGAGGCAGAACAAGACAGTGAAAAGGATGAACTTAGGAAAGATTTGCAAGTGTCTGGGGTTGGTGAGTCTGGAGAAAAGTTGAATATTGCAGAAAGAATGGAAGAACAACTTAGGGAACAAGACCGTGTGGAAGCCCTTAGAGAAAGTGTAGTGAAATCCTGTAAAGATGTTGGTAGGTCTGAGAATAATGAAAAAGAATCTGTGCCAATAAGTCCAGTAGTTGGAGGACTTGTTCTTGCTGAAGCCTCAGAGAATTTGGTTCAAGAGCCTGTTGCTTGTCCAAATTCCACTGGGGCTGATGATGCAGATTTTAATTGGACAGATTCTGAGGAGGAAGGGAATAAGGAAGTTGTTTTAGAAAAGGAAGAGATTGCCAAGGAAACTGAAGAACCAAAAAGAAAGAGGAAGTTTGGAGCAGAGGATGAGAAAATGGCTGGTGAGGAAGAAGAAGAGGAAGTTGTGTTTGTGAAAGAGAACATAGTGGAGCCTGAGAAAAGAAGGAGATTAGTGAAAGGGGGAAAGCCAGTGCTGAAAACAAGACTGGTTGATGAAACTAGTGAAGAAAATGATGACAAAGTTGTAAATGAGCCTGTGGTCAGGAGGGTTGGCACCAGGTCTGCATTAAAACAACAACTGGAGAAAGTTGGGAGGTTGGAAAGAACAGTAACAAATGTAAGAGATAGAGAGGCAAAGAAGAGGGAAGAACAAGAAAGAAGATCTGAGGAAGCACAGGAGGAGAGTGAGGCTGGCAGTTATGTAGAGCCAAGTGATTCTGATACAGATAGTGAAGTGGAGAATAGGAAAAGAAGAAGAGGAAATGAAGAAGAGGTTGACAGGGAAGCCTTTTTCTCAAGGCATCAGGTGTTGCCTGGCAGCATCTTGCATGATGAAAAGGAGTTCCACATGAAGTCATTACTAAGGATGATTGGGGACCAGGGTTGGCTTGGGTTGTTTGCCAACAAAGAAAGAAAATTGTTTGTTAATAAAGTCAGAGAGTTCTACACCAACTGCAGAGTAGCAGCTAGGAGAGTGTTCACCACAGTGAGGGGAGTAGAGGTAGAGTTTGGGAGACCTGAGCTTGGAGTGATTCTTGACATACCTGCTGAAGGCTATTGCAGGTATGTGAAATTGAAGTGGCCAAAGAGAACAGATGGAGTCACTCCTCTGGATGTTGTCAGGAAGTTCTCAGGAAAACCCAAGCTGAGGAAGGAGAGGAAGGTAGACAAGAAGGAGATAGAACCTGCACACCAGTTGCTGTTTGAGTTTGTGCATAGGTTTCTTCCGCCTAGAGGAGAGAGAAACTGTGAAGCTAGTGCTTTGGACCTGACATACATGGACTTGCTGGACAGGGGGTAAAGATCAATTTGCCTGGGCTGATAATTAGACATATATAAAGGATTGCTGACACAGATCAGAAGCCACATTCCCTTGTGCATTCCTACATTCTCCAGCAGGTACTTGAACACTTTGGGGTCCCCCTGGAAGCTGGGAAGAAGCCAACCATCCATCAGATGTTTGGGCACAATGTGCTTAAAAATTGTGACTTCTTCAAGGAAAGCAGAGCTTCTAAGAGACCAATGCAGGTGAAGCAAGAGCAAGCAGAGGACAGTGAGGAATATGGACCTGAAGAGGCCATTGATGCTGTGAAGGAGCTGGAGACACATGTCCTTGAGGTTAATACAGAAAATGCAGAGCTCCACAGACAGCTGAAGTTGAAGGATCAAGAAATTGATCGTTTGAAGATAAACTACCACAAGTATGAGGCCGAGTTAGTAATGGAGAGGGCCAAAAATACGAAGCAACTTGAGGCGCTTGTCAAACACTTCAACATTCAGCTTTGAATCCTCCAGTCCTGTCCTCCTCCTTCTACCTGTTGTCTACACCTTCCCATTCTCTCCTGGTTGCATGTTATGGTTGTTTAAGACAATTTAAATTTTTCAGTTGTGTACTTATTAACAGGGTTGTGCTGATGTCACAACCTGGATGATGATTTTCATTTTCTTATGCTCATGACTGGTTTCTGCTTTAGTAACTGGTTCTTGATTGGGCCCTTATTTCTGCATGTGTGTACTCTTATTACTGACGTGTTGCCTTGTGCTTTAGACTGGATAGAATTGACAGGTTCTTGCAGGTATTTGAATCTTTTCGATGATGCCAAAAGGGGGAAGAAGGAGATGTTGGGGTATTTGTGACCTAATTTCATCTGTTTAGTTTCTTGAACTTGTTACCTGTTTGTTTCTATGTTTTTGGTATATATCTACAGGTTCTTGGGCAATATTTGTTTGTCATCATCAAAAAGGGGGAATTTGTTGAGAGCTAGTTTTGAAGTATGACAAACGGAAAGGACTCAGAGGTTCCCACAAAGAACCTAGTCCTTAAGATAAAGGGCGCGCTTGATCGAAAAGATTACGGGTTGCAAATCCCTGTGGAACTAGGAGTAGTGGCGCGTGAATGTATATGCATCCTAGTCAGACTAAAAGAGGCGGTGTCCAGGCTGTGTCTTCGAAGTGTGAAAAGGAGTTGGACTTCAATAAGGAAAAGAGTTACTACGAATCCTGACTTACCTTAATTAAGAGGATTCCTGGTAGAACTCAACTAGGGTTTCAAGATCCGTATAAATACAAGTAGTGGAGACAACCGCTAGTCAGTTATTCACAAACAGAGAGTTGAGAGCATACAAAGGAGATCTGCAATCTTTCTACGTGAGTAAACTGGAGAAGACAACTGAGTGCATGCAGTGTATCAAGTCTAGATATTTTGTCTAGGTTCATTGAGTTGTCAGTTGTCATCGTTTGAGCTTTCATAGTTTTACCTATTTGCTTATTACAGAAGCACATGTATTAGGTGAATTCTTGTGTAATTACTAGAAAAGCTAGAGTGTAGCTTTGAATAGTGATTAGGGTCTAGAGTGTAGCCCCTTGGTTACAGAGTTTGTAATCAGAAACGTTGCTCTTGTGTTAGTGGATTCAGTTCTAAAATCCCAGAGTGTGGGTCGTGGTTTTTCTCCCTTGAGCAAGGAGTTTTCCACGTAAAATCCCTGTGTTCCTTGTGTGTGTGGTGTTGTGAGTTATAGTGTTCAAGGCAGTATAAAAGATAATATAAGAACCAGGTTCTACGATAGAAGAACAAGGTTCTTGTGACGAAAATCGGTAGACGCTATTCAATCCCCCCTTCTAGTGTCGTCAGGAGGTGCTTAGAGTATAACAAACCTTGTGAGTTACTTATCTTTAGTATCTTCAGCTCCTTCTCCTCCCTTCATTAAGTGAATTGACATCCTTGAGCATTGTCCAGCTTTGAGAAAGACTCATATTTTTAAAGAACTATATTTCTTATTCAAGTACTCAAGTGAAATGATGCTATATTCGTAACATTTTGAAGGATATAAGCTACAACAAAGAGAAAAGAATTTAAGATTTTAGGTACAAGAATATTTAAAACCATGTAAAGACATTTAATAACAAAAGGAAAAAATAAAAGAACATCTATAGGATCAATAATAGTTCGGATTTCGCAGCGCCAAGCTCAGCTGCCAAACTTCTTCCAACCTATTGATACTATATATTACATACATAATGCACAATTGAAATAGGAGTTATCTACTTGGTTTTTGCCGTGAGATTTGGTAATTTACTGTGCAGTTTGTATAAATTGAATTATTTGTATAATTAATGTCTTCGTTCATTTAATTGAAGGTCTTCTTACTTTAAGGTACATACATGAAAATCTTTGAGAGAATTCATATAATTAAGGAGATTAATTAACTTTAGAAAGAGGTGTATGTTTTTTGAGTTAAAATAAATATGTACGCAATATTTTCTCAATTCAATTACCATAACTCAGGGCTATACTAACTTGTGTTCTTGGTGGTTTGGCAGAACACATACTTGCCTTTAGAGTTATCCAAAAGAATTATATAGAGAATATGTGAATCCAATATAAGGTCTAGAGATATCCACGTCATTCTAGAGGCTAAGGTCTATATCCTTCTCAATCCAATATAATTAGTACCTTAGAAGACTTAGGGGTCGTTTGATTGGTGAAATTGGATTAACAATCCCAGTATTAAATTTGGGATTAGATTTATCCCATGTTTGGTTGGTGAGATTAGATTTATTCCATATTTAATTGGTGGGATTAGCTAATCCGGGATAACTTTTGTACCAAAAACATGGTATTATCCTATCTCATATAGGGATAGAATTATTAAACCCAAAATTGTAATCCCAAAATTGGGGATATAGTGGCATAAAATTAATTCTTTTCAATAGGACATTGATGGCTTTGGTGTCTGCAGAAATTAAAAAGCTGTAAACCACAATAACACTAAACTAAATTAATTGAAACCATAATACTACAAAACTAAATCAACTAATATCCGTCCAAACTCTTTGTTGCATTTTTCTAATTAAGAGTTACCTGATGAAGGAAGCAACATCGTAAACAATAAACGGAAACTAAAAAAAGGAAGCAGAAGAAGAGCAATGAAATTAATAATTATGACGAATAGAACTAAGCTTTGCTATTTATATTATATACAATGATTCAAGATTTATACCTGCTCCATTATTGTAAGTGTAGCTCTTTGATATTAATCACAAATTCAAAATTTCAAAGCTTATCGATGAGTCTCCAATCCGCATGCGTTCCAACTTACAACCAAATATATGTAAGAGTTATATGAGAAACAAAACCTTTTCTATATTGGTAGGAGCAGGAAACATTGTAATAACAAAAGAGAAGGAACCATAGCAATAATTATGAATTTTACCCAAAAAATCATTAAACTATAAAAATTAAGATAAATAATCAAATATGCTAATATGTAAAAGAGATATGTCTGCATTCCACTACAACCAAACTACTTAAATAAAAGAGAGTTAACATAATGATGCCATAAATAAAATCTATGAAATTGCTATGCAATAACGCAAGAAATTGGAAATCAAGACAAGGAAGAAGAAAGTGCTATTCTTTGGAATTCAGTTGTCTAATAATCACAGAGAGGACATATTGAGTTTAGAGTTCTAATCATAGAAAGAGTTTAAATTGAGTAAGAAACTACTATTCAGTTCTTACCTTATCCAAGTAAATTAAGAAAGATTTTATGGTCAAAATATTAATTATTTTCGGAGTCCTAAATATTAGGTAAATAATGAAATGACATTTTTATCTAATGTGAACACTATTTTTAAAGGGTAAAAAGTTCGATCAATATTTCACTAAGGCCTTCATGCTTATAATATAGTATAGATATAGATAAGTCGAAATTAAATGCATTACTAATTGCTACAATTTTAAGAGAACTTTCTCGCACAACAATATAAAAAATTATTATCTTCTTATTTCCATTCACACTGATACGATATTTGGTTAAACTGTATTATTTTTTTGTTGTTTCATAATATCACAGCACTAGCTATCTGAAAAAAAACTAACTATGTGACCCAATTCTTCAAGGACATCTAGGATATAATTGGGGAAGAGGTGACAAAATGTGTCCTAGAATTCTTCCAGAATGGAAAAATGTTAAGGGCCATGAACAACACTGTAATTACACTTGTGCCAAAGAAGAATCATGCTGAAAATGTTGGGAACTATAGACCTATTGCCTGTTGTAACACAATATACAAGGTGATCTCCAAACTCCTGTGTAATATATTGAAAAAAGTGCTGCCATGCATAATATCTCCCACTCAAAGTGCTTTTGTGGAGGGGAGAACAATAGTGCAAAATATAATGGTGTGTCAGGACTTGGTGAGGTTGTACAACAGAAAAGCTACCACAAGAAGCTGTTTAATCAAGATTGATCTGAAGAAGACTTATGACTCAGTGGAATGAGAATTTGTCAAGAAAATGCTACATGCTTTAAAGTTCCCCCACAAGTTTATAAGTTGGGTAATGGAATGTACAACTACCCTTAGGTATACCATAGCCTTAAATGGTGGCCTGTATGGAGACATAGAAGGGAAAAGGGGGCTCAGACAGGGTGAACCTGTATCACCCATCTTGTTTGTTATCTGCATGGAGTATTTCTCCAGGATAATGAAACTAGTAACCACTCAACCAGGTTTTGAGTATGACACAAAATGCAATCAAATGAAGCTTAATCACCTGTGTTTTGCTGATGATGTCCTACTATTCTGCAAAGGGGAATTCCAAGCAGTATTGGTAATGCTGAGGGACTTAAAAGCTTTTTCTAACACATAAGGGCTTGAAACAAATGCAACAAAGTCAAATATATTCAGTGTGAACGTGGATGGGCAGGCAATAGAGGATTTGTGTGAGCTGAATGGCTACCAAAAAGGCAGGCTACCTTTTAAGTATCTAGGGGTACCAAAATCTTCGAAAAAAATCTCAGCAGCTGACTGTGAAATGTTGAATGAAAAAATTACAAGCAAAGTGAGAGTATGGGGGTTTAGGGACCTCTCATATGCAGGCAGGACCCAATTGATTAACTCTGTGCTAATGCACCTCCATGTATACTGGTACTCTATATTTTTGGTACCAAAGAGTGTGTGAAGAAAATAACAGAAGTATGCAGGAGCTTCTTATGGGATGGGAAAATCAATACCTCAAGAGTGCCACTCATAGCTTAGGACATGGTATGCAGAGAAAGGAGAGAAGAAGGACTAGGCATTAAAGACTGCATTAAGTGGAATGAAGCTGCCCTGATCAAATATGTATGGAATGTGGCAAACAAAGCTGATAACCTCTGGGCAAAGTGGGTGGACTATGTCTATCTTAAAGGAGCAGAATGGTGGCAGTATATATACTCTTACTAGTGAGTGTAGCTGGTACTGGAAGAAAATATGCCACATTAGAGACAAGTTCAAAGCTGGGTTTGTAAGGAATAGATGGATGGTATAACAGGACCCTATCAGATTGCTAGTGGATACAAATGAAATATGGGGAGAAAAGAGATGAAGCAATGATGGAGATGGGTATGGAATAAAACAAATATACCCAAGCACAGCTTCATATGCTGGCTGGTATCCCACAAAATGCTACTGACAATGGATAGGCTCTTGAAAATAGGAGTCTGTGTTGACACCCAATTTTGTCCCTCCTTTTTCTAAAACTGGCCATAATTCAACTTAAGGGTGCAATGTGACTATTTGTGCAAAATGTGCATTAGAAATCATGCATTTACGTGTGTTATCCTTTATTTACATATTATATACTTAAGTGTGGCTATATTACATAACTTTTATATTATTTGGACTATTTGCCAAAACTGTGACTATTTGTGAAATTAGTACATTTATAATATTAGTGGCTGTATTATATAATTACATCATTTTGGTTACATGTCAACTTTGTTTCAATTTATGATGATTTGTGCAAATTAGTAATTATTTGTGATTATATATATATTTAAATAATTTTATTTGAGTTTATTTAATATTTATTTATGCATTTTTATAATATATGTATCCATATTTTATTTTTTTACACCTTTAAGTTAAATATTGGCCAATAAAAGTGTCCAAATTCCTTTTATTATTAATTCTTCCTTATTTCAAAATTACTACCCAAAATTCTTTACTTATCTTTATTTATTTATATTTTTACTCTGAACCTACACAAGTTTTTTAACCAAATACGTTCTCCTTATTTGAATTTAGGAAGAAAACATTCTCAAATCTTCTTTCCCACCCTACTTTGAATCTAGACTAAATATAGTCTAGATACATCCGTCCAAGTTCATCCCCCTATCTTATCTTCCCCCAAATCTTCTCCTAATCTTTTTCCTAATATCCCTAAAATCATTCCCTAAAATCCCTCCTCAATCTCCTAATCTCTCAAAAAATCCTCTAATATCTCCTAAATCCCTATAGTCCCTCCTCAATTTCCCAACTCTCATTTCATACAGTTTTCTTTTAAAATCAGCCAGAGAGTACACACATGATAGAGACAAGTGCAGTGCAATACACTCTTGGTCTTCTTCTTCGAGGCTTTCTCCTCAAAATCCCAGCACACCCATAAGCTTAATCAGTACATACACATACACAAACAAAAAGATCACACACACTCACTACGCATACACCACCACCCATTACATCGTCTCCCAAAAACATACGGACACCGTACACACAAACCCCCCAAATCCCCTCCTACTTTTCAGTTCCAAAACCATAAACAATAATCACCACCGTCTCAAATAACACGCACCCACTCGCCATCATCAGAATACCATAACTACCGCCGTTGCCTGAAAAAATAGAGGGGGTGGGGGTTCGCAGATCAAAAAGGGAATCGGGGTATGGTTGATTGACGGACAGAAATGGGGGTGTTGACACCACCACTGGCATAGCGGTGACGCTGCAGTGCTGTTGAAAACAAGTTGCTGGCAGTTGCCCACCCATTTTCTCGTCTGTATCACCGGTGTCGTCGCCTCGCCGGGATTCTGCCTCGCTGCTGTTCCGTTCGACGCTGGGTTTTGACCAGCAATTGTTTCTTCGCTATTTCCATTTACTGTTTTCTCCTTCTGATTGATTTGCTATGTTGGTTTGCTAATGGACTACTGATGTTTTTTCCTTTGAGAAATTTTCTGCAGTTCACTCGTTTGGTTGCACCGGTTGTTTGTGCTTTGACGATTGTTTGACCGGTGTTAGAAACTCTTTTGGCCTGATTTTACTCTGGTCAATTGTGTATTGATGTTTGTCCTGCAAGGGCTTGGTTTGCATATCGACTTTGATTCATTTGCAATTGTAGTTGGTCTACTTATTTTGACCCGTATTTTGGATATCAATTTGTTGTCTAACCATATTTGTTGAGACTCTTGCAGTTCCGTGATGTCATATTAATCTGGTGATCCTGATATTGACTAGGCGAATGAAAAAATATATTTTTACATATATTGAGGCCTACACAAGGGATTGACGGACAATGAATTGACGGATGTTAAATCAATTACGGCCAAGGAAAATAATTATTTATTTGAGGCTTTCTGATTTAAACAAATAAACAATCCCATTCCCGCACCCCTAAAACACACAAAAGGCTATGATGAAGTGTATAAGCCGTGACTACAAACGAGCCGGTGATGGAGTGATGAGACCGATACTTGGCATGGCAACACGACCGGCCGACGTGTTCGCAGCCGTATCGACGTCCCTAACCTCCACTCAATTCATACACACCTGAGCCGACACTTTTAAAAATCTCCTTCCCCATTATTTTAAAACTATTATTTTTATTATTATTATTATTAGCATTATTATTTTAAATTATTATTATTACTATTATTATCATTACTTTCATTATTATATTATTATCATCATTACTGCATTATTTTCAATATTATTACTCACTAACCCATTTTCTTGTATTTTTGCGAGGTCAAATTGGATAAGAAGCGGCGGCCTATTTCGAAAGAAAATAGAATTCTTTCCCTATTATTTTTAATTATTATTTAATATTATTGGTATCATTATCATTACTATTATTACTAACTCGTTTTCTTATATTTTGCAAGATAAAATTGGTTGATAGACGACAACTCATTTTGGAAGAAAACAACTCAAAGAAAAATCCTTTTATTATTATTATTATTATTATTATTATTATTATTATTATTCTATTAGCATTTATTACTAGTATTTTTATTTATTATAATTATCATTATAAACTAACTAATTTACTTTATTTTGCAAGGTTTAATTCCCCAAGAAAGAAGCCTATTAGCAAACTCGTATCTTTTTGTTTAATTTCACATATTACACGCCTAGTATCTAAATCATTCTTTTAGTCAGTTTATTTAATTAATTGTTTGTTTTGAATCCCAATATGAAGTCCGGCCGGTAACCACATTTGGTGGGGCTCGAGAGGTGCCTAACCCCTTCCTCTCGAGTTAACTTGAACCTCTTACCTAGATTTCTAGTTCGTAGACTGAGTTTCAGAGTTAATGGTAAAATTAGCTAGAAATACAATAGGTGACCTAATACGCCTTAGAAATTATATTAGGTGGCGACTCCAAAACCTTAGCCCAAACGAGTTCACCCAGTCAAATCCGAAACTCGACTCGCCTCGAGTTGAGTCCAAAATCGGGTATGACAGAATGGCGACTCCGCTGGGGAAATCAAGGTTCAAACCATAATGGACTTTAAATTGGGATTCTTTAATTGCTTTATTTTCTTGCCATTTATTTTAATACTAATATTTTCTTTCTTTCCTTTTTGCAGGTTTAAGGTTATTTTTTCTAGAATTTTGGTGCCATATTATTGCTTAGTTATATCCACTTTTGTAATTATTTATGTTGCCAATATTTCCTCCACTCCTGGAAAGTTTTACACTTGCACACACCATAAACGGTTACGTGGATCCCACGGCCGTTTCATTCTAAAAATAAACCTTTAGGGGGAACGGTTGGGGTATAGTTGGTCCGTGGTACAATCAACAATTCCAAACGTTCCCACCCCTTGGTTGTCAGCCTGGGGGAACCATGTTCTTGTCCAGTAAACCCACTCTCGGCACAACATGTCCCACACTTCAACAATTTTCAAATCTTCCGTAAATTTCGCTAAATCTTTTTCTTTAAAATAATTTCACGTCATAATTCTTTTTGTATTTTTCTTTATTGCCTAGCAGTTTCTATTACCCTATTTTTGAAACTAACTTGTTTGTTTCATTTCTCTTTTTACTCCTCCTTTTTAAAATTATTTTTGTGAAATACTTTAATATGTGCATCCTTTCTGTAAAATTGCTAAATCTTTTTCTTTAAGACAATTTCACTTCATGGTTCTTTTTTTAATATTGTCTAGTAATCCTATCTTTCGAAACTAACGCATTTGTTTTGTTCTTATCCTTCTAAAATCATTTTACGAAATACTTCAATATGTGTGCATCACTTTACAAAACATATGCATTTCTTTCAAAAACTTGTGCATTTTTTTTAAAACTTGTGCATATCATGCATATCTTCCGCCACTCCTGGCAACTTTCTAAATCGTGCGTTGAAAATAAGGTGGTTACAACCACCTCCTCCCTCACATAAAGAATTCCTTTAGGGAGAACGACTTGGAATCAATTTGGTCCGAGACGTTCCCGCTCCCGAGTTGTCTGCTTGGGAGGATAATAAAATCCGGTCTAGCGAACTCCATTCCTTAGTAGCGGCGCTAGGAATCATGCATCATGACATGTCATTAGTCGACTTGTTCCCAAGTCCGATAGGCCAACTTGTTCAAACAATCCGAACGGGTTTTTAACCCCAAGGAGCGTTGGACATGATTTATTTGCATTTACTTAAAGGATTAGACATGCAAATGTAGACTGTTTATTAACATTGTCCTGCATTCAGTGCCATTCAAAGGCACAAAGGTTACCTAAGAGGCTTTATAAGTCCAAAGTGAATCAGAAATGATTGTTTATTCCTACACGGTCGAAGTTACTCTGTATTCAATGCCATTCAAAGGCACAAGGGTTACCCAAGAGGCGTCAAAAGCCCTAATTGAATCAGAAATGATTGCTTAAACAATCAGAGGTACTCTGTATTCAATGCCATTCAAAGGCACGAAGGTAACCGATGAGGCGTCAAAAGCCCAAATTGAATCAGAAACGATCAATTATTTCTTAAACAATTGGAATCATTCGGTATTCAACGCTGTTCAAAGGCATTAAATGGTAACCAAAGAGGCATTAAGAGCCCAATTTGAAGCAGAAATAACCGCTCGATAGACGGGATGATGCATAACGCACATTTATCCTTTAAGCATTATATAAAGACTTGACATCCTTGTCATGTCAAAGGTCCATTAGCAACTCCCGTCTAAAGTGTCTAAAGGGTTCTCAATCCGCAACGATACATCTCTTCATATTCTCTGTCACATTGTTTTCAAAAGCTTGTGCCATACGTTGATCGTTTTGCTCGCAATAAAGCGAATCTTAGGAATTTTTCTTCTCCCCTACCTTTTCCAAAAGATCATGGCCAATAGAACATTTGACATAGTTGCTGAAAATCCATCAGTTAGAATCTTCTGGGGATAGATCAACATGAAAATGTTTGCCTAGCTATGATCTAATTTCCTAACAGTATTTAGTCTCTTCCTTCTCTTATATTGTTTCATTATGAGCCAATGCAATAAAGTCCAAATAAATGCAACATTCTCCTTTAGGCTCCGCATTTTTTTAGCAAACGAAATGATGTATGTGGACAAAGTGTTTCTCAAATTCATCGTGCGTAAAGCAGTCCTTTACATTATAGGATGCATTTTCTTATTTGATGTGTGTGCGCATTGCATGAACTTGGGTGTTGCTCTAGATCTCCAAAGGAATCTCTTCCCAAATCCTATCTCCTCCTTGGGCAGGCATCTCTACTCTACACACAAATTCTGATATCTAAAATATTTCACATGTCCAAACTATCTCTAACTCACCACCGAACTCAAAACCTATTATCCAAAGGTTGGGTTAAGTCGAATACCAAGGCAAAAGATATTTTCTGTCGCACAACACAACTTATCCCTTACACGATATCTTTACCACTTTCCATTGATATTCAAACCCTCATCTCTTGTTTGAACGGGTATCGGTCATCTGATCAAAATCCTTGACTTGACTGCTACATAAAGCACTCAGGCAATCTCTTGTAATACCTGTGCATTCTATCACAACCTCCAAATTCAAAGCGCTTAAGCCATCATCCGCGATCTAGGCATCCTCTTAAGCTTACGTGTCATTTTTGCTTCAAGCCTTTGCTAATGTGCCCACACAGTTTTGTGCATTTCACCACTCTGTTACGGTTGCGTCGTACTTGAACACCAAAGTTGGTCAAGAATTTGCATTTAGAAAGCCGAAATGGCAAGCCAACCTGAAAACACCTTTTTCCACAACAAAGTCCTTTGGACCACCATCATATGACAGCAAAGGCATTCAGACAATCCCAATACCGTACAACTTGTATTATACTGACACGACTCGGAATCCGGCTAGGCCGTGCGGGCACCCGACATCTTCCCCTAGACCCGTCGGGCGAACCCTTACCGATTAAATTAGAAAAATAAATATAATCCAATTCATAAATAAAAACAAGACTTAGAAAAAGCACAGACATACTGATACCTCTAAGCTGTACAAAAGAAATTACAGCTGACTACCCAACATATTAGGTTTAGGGCTATCCAGACCAGACATCTAAGAGTACAAAAGAAGACAGATACCTCCTGAAGGGAGCAGAATGCAACTGAAATAATAAACAATAAACTGGTGGCCATCCGGAATAAAGCTGGCTCACCCTGACAGCTGAAGTCGTCTTCGCTCCTGAACAACGTGGCGAACTCAATCCTGGAGCGAACCTGCCGAAACGAAATAGATAGACAAGAAACAAACAACAAACAAGGGTGAGTCAAAAGGACTCAATAAGTGGGGCAGACTAGCCACCTCAAAGAATAGGATAGCTAGCCAGGGAGAAGAAACAGATAAACCAAATTCCTCTTATTTAAATTATGAAAAGGCATAGCCAGATAATAACTAGAAACACGTATGGAATCACAAATTCATTAAAACCAGGAACGTAAGATAGCCAGAACATATAGGTATCTCGAACATATAAACAATTAGAAATACATCCTGTTGCGGCGTGCAACCCGATCCATATATTCATCCTGTTGCGGCGTGCAACCCGATCCATATATTCATACCGTTGCGGCGTGCAACCCTATCCATGTATTTATACCGTTGCGGCGTGCAACTCGATCCTTATATGTATACTGTTGCGGCGTGCAACCCGATCCCCGCAACTCAGAATACGAGCCAGAAATACATAGGCAAACTGAAATATGTCCACAATATGGTATACATACCGCATACACAAAACACAGCATGATAGTCACACAATAGTCAGCACGCGGTGCAATGAAATCGGATGAATGCAGTATGATGCAATGGTGTCACATGTGCCAAATAGATGGAGCGGAATCCTCCTGCTCCGAGGGCGGAATCCTCCTACCCTCAATATGATGCAATGGAGCGGAATCCTCCTGCTCCGAGGGCGGAATCCTCCTACCCTCAATATGATGCAATGGAGCGGAATCCTCCTGCTCCGAGGGCGGAATCCTCCTACCCTCAATATGATGCAATGTGCATACGAATGCAACATGATGCAATAATAACCCATAACTAGCGCGGGACTCTCATCGACAGCTGGAAAGTATATACCAACTCACAACCAAAGTACAATACTCAGATTCTCAATGCAATACCAATAACAGGACATAATATATAATATAGAATATAAATCCAAAGCTAAGGCGTAATGAGTACGCCTATCGGCAGCTACACACGTAAGGAACACATGGTAGAAAATCCACGAGGCCAGGTGCCTCCAAAGAAATGGATATAAACACTTACCTCTTCCAAAATTAACACTGCTGCCCAAGAACCGCTTTATTCTTTTGGATTCATTGCCAAACGATCCCACTGTGTTCAATGAGCAGAAAAATATATCAAATAGGGATAAATGCTTCATTCCTCACATCTTAGGGCAATCCGGTTAGGAGCCTGATACCCTATTCGCATACGCAATACGCAGGCCAGGCCTATATACAGGGTTTAAGGCCACATAACCAAACCCCAAATAAATTATATTTATAAGTTGCCCGTAACTCACTGAGTACGAATATATAATCAGTTTCATTATCGGGGTCCATTTGACCCTTTAAACTATCAATTTACGTCATTAGGGCGATGTCTAATATCCCTATTTTTACCGTAAAAATATATTCAAACATACGTAATAAACTCAAATAATATATTAGGATCATTACCTGAATATTTTAGGGTAAAAATTCTACCTTTCTCCGGCCCCTTTTCTCATTTTCTGGCATTTTTTTGCACTGTGTCATCTCTATTTCACTTTCTCTGTTTCTGCTCATTTTGAGCATCTTTGAATCTGTTCCAATCGAACTTTTGATATTACTTACCCACCGCCTACAATTATAAAATTTGTCTTTTCCTTTTTTTTTTTTTCTTTTTCCTTTAAAATTCGCTGCTACAATAAAAATTAAAACGGTACCCTACGATATTCAAAATAATTCCAACTTTTGCATACAAGCTATACAAAATATATATAACATACTTGCGAGGGAGGATCTCAAATTGGACTCCCGAAACTCAAGATGCGAATTTAAATGAAAAAGGTCAAATTATTTAACTGTCGGCATTTTAGCGGAAACTAGCCGAACAACATCGAAATTCACTTTCGAAAGTTCACAAAGGTCATAAATAATCATACGAACCCAACGGCGCTTTCAGATTTCAAATCGGAGCTCATTCGGCAAAACCGAGCTCGAAAATCTCTTTTTAATATTTATCGCCAATAAAAACTGAAACCTTCTTCCGATGCCTACCAAACGAGGTCTGATTTAGCTCAAATTTTACAGACAGGTCCTAATGGACATTATGAATATTTTAAAATTATCAACACGCCAATCGGAGTCCTAACTTTCGAAACGACTGACCGAGGTCGTTTCATTCTCCTCCACTTAAACTCTCGTTCGTCCTCGAACGAGCCTAAATCTAAAGCAAGATTCACGCTGATAACAAAAGAACTTGCACGACCTTCATAAACTATCCCACGAAATTTTTTCTCATGATTACAGAATTAAAACTATAATACGAACACCGAACTCTTGGAATAAAACATATCTGGATAATATGATAACACCATTGCCCGGATTATTCTGACTAAGATGATCCTTTCTCGATCATGAGAGAAGAGTTTTATATTTTCGAAATGAAGATACACGCGACTCTTGATGAGCTAACATGATTCCATATACTTTCGATATAGAACAGGTCGATGAAACAAAGAATTAGCTTACGCTTCAGCAACGCCTTAGAGATTTAATATTATGATTCGGCATCAATTGGAGGAAGACTCCTCCACTTAGAGCATAAACTCATACGAATAATTTGAATAGAAATAGTCATCCTCGCACAATCTGCTGGACTAAAGAAGATTTAGCTAAAAGCTGAACGTAGGCAGACCTAAGCTACCAACTACCCTTTCGAGTTGCCAAACAGCTGCAACTCTCAAGTTCACAACTCCATACCTTTGCCGTAAACATCACCGCCTGATGGATGGTACTTCTATATAAAAATTTTGGCAGAGTTTCTCCTGAAACTGGATGATCCGCAAAAACAGAACCAGCACTATACTATACATGGGAATGGATACCCGGATAAACTGATAACATAAGCATGTTAAACGGATAACAAGATGAGACAATTGGACCAAAAATATAATATGCTTACCCGGCCACAATAACGTGTACTCTGGCTCAACACAGGGAACGTCACAAGCGGCTACCAATCGCCCAAGCTCATTAGTGCCGGACGAAGAAGATATGGAAATGGATCGAGGATAGAAATAATTAGTGCTTCAGGAAGCTCATCTTCTTATTTGCTTGGCTACCAAAGCTAGACTACTTCCGAGTCAGGCGAGCCAAAGAATCGCAATTGAAGAGATAGACATTAAATAAGCTTTATGGAAAAACATCCATACCAATTTAACCTCCCAATAAGAAGGAAACTCTGAAAATTTACCAGAATACTCTTTTTAACTAAGACAAGCTCATAGAATAACATGACTCTACTAGAATCTCGAACCAAGAGGAGACACATAGATCGAGCATTACTTACCAGCCACTTTACACCGGAAGAAACGACACTTTCTGATGGTGACGAATAAGAATCCCATCATCCTACCAACACTGATTTCCGAGGAAAGAGGTAAAATGACTTGACATAATAACACAAGGTGGCATAACAGGATGCCAGTCAGGCAATAGCAATACTCACCATCAAATCTCTCATATTTAGATCAAATAAATTAGTAAGGTCTCACAAATGCCAGGAATAAATTATACCAGAAGCTCGCCCCTCTACTGCAACCAATTCTTAATAGAAACGACATCCAAGGAAACCATCGAAACATGATAAGACACACTATTTCCAGATCGATCGAAAGAATCAAATCTTACTCACATTTAAGAGAAGAAGAAATCCCTGGGTCTACTACATCGGATACCTCAGCATCCTGGCGGACTGGAAGTTCATAGAACTGCCTCTGCAGCTGAGCTGAGTCACTACCCTGACAATCACTTTCTGAAGAACCACTGCCACCACGCTCTCAACCTCTACTGGGTGGTGGCATTTCTTTTGCTGATTGAGATCTAAATGAAATCGCCTGCGACTGTACAAGTGCCTGATGACAAGAGAATGGACGACTGCCTACTTACCGAAGTAAAGGAGAACTCCACCAAAGATGACAGGCTCGCGACAATGATAATACCTTTTCGCTGAAAATGGAAGCTGGAAAGATTGTTGATAGCTGTAAAGAGAAGACTGAATCTGATCTTGATGAGCTACTGGCGCACTCTAAGAATCAAGTGATACAAGCTGAGATAACCTGGAAGGTGACTTCCAAAAATAATCAGAACTTTTACCTCCAAATGAGGTACCATGGTTACCCACCAGGGCCGTGGGATCTCTTACTTTCCCGCTCTAACTCTTCCTGCTCTAACTTATGGTATGCCTCGAACCTCTGAGCAATACCAACAACAATATCAAATGAAATCCCGACCTCAATCTCTCGAGCCATCTGAGATCTCAAGGAAAAAGAAAGGTCATCAATAAATCTTTGAATCTCTCGAAAGGCTCATGAACTAGTTCAAATGCATATTCGGCCATTTTATAGAATTCAATCTTATATTCTGAAACCAACAGGCTAACCGACAGACTACCCTGTCCAATCCATTCAAACTGGCAATACTTTTCATCTCACTCGCTACTCGAAAAGAACTTTCCACGAATCTAGAAAAAAAACCGAACCAAGTTAGTTAATAAGAGAGCGGCCCACCAATTCAAGGCTGGACCCCTGAAACTGGAAAGCAGAATAATCAACACCATACCGCTCGATATAATAAAGAGCCTGAAAGATATGGTGACATCATTTTATTTTAAAAGAACCACAAGGTTTATCTGATGCATTGCTTAAGAATATCGGAAGGTTCAACCGCGTAAAATAATGCAACTTCTTTAGGCACTCAGACCGAACTGATACCTCGGCTGGCTAACCAGCCAGAACAATTAGAGGTACAGCACATACTACCTCCGGAATATAATTTACTGCAGCAATATCAACAACTGGAATAGAAGTTCCCTGAGACTAAACATCTGCATCTGCGGTAACCTGATAAGTTGCCTAGCAAATAATAGGTTATTGCAGTATCTGCGTCGCCACGATTCTCGTAAAAGCATCGTAGAGAGCCAAGGGAACCACAAGGCCCTGCTCCCTTGCCCATCGCGAGCTCGTACAGCTGGGAGCTCCATAACTAGATCGTCAGCATGATAAAAAAAACTCTCGGGGCTTCGTCAGTGCTAGCCCCTGGCTAGACTGCTTCGTCTTGAACTCATACCGTTTGCTGATTTGTCACACGGGGGTTCACAATTACCACGAAGGAATGAACAAATTAACGAAATACTTTTGAATCCTTGACCGACGCACGATTAGAAAAGAAGAAAGTGAAACTTCCTAAATGCCATCATAGCCTCTCGTAGATAAGTACGGACGTCTACGTACCCATCAGCGAGACTCTACTAGACACTGTCTTAGTCTGGATAGACTCTAAATCGGGCTTTGATACCAACTGACACGACCCGGAATCCGGCTAGGCCGTGCGGGCACCCGACATCTTCCCCTAGACCCGTCGGGCGAACCCTTACCGATTAAATTAGGAAAATAAATATAATCCAATTCATAAATAAAAACAAGACTTAGAAAAAGCACAGACATACTGATACCTCTAAGCTGTACAAAAGAAATTACAGCTGACTACCCAACATATTAGGTTTAGGGCTATCCAGACCAGACATCTAAGAGTACAAAAGAAGACAGATACCTCCTGAAGGGAGCAGAATGCAACTGAAATAATAAACAATAAACTGGTGGCCATCCGGAATAAAGCTGGCTCACCCTGACAGCTGAAGTCGTCTTCGCTCCTGAACAACGTGGCGAACTCAATCCTGGAGCGAACCTGCCGAAACGAAATAGATAGACAAGAAACAAACAACAAACAAGGGTGAGTCAAAAGGACTCAATAAGTGGGGCAGACTAGCCACCTCAAAGAATAGGATAGCTAGCCAGGGAGAAGAAACAGATAAACCAAATTCCTCTTATTTAAATTATGAAAAGGCATAGCCAGATAATAACTAGAAACACGTATGGAATCACAAATTCATTAAAACCAGGAACGTAAGATAGCCAGAACATATAGGTATCTCGAACATATAAACAATTAGAAATACATCCTGTTGCGGCGTGCAACCCGATCCATATATTCATCCTGTTGCGGCGTGCAACCCGATCCATATATTCATACCGTTGCGGCGTGCAACCCTATCCATGTATTTATACCGTTGCGGCGTGCAACTCGATCCTTATATGTATACTGTTGCGGCGTGCAACCCGATCCCCGCAACTCAGAATACGAGCCAGAAATACATAGGCAAACTGAAATATGTCCACAATATGGTATACATACCGCATACACAAAACACAGCATGATAGTCACACAATAGTCAGCACGCGGTGCAATGAAATGGGATGAATGCAGTATGATGCAATGGTGTCACATGTGCCAAATAGATGGAGCGGAATCCTCCTGCTCCGAGGGCGGAATCCTCCTACCCTCAATATGATGCAATGGAGCGGAATCCTCCTGCTCCGAGGGCGGAATCCTCCTACCCTCAATATGATGCAATGGAGCGGAATCCTCCTGCTCCGAGGGCGGAATCCTCCTACCCTCAATATGATGCAATGGAGCGGAATCCTCCTGCTCCGAGGGCGGAATCCTCCTACCCTCAATATGATGCAATGGAGCGGAATCCTCCTGCTCCGAGGGCGGAATCCTCCTACCCTTAATATGATGCAATGTGCATACGAATGCAACATGATGCAATAATAACCCATAACTAGCGCGGGACTCTCATCGACAGCTGGAAAGTATATACCAACTCACAACCAAAGTACAATACTCAGATTCTCAATGCAATACCAATAACAGGACATAATATATAATATAGAATATAAATCCAAAGCTAAGGCGTAATGAGTACGCCTATCGGCAGCTACACACGTAAGGAACACGTGGTAGAAAATCCACGAGGCCAGGTGCCTCCAAAGAAATGGATATAAACACTTACCTCTTCCAAAATTAACACTGCTGCCCAAGAACCGCTTTATTCTTTTGGATTCATTGCCAAACGATCCCACTGTGTCCAATGAGCAGAAAAATATATCAAATAGGGATAAATGCTTCATTCCTCACATCTTAGGGCAATCCGGTTAGGAGCCTGATACCCTATTCGCATACGCAATACGCAGGCCAGGCCTATATACAGGGTTTAAGGCCACATAACCAAACCCCAAATAAATTATATTTATAAGTTGCCCGTAACTCACTGAGTACGAATATATAATCAGTTTCATTATCGGGGTCCATTTGACCCTTTAAACTATCAATTTACGTCATTAGGGCGATGTCTAATATCCCTATTTTTACCGTAAAAATATATTCAAACATACGTAATAAACTCAAATAATATATTAGGATCATTACCTGAATATTTTAGGATAAAAATTCTACCTTTCTCCGGCCCCTTTTCTCATTTTCTGGCATTTTTTTGCACTGTGTCATCTCTATTTCACTTTCTCTGTTTCTGCTCATTTTTGAGCATCTTTGAATCTGTTCCAATCGAACTTTTGATATTACTTACCCACCGCCTACAATTTGTCTTTTCCTTTTTTTTTCTTTTTCCTTTAAAATTCGCTGCTACGATAAAAATTAAAACGGTACCCTACGA
This sequence comes from Petunia x hybrida, assembly GCA_037355625.1. Taxonomy (NCBI): domain Eukaryota; kingdom Viridiplantae; phylum Streptophyta; class Magnoliopsida; order Solanales; family Solanaceae; genus Petunia; species Petunia x hybrida. The sequence continues at coordinate 678,291 of JBBBVM010000505.1, read as the reverse complement.
TATTCGAAATAATTCCAACTTTTGCATACAAGCTATACAAAATATATATAACATACTTGCGAGGGCGGATCTCAAATTAGACTCCCGAAAATCAAGATGCGAATTTAAATGAAAAAGGTCAAATTATTTAACTTTCGGCATTTTAGCGGAAACTAGCCGAACAACATCGAAATTCACTTTCGAAAGTTCACAAAGGTCATAAATAATCATACGAACCCAACGGCGCTTTCAGATTTCGAATCGGAGCTCATTCGGCAAAACCGAGCTCGAAAATCTCTTTTTAATATTTATCGCCAATAAAAACTGAAACCTTCTTCCGATGCCTACCAAACGAGGTCTGATTTAGCTCAAATTTTACAGACAGGTCCTAATGGACATTACGAATATTTTAAAATTATCAACACGCCAATCGGAGTCCTAACTTCCGAAACGACTGACCGAGGTCGTTTCATATACTCACACAAAGAGTCACGACAAAGAAATCCAGTCACTATACAACAAAGCCGGCAAATTCACAACCTCACACTGCACCCAATTCACACAATAAACAACCCTCCCCCGTCAAGACTTACAGCAACAATCTTATCAGGCTCGACACAATCAAAGAAAAAGGCAAAACCTCACATCTTTACTTCTTTGGCTCAACCAAAACATATCGCACCCAACAAACAAACTACTCCCTGGATACCCATTCCTAAATTCAATCCAATAAGATCTACACTTGTCACTTACACAATTAATACCATGACACCACAAGATATCCAACACTGAAATATAAAGTTCAAAGTCTGATTGTCCAAAGCAAGACAATAGTACAACAAGAACCAACAAAGGGAAACTGCAACTCCCAAACCACGAAAATACTTTTGCGCAAACCGATCCATCAAAATTGGCTCCATGACTTTCGAAAGCACAAAACATGAAGACACTCCATCACAACCTAAGACAAACACAATTTTGGACAATCTCAAAATCTGGCAAAATCCAAACATCAAACCTCAGTCTAAGTATGCAAATATCTACATACTCATAGTCATCAATACACCCAATCGTCACACCAAAGGACGAATGCAAATTTTAGACAATACAATTGGTGTTCATTGCAATGCAACCACTCTCTCCTGGTGATCTGGCATAGGCAATAAACTGGGGCAGAATTTTTGAGGATCCCCTAAAAAATTCCAAAAAGACGCAAACTTGACACCGGGGCAGAAATTTTTGAGGTCCCCTAAAAATTTCAAGAAAAATCCTTACAAGAGCAACACGATAGCCTCCTTAGCACATTGCATGACACAACAATAGCACTCTATTTGTCGCACTTTACTTTACTTTTGCTTGTAGGGTATACAGCCCGAAGGGTAGACAGCCCGATGAAGAAATGGCATGACAAAGGGAAAATTATACAGGATATAGCAGCGGAGCGCAACACAACAAATATGCAAGTCGACCTCCCCAAAATACTCACAAATTTTTCTTTGATCGCAGGTTTACACAGGTACCGAGTATACCTAACAACTCCTGCAAGACAAAATTCATCAAAATATCAAACATAGAATCCATGTCGGTGGATATATAAGGTCCGCATCTGTGGACACGACATCAATTTGAGCATCATAGAATCCATGTCGGTGGATATATAAGGTCCGCGTCTGTGGATACGACATCAATTTGAGCATCATAGGATCCATGTCGGTGGATATATAGGGTCCGCGTCTGTGGACATGGCATCATTTGACAAACATAGAATCCATGTCAGTGGATATATAAGGTCCGCGTCTGTGGACACGACATCAATTTGAGCATCATAGGATCCATGTCGATGGATATATAGGGTCCGCGTCTGTGGACATGGCATCATTTGACAAGCATAGGATCCATGTCGGTGGATATATAGGGTCCACTCTGTGGACATGACATCATTTGACAAGCATAGGATCCATGTCGGTGGATATATAGGGTCCGCGTCTGTGGACATGACATCATTTGACAGAAGCATAGAATCCATGTCGGTGGATATATAGGATCCGCATCTGTGGACACAACATCACTTGAAGAGCATAGAATCCATGTCGGTGGATATATAGGGTCCGCGTCTGTGGACATGACATCAATTTGAAGAGCATAGAATCCATGTCGGTGGATATATAGGGTCCGCGTCTGTGGACATGACATCAATTTGAAGAGCATAGGGTCCGCGTTTGTGGACACAACATTATTTTGACAAGTATAGAATCCATGTCGGTGGATATATATGGTCCGCATCGGTGGACATGACATCAACTCGAGAAGCATAGAATCCACGTTGGTTGATATATAGGGTCCGCGTCTGTGGACATTACAGCAATTGGAGAAGCATTGAATCCATGTCGATGGATATATAAGGTCCGCGTTTGTGGGCATGACAGCAATGAAAGAAGCATATAATCCATGTCGATGGATATATATAAGGTTTGCATATGTGGATAATTCAGTAATTAGAGGTATAGGGTCCGCGTTTGTAGGTATAGTTCAACAATTTGAAGCAGAGTAAGGTCCGCATTTGTGGACATAGCTCAGTAATTTGGAGCAGTAAGGTCCGAGTTTGTGGACAGACCAACTATTGATCAAGCATAGAATCTGCGATTGTGGATAATGGGGTCCACATTTGTGGGCAGTTCAACCATTGAAGGAACACATAATCCGTACCTGTGGATACAGTTCAATATTGAAAGCTATATAAGGTCCGCGTCTGCGGACATGACAACAATTTGACAGAAGCATAGAATCCATGTCGGTGGATATATAGGGTCCGCGTCTGTGGACATGACATCTTTTGGAGAAGCATAGAATCCATGTCGGTGGATATAGGGTTCGCGTCTGTGGACATGACATCAACTTGAGGAGCATAGAATCTGCGTCGGCAGATATATAGGGTTCGCAGCGGTGGACATGACAACAATTTGCAGCAGAGTAAGGTCCGCATCGGCGGGCATAGCATTGGAAAGACATTTGGATCAATCAAACAAGTACCAGACAAAACAACCACTCGGCTCAACAGGGAAGTTTACTTTATCTTTATCTTTATATCTATTGCATTTATCATGATTTTGCTGCAGGGTATTCCCCGATCTCCCGACAAATCCCTGTGCCATACCCTCATGCCTGTTCCCAACATCGCTACCAATTATACAACCACAAAATCTCAAACACATACAAAACAAAGCCTAACCTTACAGACAACGCCTTTTGCTACACCCACAAGCTACCTATTTTGCCGAATTCCAAGCTACAATTCCATACTCGCACCAGTGGTCTACCTAATCCTTCCTTGTTAATTGGGTACCAACTCCGTATTCCTTCCTATTTGAGCCTGCCTATTTGAATCGTGCGCATTTTCAAAACTCGCTCCTCAAATCCTTCCCAGCTCAGTCAAGGCAATATCGAGGGAAATATTACTCATTTATCGAGATGAAGTGGAAACTATGTACCTATGAACTCCTCTTTATGGGTGTGTAGCGCGCCACATTTTCATAACTAGGACGATTATAAGCCTCTTTCCCCACGCTCGATATACTGATGTTATCTCATCTTCGATAGTACCCTTACTTCATTCATCATTTATCCCGCCAAAAAGGCAAAACATACACGAATCTGAACTTTACATACTTGGATAAGTTTAGTCTTTACACCCAAAATCGTGCGTCATAACGTCCCGCACAGGCAAAATTCCATTCTAGAACTACACACGGCCTGATTCTCATGAAACCCGAGATATGTAGGCAACTCAGAGACCGGGGTTCGGCCAAAAACACCCCAAAACGCTCATTTTTCCCTTCAATCGTTTTACCTTCCAGTCGTGACAAAATTGGCTACTCCGTCAACTATCTTTGCCCGAAGACTCTTTCATCATCCCCGGGCAAAGAGGGGCAGCTGTTGACACCCAATTTTGTCCCTCCTTTTTCTAAAACTGGCCATAATTCAACTTAAGGGTGCAATGTGACTATTTGTGCAAAATATGCATTAGAAATCATGCATTTAAGTGCGTTATCCTCTATTTACATATTATATACTTAAGTGTGGCTATATTACGTAACTTTTGCATTATTTGGGCTATTTGTCAAAACTGTGACTATTTGTGAAATTAGTACATTTATAATATTAGTGGCTGTATTATATAATTACATCATTTTGGTTACATGTCAACTTTGTTTCAATTTGTGATTATTTGTGCAAATTAGTAATTATTTGTGATTAATATATATATTTAAATAATTTTATTTGAGTTTATTTAATATTTATTTATGTATTTTTATAATATATGTATCCATATTTTATTTTTTTACACCTTTAAGTTAAATATTGGCCAATAAAGTGTCCAAATTCCTTTTATTATTAATTCTTCCTATTTCAAAATTACTACCCAAAATTCTTTATTTATTTTTATTAATTTTTATTTATTTATATTTTTACTCTGAACCTACACAAGTTTTTTAACCAAATACATTCTCCTTATTTGAATTTAGAAAGAAAACATTCTTAAATCTTCTTTCCCACCCTACTTTGAATCTAGACTAAATATAGTCTAGATACATCCGTCTAAGTTCATCCCCCTATCTTATCTTCCCCCAAATCTTCTCCTAATCTTTTTCCTAATATCCATAAAATCATTCCCTAAAATCCCTCCTCAATCTCCTAATCTCTCAAAAAATCCCCTAATATCTCCTAAATCCCTATAGTCCCTCCTCAATTTCCCAACTCTCATTTCACACAGCTTTCTTTTAAAATCAGCCGGAGAGTACACACACGATAGAGACAAGTGCAGTGCAATACACTCTTGGTCTTCTTCTTCGAGGCTTTCTCCTCAAAATCCCAGCACACCCATAAGCTTAATCAGTACATACACATACACAAACGAAAAGATCACACACACTCACTATGCATACACCACCACCCATTACATCGTCTCCCAAAAACATACAGACACCGTACACACAAACACCCCAAATCCCCTCCTATTTTTCAGTTCCAAAACCATAAACAATAATCACCACCGTCTCCAATAACACGCACCCACTCGCCATCATCAGAATACCATAATTACCGCCGTTGCCTGAAAAAATAGAGGGGGTGGGGGTTCGCAGATCAAAAGGGAATCGGGGTATGGTTGATTGACGGACAGAAATGGGGGTGTTGACACCACCACTGGCATAGCGGCGACGCTGCAGTGCTGTTGAAAACAAGTTGCTGGCAGTCGCCCACCCATTTTCTCGTCTGCATCACCGGTGTCGTTGCCTCGACGGGATTCTGCCTCGCTGCTGTTCCGTTCGACGCTGGGTTTTGACCAGCAATTGTTTCTTCGCTATTTTCATTTACTGTTTTCTCCTTCTGATTGATTTGCTATGTTGGTTTGCTAATGGACTACTGATGTTTTTTCCTTTGAGAAATTTTCTGTAGTTCACTCGTTTGGTTGCACCGGTTGTTTGTGCTTTGACGATTGTTTGACCGGTGTTAGAAACTCTTTTGGCCTGATTTTACTCTGGTCAATTGTGTATTGATGTTTGTCCTGTAGGGGCTTGGTTTGCATATCGACTTTGATTCATTTGCAATTGTAGTTGGTCTACTTATTTTGACTCGTATTTTGGATATCAATTTGTTGTCTAACCATATTTGTTGAGACTCTTGCAGTTCCGGGATGTCATATTAATCTGGTGATCCTGATATTGACTAGGCGAATGAAAAAATATATTTTTACATATATTGAGGCCTACACAAGAAATTGACGGATGTTAAATCAATTACAGCCAAGGAAAATAATTATTTATTTGAGGCTTACTGATTTGAACGAATAAACAATCCCATTCCCGCACCCCTAAAACACACAAAAGGCTATGATGAAGTGTATAAGCCGTGACTACAAACGAGCCGGTGATGGAGTGATGAGACCGATACTTGGCATGGCAACACGACCGGCCGGCGTGTTCGCAGCCGTATCGACGTCCCTAACCTCCACCCAATTCATACACACCTGAGCCGACACTTTTAAAAATCTCCTTCCCCTTTATTTTTAAACTATTATTGTTATTATTATTATTATTAGCATTATTATTTTAAATTATTATTATTACTATTATTATCATTACTTTCATTATTATATTATTATCATCATTATTGCATTATTATCAATATTATTACTCACTAACCCATTTTCTTGTATTTTTGCGAGGTCAAATTGGATAAGAAGCGGCGGCCTATTTCGAAAGAAAATAGAATTCTTTCCCTATTATTTTTAATTATTATTTAATATTATTGGTATCATTATCATTACTATTATTACTAACTCGTTTTCTTATATTTTGCAAGATAAAATTGGTTGATAGACGACAACTCATTTTGGAAGAAAACAACTCAAAGAGAAATTCTTTTATTATTATTATTATTCTATTAGCATTTATTACTAGTATTTTTATTTATTATAATTATCATTATAAACTAACTAATTTGCTTTATTTTGCAAGGTTTAATTCCCTAAGGAAGAAGCCTATTAGCAAATTCGTATCTTTTTGTTTAATTTCACATATTACACGCCTAGTATCTAATTCATTCTTTTAGTCAGTTTATTTACTTAATTGTTTGTTTTGAATCCCAATATGAAGTCCGGCCGGTAACCACATTTGGTGGGGCTCGAGAGGTGTCTAACCCCTTCCTCTCGAGTTAACTTGAACCTCTTACCTAGATTTCTGGTTCGTAGACTGAGTTTCAGAGTTAATGGTAAAATTAGCTAGAAATACAATAGGTGACCTAATACGCCTTAGAAATTATATTAGGTGGCGACTCCAAAACCTTAATCCAAATGAGTTCACCCAGTCAAATCCGAAACTCGACTCGCCTCGAGTTGAGTCCAAAATCGGGTATGACAGTCTGTCAAGATAGCAGATGCAAGATATGTGGAGCAGCTGATGAAACAATAGAACATCTATTTTTTGAATGCCCTTTTTCAAAACAATGCATACAGATACTAATGCATTGGATGGGAATGGAGACACAAAGCACTAATCTGCTGGTAATATGGAAGAAGATATGCAGGAAACATGGTAGACAGATCAGAGCCACAACAATAGCAGTATTGGTAGCAGTAGTATATGCAATATGGAGGGCTAGGAATGATGCTCATTGGAACCACAAAGTGCCTAGGCCACAGGCAGTATGCAAAATGATTCAACAAGATTGTAAATATACAGGGAAAAAAAGGAGAGGAAGTAGAAGGGAGAGGGAATGGGTCGCAAACTTATATGCTTAGGTGAGATAGATATAGGTAAAATTAGAGTAGTGAAGATGCAGAACAAAGAAGGAAAAGTAGAATAGGTCTGGGTATATTTACTTGTTGTAATAGTTTGAGTAGGTGATTAATACAAGATTTTCTTTCACCCAAAAAAAAAATTACATTATTTGAAAAAAATGTAAGGTATGAGAAAGAGTTAATAGATTAAAGGATAAAATATAGGAATTATTAAATTTTAAGTAATGGCACGATACTAAGGTAATGATGCATTCAGGTCAAATCAATTTTTAAATAAAAAGGTATTTTTTTGTCGTTGTGAAATGACATATATATTAATATAAAATATAATACAATTTAAGTAATGGGAATGAGAAGAAAGTAACATGAAAAATTCTATAAGATACCAGGCATAACCAACAAAACTTGTGCGAGGGACCACTAACTTTTTGACAAGTGTTTTTCGTGGGGACCAATGACTGACATTGGAGTTATTTTAAATAAATAAATCAGGGGAAAAGAGTTGGTTTAAAGTGGACCAATTTTTATTATTAAATATTGATAAAGTAAAGTTAATGGTTAATGGTCCCACACACTTCTCAATGTTGCCTAGGATAATCCGTTAACCACAACATCTTCAATGTACATTCTTTCTTCAACCCTTCATCTCCACTTCTGGTTTCTTTCACCTAGATCAAATTCTTCTATCTTTGAAATGTTAAAACCCATCTAATTTATTGATTCGTCTACCTAAATAAATATTTCAGACACTTTCATATATCCATTCAACATATATTTTGCTTATTTATGCTTAATTAGACATGCAATTACTTGAGATGCAATTAGGGGAAATCAATGGTAGATCTGGATTCATTATTCAATTGGGGAGTTTTGGTGCAGATATTTGTCCCGATTGATCTTCTTATGCACTTATTCATCCATGGATTTAAGGTATTAATTTTTCTCTATTTCTCATGGCTTCCCTGTATGTATTGCTAACAAGAGAGAAAAAAAAAGGATTAAGCATCATATTTCAGATGACTACATTTATAGGACTCTTTTTCACTTGTCATTTGTAGTACTAAAAAATATAATCTTTGTTAATTATGAAACTTGTAAGTGGCAGAACCTTGGTATTCTTTTTGTCCAATATTTTGTGCTCTTTTGAACTCTAATGAGACTAAATTAGTAAAGGAGAGGAATTTACATATATATTGCTTGTGCAACAATTAAGATACAATTCTCATATCATTATCCAAAAATATACCAAAATACAAAAATTCTCTTCTACATTTCATTTCTAAGTTAAAAGTGCAGAGTTCATATGGTACAAAAATTAACATATGATAGTAAAAGAGCACCCCTGTAGAAAGACTATCAAAGACACCCCTATTGGCAACTTCCTGTTTCCAAACTTGAGTCACGTATTAACTGAATTTCCATATAACTGCATGTTTGGAGAAAAATACAGATTCATATTAAGATTAATAGATGAAATAAAAATGTATGTAACTTGAAGATAGAGATTAAACCTCAAAATTGAATTCCATTTGTGACATTAAAGATGATTGTGTGTCAGTGATCTCTTTCATGATACTCATGGATTGTCCCTCATGTGGTAGTCCTACTTGAACTTTTGATGCCTTTTGTGATACTCTTTTCTTTGTTTGCTCAATATTTGGCTTTAATCTTTTATTTCCCTTTCCCTTTCCTTTTTTCTTGATTGGATCCAGAATCTGATCACTGCTACCTTGATCAATAGTTGAACTTTTCTTGTGCTTTTCTCTGTCAAAAACTTGTACATATAACTCACTTTAGAGTTTAGTAATCTCAACCTTTGCTTGAAGCAAATACTTTCTGGCAACTTCCTTGGATTCGACGTCGTTTGCCGCTAAAGTCATAACGGCAAATGACTCTTTCATTAATCCATGTAAGCGAATTGCCATAGAGGATTTTGATGCTTCCTTCTTATTAATGCACTCCTCAAATCCAATTCCCTGTCTAGCATTTTTAGTCCATCTTTTCAAAATATATTGTTCAGGTATACAAGAAAAATTCAAGTCAAGGAACAAGACTCTTAGTGCATGGCAACAAAGCAAACCCATGGATTCAAACATATGACAACTACACATAATAGAATTGTCAAGAGAATCAAACTGGACAGCTTCAGTTTGCCCACTCTCACCAGGTAAAATTGTATATTTGCTACAAGTCCCTTCACTTTCAACATTCATCACTTTTTTTGTTGTACATTGCAAAATTTCTTGCTCAAATCTTGTGTAAATTTTTCTTGTGTAGACACTGGCAGCATGTTTTATTATCCCACAGTCTTGTATGACAATTTTAGGTTTCCCTCGACATTTGTAATCTTCAGTTGCCTCTATATCATGCATTTCAATTGTCCGCTGCTCATATTGTTTTACAAATTCAGTTATACTCATTGTCTTGCATGCCATGTCTGTGAACGCCCTATTTGTGCTCTCACTTCTTTGAGTTGATTTAATGTCCGCTGAGAATATAGAATTACTAAATACTGGACACCACTTCTCCCTCAAATCATATAGCTTCTGTAGCCAAGTATTACTTCCACAATTCCAGTCACTCATCATCTTCTTCCATGTTAACTCAAATTCATTCTCTGACTTGCACCTCCATAAGAGTTTATCAAAATAGTCTCTAAACCCCGCTTTCCAGTAAAGATGTGGTATGTTCTTTTGAGCATTTCTGTCAATGTGCCATTCACATAATCGATGGCAAGTACTAGGAAATACTTTTTTAATAGCAGATGCTATGGCATGATCTTGATCAGTGAAAATTGTTCTTGGTGCTCTTCCCCCTATTGCCTTAAAAATGTTTGAAATAACCAAACAAAAGAATCACTTGTTTCATTGGACAAGAATGCACATCCAAAGAACACATTTTTCCAGTGATTATTAACACCAACAAATAGAGCACAAATCATGTTGTATCTATTTGTGCGATATGTAGTGTCGAAAATCATCACATCCCCAAAGCAATCATAGTGTAATTTGGATATACCATCTCGCCAAAAGAAGTTGCACAATCTACTATCTTCATCAACTTGAAAAGAATAAAAGAAGTTTGAGTCCTCAGATTGCAAATGCATAAAATGATCTATCAAAGTTGAGCGTCTCCACTACTAATCATGCTTCTCTTATGTGCTTGTATAAAATTATGAGCATCTTTTTCAGTAAAACCTGCATTTTCAATTCCACCAGCTTCACTATGTAGGTATCGAACAACTTTTTTTGGGCGGATACCAGCATCAACCATAGAACTTATAATATTTTTAGTTGCACTTGTAAGCTTTCGACCAGATTGTATAAAATGCCTTAAATATTCTTCTATCATTGGATGGCTATGTACATCATTAAATTCACATACTTTCCATGTCCCATTTGAAATTTTGAATTTTATACGAACCATACAACCACATCTATATTCTAACCTTTGTCGCTTCCTTTCTTCGAGAAGGGGAATTTTAACTGATTGTCCTTCACATGAACAGAGAAATAAACACCTTGTCATCTCATTGTTTCTATTATGAGTTTTTGCTCCTTTCCGAATACCAAAGCCTTTTTCCACCGCATAGGAATTGTATGCATTATATGATTCCTCTTCACCATTAAATTTCATACCAATTTCAAAGACAAAGTTCCTGTTGATGGTACAAGCATTGTACGCTCTTGTGGAACATTCTTGATCATTAACATTGTGATCTACAGTAATAATTTTAGATCATAAGTATCACAACACAAGGAATAGAGTAACATAAACAAAGTTTATTTAATATAGGACCTCCACACTTGATTAAAAAAATTGCATAAAAGTGAATTACCTTGATCTTGGTTAGAAAGCTCATTGTCTGCATTTAAATCTTCCATCTTTGATTTGAAGCATAAAGAACCTGTATAAAAAATTGCAGCATTAATAAATGCCTATTGTTAAAAGGATATTGTATATTAACATATTATTCTTTTTCCATGCAGGTCATGATTGTCATATATTGGTACCACAATAAGATTTCATTGATGAAAGTGATCACACATACAAAGCAACAATGATAGGAGAAAAAAGTATAATTATTAAGTTTATTACATTTAAAGAGAGTATCCTATTTCCTTGAGAAAGATTTGAAATGTCTTTTGAGATGAGTTGATCAGCAGTGGCTACTGTTTAAACAACAAGAAGAAGAAGATTGTAAATATATTAAGAATATAGAGAAAAAATCCTTATTTAGGAGGGAAAGTGGAGTTCATGTTTTCTTTCCCTCCATTTCTTGTGTAATCATGACTTTTATCTTCTATTTTATTCATTTATTCTCTCTTTTATGTAGAAGTGGGCAGGTGGCCTCAGAAAAAACACTTGTCAAAGAGCTGGTGGTCCCTCGCACAAGTTTTGTTGTTTATGCCTGGCATCTTATGGAATTTTTCAATGTTGATATATTATTAGATGGGTTAGTATTCTAAGAGAATTTTATATTTATTAAGTTTCAATGAAGAAAAAATGTATGTATGTATGTATGAGAAAATAAATACCTTTTATAGACTATTTTCTTTTGTTACTTTTAAATGTTTATTTACTTACACACGTCTTAATCTTAATAAAAGCAAATTTCCATAACCTCCATATTAATATATAGGAACTTTATTTGCTAGCCTTTATGCACATCACCCTTAAGGCGTAGCCACTTTGTAAAAATTATCTAAATCGTTGTTACTTGCGACATGAGAACTTTAGACCACGAGACTAAATTTGAGTTAACTGCATACCAAAGTCTGAACTCTAAGCCGAAGCATAAGATCAGTCTGAAGTTGATGAAGTAACTAAGAGGTTTTAGGATGTTCCCCCATATAGTGATGTCAGAAATGACTTTTTGTGCACAAAGGCCCTATTAATTGGGATATTTGCAGAACTATGACACCGGAGCAATTTGATTGCTTTTTTATTTTTTTTATTTTTTAATCTTCATTACAATGGAGTAAAAATAATCCTCATAAGTTTAATGAATAAATATACCTTCATGAATATTATAAAATAACGTGTAGTATAGCCTCCCTCCATTTTTTCCCTTCCATCTGAATTTTGTCATCCACCCATTCTCTCACTTCCAGCTAATTGTATAAAATTTTGGCCTAGGCAGTACTTGCCTCACCCCTTTCAATATTCTCCCAGTTAATTGCCATGAAACATTAACAAAGAAACACTTCAAAAAAGAAGTAGGAAGAAACGAAAAATGAACATACGCATAGAAGAGACAAAATCGGACCCTAATGCTAGAGGAACTGAAGAAGGAACGAACGAAGGTGACAACGACAGAGAATGATCGGCTCCCAGTTACCTAAGGGCAAAAGAGTTTTTCATATATTAAAATATAAGCTGGAGGCTATTTTGCTAAAATTATTAAAAGTGAGGACAAACACTCATAGCCAGTCAAAATGGGTACACGGGCTGAAATTTCTTGATATGAATAGTAAAAATATGATCCCGTAACCAGTTTTCACTGCACTAAATGAAAATTAGTCAGCATTTGAAAACTTTTAAAAAAGTAGCAAGATCTAAAAAATACGGAACCAGTATCTTTTACTTGGAGTTTTGAACTAAAATTTTCAAAATCCAAGTAAAAAATACTTGAAATTTGAAAATTTTAGTTCAAAAATTCCAGTATAAAATACTTGGGACTTTAAATATGAAGTTGTAGTAAAATTTTCTGAAACTTTGAACAATTCCCTAGCAATTTTCCTAGCAAAATTTGGGGTTTAGTTCAAATTCTCATATTTCTTAAAAAAAAAAGCATTTTTTTTAAAAAAAAATTGACTACTTTTCTAAAAGTTTGTAATTGTTGGTTGGTTCTCTTTAAGTAGTGCAAAAACTAGCTAGTTATCAAAATCACCCAATATAGTTCGATTAGTCAAACTAAAACGTTGGGCCCAAATCCAATCACATAAAACCATCAGTATAAATCCTGAGCCCTCCAAATATCTTCGCCGTTACCTTAACTTGTCTTCCTCTTTCCTGCCGCCAACTCCTACGGAATCCAAAGTGTGTCTTCCTTTTAATCACTTTTTCCAATTTAAATACTGTAACTTTAGTTTATTTTGATTAAATCCCATGCTAGGAAAAATAGTGAGGTGTAGTAGGTACTCGGTGGGATAGTCGATGTGCGTGCAAGCTGGCCTTGCACTACCTCTATGAGAAAATGATGACTACTGTACTAGTTTCTGTCGTTTTTTATTTTATGACCATTCTGTAGGAGTTTAAAAGTTGTTTTTCACTTTAGAATTAGGCAATATTCTGCCCCGAGGGCTTTGGTCTAGTGGTAAGAGTTCAGCTGCCCTCAACCGCGCCATAGGGACTTCGGGTTTTGGTCTAGTGGTAAGAGCTTACGATATATGGGTTAGACACACGTCACTGGTTTGAACCATGTGCATACAAAAATTTGGTGTTTAAGTGGACGAGGGTAGATAAGGGGGGTCATTTTCCACCAAGTCTTGAACTAAGCTCCAATGGCCCTCAGGGATATCTCGGTTATAACTTATAAGTAAAATAGGTAATATTGTTATTGCTATAACAAAGCTTTACCTTTCGACATTCAAATTAATTGTTACTAGAATGAAAAAAGAACCAACTATGGAACTGCAATTACTTTTGGTTATGAGTTTTCCCTAATTGCCACCCGTGCTTAATGCAATAGCTTATGTCTAGCAGATTATGTGTTAGATGTATAATTGACATTGTTTTTGCTTTACTGAAGTACTGAGCAACTTTTTGGTGTGACACGAAATGGGGCGAGCGTACAAAGTAAAAGGGGAAAAGAGAAAAAAGAAAGAAGAGAATTATGATAAAGAAGAAATAAAGGAGGAATTTTTGGAAGAAGAGTCGGCAAAAAAAGCAAGAACTGAATACACTGCTGAAGACACTGAAGCAGCTGAAAAAGTTGTAGATTTACTAGCTGGCATTCCTGTTGTTTCAACAGATGATCAAAGCACTAATAAACCTGGTGTTATTTTCATCATCGAGAGAGCTTCTCTGGAAATTGCTAAAGTTGGAAAGGTTTGTCTGCCTCTGCAATGCCACTTTGTTTCGGATAAGAAGCCTTTAATTGTCTGCTCTGGAAGAAGCTTGTAGCTTATTCACTGTTTTATGATTTTACCAAACTGCTTGCAAGTTCATCTTATTTATTATGTTTAGCATCACATATAGCGGGCTCTTTTTATTTCGCCTGTGTATAATGGAAGTAGAAGTTACCCCATTGTGTGTAGTGAAATCTCTTCTTGTTTTTGCAGACATACCAACTTTTGAACTCAGATGAACATTCCAACTTTTTGAAGAAGAATAACCGAAACCCTTCTGATTATCGGCCTGATATTGCTCATCAGGTTAGTGGACTTTGGAACTATCGGCCCTATCTTGTTCCTCGATACTTACTATAGTATAAGCACACTGTGTTTGGTCCTGTAGAGTTCAGACTTAAGAGTTTGTCTTTGAGGCATTTTCAGCGTGTGAGCCATAGGCTGTGTAATGGTAATCAGCAAAAAGTTGATGTGTTAACCTTTTTCCACAAATTGTGCTGCACAATCCCTCTGCCCCAATTTATTTGTCAGGATCCGAATGGGTTGGGTTTAAAAAGAAAAGAGTAGTTTTGACATAAGGTAGAGTACCAAGAGTACCCTGAGTACAGAAATATTTGTTATGTGTCAAGTGGACCTACGGCGGGTCATGTCAAAGGCAAAATTGGAATGTAAAAAAAATATATAAAGTGCAAAAGAGAAGATCAAAATAGAAATGAGGATACCGGAGTCTGTTTAGTCCATATGTACTACTACTTTTTTCTAGTTCAGTTAAATTCATGAAATAGGATGTGAAAACAGCTTCATAAAAAAAGGATGCACAAACAGCTTTGTGTTATAAATGATATTAATTTATAAGCAAAAACTGGAATTTGCGAATACAAGGTGTACAACAAACTGATAACAAAAGAAAAGACATACAACAGCTCTACAAATACAAGTTATTTTATCTTTCCAATTATTTATTCAAGTAGGCACATTTAGTGCGCTCCAAAAGTTAATAAGAAATGCACAACATTTGCAATTTGCATCTCTTGCCTCCAAAAGCTCTCTATTTCTGCTCCTGCAACCTTTTTGTTTATAAGAAAGGAAAGTCGCTATAGTTATGCAAAACTTCATCCAGTTTCTCCATCTTCTGCCAAATGCCATCTTCCCAATTGTCTTGATCATAGCTTTTCCGAGTCTAACTTGCTCAAAATGCAAGTTCTTGCCTTTTCAATTCTATAACCCCCTATGCAATCATGGAAACATCTAAAGTTTGCTTTTTTACAAAGGTGTTCTGTTTCCCAGGGACCAAAAAGAACATCTGCTGAAGAGTGTAGAGAACATGACAAAATTGGGACTATTTTGGATTTGTAGCGAAGTGTGTTTTTTCACTTAGTTGTTAAACCAGCAGGTAACAATTAAGGTTTCCTCCTCTGCAACAGAACACCCCCCCCCCCCCCCCCCCCCCGCACAAAAAAAGAAGGAAAAAAAGAGAAACTAATATGGAAAGTCAGATGCCTCCACCCTCCAGTTCTCTGCATCTCAGTTTCTCTCTATGTTGTGCATATATGCATTTGATAGTGTCCACTGTGGAATGATGTATATCTGTAAGCTTCTTTATTTCTTTTCTTAAGCTTCTTAATCGTCTTACACTAAAAGATAAATATATGGATGGCCTATTCATTTTCCTTCTACTTTTGTTCAGTGTCTGTTCTTTAGAGTGAGTTCTATCAAAGATCTTGCATCTATTCTACTTCTTCCTGGTTCAGATTCTTAGTGTTATTGTAACTAGGAGCATAAATGGAATTGCAAAGGACCTGGTGCTTCCTTTTTGGTATATATCTTCTTGCTGAAATAAGGAGGATTTCTTCTAGTACTCTAAACACATTTTCTAGCAAAGACCCCTGAAAGAAGATAAAAACTACAAGCAATAGTTACTAAAAATAAAACAGAAAATGAGAGCCGAGTTGGTCCTCCAGGAGAAAGGGAGAAGCAGGAAGAACAAGTGAGCTATTTGTGCTTGATGCTATTTTTGGGCTTGTAGGATATACACATTTTAATTGACCAGAGCTCCTTGTTAAGATGTTGCTTGCTTGCTTGCTTGTCATTCTCATGATTGTTCATGATGCTATGGAACTTGCTAGAATCCTAGTCTCTCTCTCTCTGGATAACTGAGAAATCCACGAGGGTCAGCTGTGCGCAGTTCAAAACTCTGCCAATAATTGGCCAATCCCTCTATCCTTTTCCACTTAAATACCAGGCTTTTGTCTATGGTAGGGTTCAAACTTGTGACGTGCGCCTAACCAACACGTCACAAACTGAGCTCTTACCACTAGACCAAAGCCTTGGTGCAATCCTTGTATCTCGTTTTTCTAGATTGTTTATATGATTTCTTATTTATGTTTTCCACAGGCGATGCTTTCAATTTTAGATAGCCGGGTAAATAAAGCTGGCCGATTAAAAGCGTTATATGTGAAGACTGAGAAAGGTGTCCTTTTTGAAGTAAAACCTCATGTTCGTATCCCTAGGACATTTAAGCGATTTGCTGGTATCATGTGTAAGTTGAATTATTATGAGCAAAATGTCTTCCCCATCCTTTTTCATGCTTTCATTCCCATTTAAGTTTTATAAAATTTTGCTGTTTCATGATGTTGCTTCAAATTCAGTGCAGCTGCTACAAAAACTGAGCATAACTGCTGTTGGTAAGCGAGAGAAACTGTTACGAGTTATAAAAAACCCTGTTACACAGTACCTACCGATCGACTGTCGGAAGATAGGTGAAATTTCTTCTCTTAGTTCCTTCTCTAATGGAATGTCCTTGGCAATTGGCTAATACCCCTCTTCTCCTCTTATGTCAGGCTTCTCTCATAGTTCAGAGAAACTGGTGGATATTCAGGACTATGTTAATGGCGTTAGCAATGATGCTAACCTTGTTTTTGTGGTACGTTATAGTGTAGTCTTCTATGGACAAGTTCGGCTTCTGGGAATTTGTAGTTTTACTTGATAAGTTGATCTTCGACGTGTGCAGGTTGGGGCAATGGCCCATGGAAAAATTGATAAAGATTATGTTGAAGATTATATATCAAGTAAGCTAATTCTTCTTTTCTATTTCATTTTTGTCCAATAATAATTAGAGTGCTATAGTTTTATTTATCTGCCTTTGTCTTTGGATTTACATCGCTGGTTTTAATGCTTGGAGTGTGAACATCTGTTATTTGTGTCTTTCTATGTTCAATTGGCGACACTAGGATAATATGGATCTTCCTGGAATAGTAGAAGTTCTATAATTGCATCTTTTTGGCAGCTGAACCTTGTCTGATCATGTTATGTGTCTTGCAGTTTCCGATTATCCATTGAGTGCTGCGTACTGCATATCAATGATCACGAATGCTGTGGAACGCAAATGGAAGATTTTGTAGACATGTACCTTATCTCAGTCTTTGTTGCAAGATGTACTTTCTAGAATTGTTTACTTGCTAGTGTTCTTTCTTATAGGATTTCCTGTTGGTTGATATAGTTATGTAAAATATTTAACAAATGGCAAATGGTTTTCTACTACATCTGTAATACTCTTTATGGTGTTAGGAACCTTTCTTTTTGGGTGACAATCAAGCAGCGTTGTTGAACAAAGAATTGGCATGTGGTGCTCGTAACTGCATGAGTCAAAGTAGAGTGGACCCTGTACTGCTCAGGCAATCTCAGAAATTTTCAAATTAGGAAATTATTTTAGAATCACTTAATAGCCTAACTTGGTTCTAACACCTCTTTGTAGAAGGGTCTGTCACGGTTATGCTTGCTGACCGACCTGTCTGGTTGAAGCTCAATGAACACACCTTCCGGTAGACACAATGGTTGCAAACGACCCGGATGAAGGGCTTGGTCCCAATCTGATCAGAGGGTTGTATATTTTCTTGGGGAAAGTGCACGAAAGGCCACTTTTGCCACTGGTCTTTGGGCACAGGCCACTAATACCAAAACATTTATTTTTGTGGCCACTTTTGCTTAAAGAGATAGAACTTCAGTCCATAGGCCGGATTGAAGTTCAGTCCTTAAAGATTGAACTTCAATCCAGGGCCATATGGACTGAAGTTCAGTCCAGTCCTTAAGATGGAACTTCAGTCCATATGGCCATGGACTGAACTTCAGTCCATAGTATGGCCATGGACTGAAGTTCCATCTTTAAGGATTGAACTTCAGTCCATGGCCATACTATGGACTGAAGTTCAGTCCATGGCCATATGGACTGAAGTTCAGTCTGGAACTTCAGTCCAGGGACCGTATGGACTGAACTTCGGTCAATGAAAGTCAATATTTATTTAGTAAAGGCCCAAAAGTGGTCTCTAGTATAAGACCAAAGAAAATAGTGGCCTCAAACCAAATACCAGTGTTAAAAGTGGCTGCTGGGCGAAATTTTTACTATTTTCTTTAACTGATGTTAGAGTTATTGATGTAAAAATTTCGTGTGGGGGCCTGTTTGGCGTGCGTTAATTGATTTGTAGCTGTCAAAAACAAATTCGCTGAGAAATAGCCACCTCCGGACAAATTCCAGTATAAATACTGGGGCCTTGAACAAAACTTGTTCAAAGCCCCAGTATTTATACTGGGAAGCTTCAGTAAACTAACCCCAGTATAAAATACTGGGGGCTTTGAACAAGTTTTGTTCAAGGTCCCAGCATTTTGTTATGGGACTTTGTTATGGGATTTGTATAAAGCTTCAGTCCCATAACAAAATGCTGGGGCTGTGAACAAAACTTGTTCAAAGGCCCAGTATTTTGTTATGGGACTGAAGCTTTATACATAAAGTCCCATAACCCATAACAAAATGCTGGGGCTTTGAACAAAACTTGTTCACAGCCCCATCATTTTGTAATGGGACTGAAGCTTTATATATAAAGTCCCATAACAAAATACTTGGGCTTTGAACAAGTTTTGTTTTGTTCAAAGCCCCAGTATTTTGTTATGGGACTAGTCTGGGGTGTTTTTCCAACGCTAATGGAGTTTAAGCTAGCGTTTGTTTATAGTTTTTGGGGTGTTTTTGGGGGTATTTTTTGGAGATTTTTTGGGATTTCCCAAAAAATCCAAAAACTGGTTGAACCCAGTTTTTGGGATTTTTTGGGAAATTCCTCACAAACTTCAAATATTGTTCCAAATAAAATGCATGTCCAAACAAAATTTCAATTTCCCAAGTTTCAAATCCCAAATCCCAAATCATGTCCAAACGGGAGCTTAGCGCGTGAATTTTTGGCTATTCTTCAATGAATTTGAAAACGGTGGATAGTCCCCAATGAGCGCGTCCAAAAATGGCTAGTGATCAAAATTTGCCGTTATTGATGTGCTCCTTCATATCACGTTTTATGCCCTCCCAGTTAACAAGGAACAATAACGTGCGTGCAGTTCCCTCAATTCCAGAGTTCCTCTTTGTGAAGTATCATGCCATTTTTTTAATCATTCTTTTCTGTTTCAGCATTTAGGAATTATATCAAAAATTTATTAGGTTATTCTATTCACCAACCGTGTAAAACTTTTTTACTCTTAAGGTGCAATTCACATTTCATGGACCGTGTAAAACATTTTTAATCTATTCAATAATTAGAGGACACAATTCCACGTAATTAGTTTTAAGTAATTTTTGTGTAGATACTTTTTATAAAGTAAATGTACAAAGCTTGAAACTCCAAAAGATTACCTCAATACATATCTAATTGTTTACCTGAAAAACCGATCTTATGAGTAGGCATTCATGCCAACATACATCTAGTTTTATACTGGAGAGGAAGTGTTGCAAGTCAGTTGATCATTTGCAGCCGGTGGAGTAGTACTTTATGAGACCTTAGTTATGCTGGTGAAATAGAAAGGACATGAGATTTAATACTCAAAACTAGGGACTTGCAAGTGTAACATGGTTTCAGTAGCCTTCAATATACAAGCTGCAAGCATGCATTCACTTTTCGTTTTATAATAGTACAAATTGAGTTTACAAAATTGAGAATCAATCTGGAATTTGGAACAAAAAATATAGTTTCTCAGGTTAAGTGCCAATCTCCAGCCCAGTTATAGCATTTCAACATCAATGTATATTCCTTTTTTACTTCTTCTATGTCACATGAGTTATCTCTGCTCATTGTCTTTTCTTTTTCCTTTAGTCAAATGCTCATTGTGTCAATTAAGGACCTGTAAGTAGGTCAGGGTTCGTGGACCGTGACCGGCCATCATTGTGAGGCATTTCCTCTGGAATGTCCACACTAGCAACAATGTTGGCTGTCTGGCTGGAGGACGATGGTGCTATATTAGACATTTCTATTCTTGATTGAGGACCATCTTTCATACTCGGAGAAGTTTCGGGTGAGTCCCCTGGACTCCCTAATTTTCGTGTTTCAATAGGTCCAGGCTTTGTTGGTTTCTTCTTTTTTGCATTCTTATGCCAGTTCATCAGTGCCTTGGAAGTTTGGTCATCAAATATAGATCTTTTCATGGTTGATCCCATCTGAAAAACCAACGAAAGAATGAACATGAATCAGTTAACATGTTTATGAATTCATTGTACACCGGAAAAGTAACTTCTTGCATGGGAATGTGTCTATGTTATAGTGCAAACGCTTAGCCTCTATGAACATCAAATTACAGGTTAATTTCACATAAGTCAACAAATTTTATTCACTGTAGCAGTTGAGTCATCACATTAAAGCAACTGAACTTTACCCTCTAGTACCCATTATAAAATTAAGGTCACTAAATCTTACCGTCTATCACGATGACTTTATAGTTGATAAAAAGTTTGTAACTTTACTGTTATAATGAGTCAAAGTCAGTTGCTTTAATGTGACTAAAACTAGTTTGTAACATTTATCATAGTGGGTAAAATTATTACTTTACGTGACAAAAAATAATTTCATGACTTTACTGTTTAATGATAAGTTCAGTAACTATACGTGAAATTAGATCATCAAATCACCCTCCAGACCATTGGCCAATGACTTGGCCCTTTGATAATCTAAGTTACCCCTAGAGGGAAGACTGAGACAACAAATTGAGAGAATAGACTGGCTGGAAATGTCTTATTCACTGCCATTTCTAAGCTATTATCATAATGAATCTGAAACACGAGCTCAAAAGAAAACATGAAGAAGAGTTACCTGGGTAACTAGTGCGTACAGGGGAAGTGTAATGTAACTGCACAAAATCTGAACACCTAACCTGACAAGCATCCCTTTCATCAGCTAGAGTGAGACAAGTGCATTTGGAACTTAACACAATGAAGATAAGTGTGTGGTTATTACCCAATAGCAACTCGCAATAAGGCGAGGTAAAAATTATCGTGAAAGCAGGAATGGAGCCCGAATTCATACTGCAGAAAGTGTTATATCATCAGATTACACAAGTATTGGAATCAAATGAAATAGAAAAATTTAGGCATGTCCTCACCGATATCCAAAGGAAGTATGTGATCTCAAAAGCGTTCTGCAACACGTATAGGAAAATATTAAGCTTAATATTTACTGCCAAAGGTCATTTCAGAAAGCATGATTTCAAACAATAGCATTCTTTGCCCCCACGGAAGATCACAAAGACTAGGATAACATGATCTCGAAAACAATATATTGTATATGTTATTTAAATAAAAGATCTCAAGCATGTTTAACAAAGAAAAGATTAAGCAATGTATTATCTGTACTACAGATGAATCCTAAATCCATTCGGGAGTAAAAATTTGGAAGTATAAAACTGCTGTGCGGTAATCTCCCAGCTAACTTCAACAGATAGGGGTATAATGGTGACCGCACTACAGTCTCACGTTTTTATCCTCTTATTCTCTATTCAACTCGAAAAAGTTCTCAGGTCATTCTACTTTTCGAAGGTGGACAAACGTCTCATCACATGTAGTTGCCCAGCATCAATGTCACTGCCTCACAGGCCAAGAAAGCTCGAGGCAGTGGCTTAATTGAATAAGCCGTTGAAAGGATGACGGTGAGTACCTGAAAGAGGGTGAGATGGACAAGATGAAGAATCAGCTTTGGCTTGCCAAACCAAAAATGTCTGTCTGAAACTTGGACAAGAGGTATGCCTTGGACCACAGCATGTCTTTCTTGAATTTCAAGAGCCATCTGAGCTATAATTGCTTGAAGCTTTGTGCCAACTGCTAAGATTATCTTTAACCAATCCAGTGGTTACTTCTCTCTCCATTAAAATAAAAGAATGAAACAGGAAATAAGTAATGGAAATACGATAAGATTACTTACAACTAGAGGAAATATGGACAGCCAAAACATAGCTTGCCATCCTGAAAGGCAGTATTTATCGGTAAAGTTAATTCTTCTAATTGGATCTACTTTCAAGAAACCATTTACATAAAAGAAACAAATCAAGGTCACTAACATTACCATGAACATTCATCAGAAGATAAACAACTGCAGAAAACCATAGCAAAGAACTGCAAGTATAATCAAGATTGATAATTAGAAACCTAAAAATGTAGCCCACCAGAACCTGGAAATACTTTGAGTTATGATAAAAATAAAGTAAAAGAAACTTGAGAAGAAGTAGAAGAAGAAGAAGAAGAAGAAGAAGAAGAAGAAGAAGAAGAAGAAGAAGAAGAAGAAGAATACTGTATCAGTTCAAGTTGAAAGACACGTACTTGATCCCGACAACAATCTTGAAGTCATCTTCCAGGGATCTTTTTATGTACTTCTGAAAATTAAACTTACTTCCAGGCGCTAAATGGACCTGCAACAAGAGGATAACAATAAGTAAAAGAACAATTTTTCTGTCCAGCAAGAGAAACATAATTTGATTTGCATATTGTAACGAGCCTTAAATTTTTAAAACTCACTGAGACGAAACCATGGCGCATGGTCAAGTAGTCAGCTTTCCGAACTGACCTAAAAAATTGCCGGAAAAAGCACACCTAGAAATTTTCAGAAACTAATTAGCAAAGAAGGAAGAATAGCTTGTGCAATAGTTGTACTACAGCCTTTCACTTGTTACAGTCCATGTTTGTTTACTGTATCACAAGACTATTGTGCAGATATTAAATTTCATAAACTAACATTTTATGATGTTATATCACTTGATCTTGCATTACCTACACCAAACATTCTGTCAGAAAAGATATGGATAAGTAGTACTGTTAGGTGCAGTTACCTATCAATGTTTCCTTACTAGATCGTAATCTTTTAGCTGGCAGATGCAAATATGTTTTCCTTACTTATGACGAGGATGCCTAGATGAATTATGAAAACAAAACCATACAGAAAAACCTATCTAAGCCCCTATCTTTTGAGAAATCGCACTAGGAATATCTAATAGAACAAACTCATTAACGCTTTGAATTGAAATTCAATAAGCTTTTATTATCACAGTAAATCTATCAAAGCCCCCATCTTTTCATCCCATAAATTGATTAAAAACCCAAAAGAGGGGGGGGGGGGGGGGGGGGGAGGAGAAGCATCTCAAATTTTTCTTACAGTGTAGAAAATGACTGGTGTGGTCCCAAAGCTGGTATTATCCCTAACAAAAGATGTCTCTTTGGTAAGCCTGAATCTTGATGCATCTGCATAAAAAGGTCACATAAGAAAGACAAACGATACACAGGTGAGGACATAGAAGTGATTTAATTCTTCTTGGACTAATGTAAGATGCAAAATATTCTAAAAACGAAAAAGACTTCTTATAGCACTTCTGCCTAGATGATTGGATTTAACAACATTCAAATATAGTATAGGATAGTGATGTGCATAGTGGAACAGGTATGCAATGATAACAATTAATAGCAAAAAATGAAGCTAATGATTGCATGTTGGCAAGAGTAAATGTATGTGATAGGAGTAGAAAGATTGAATGCAATATGTTTACACTTAAAAAGGATATAAGTCATCCACCTCATCTGGTGCAAAATATATTCTTAAGCAAGATGATTACAGTAGTTTTATATTGGTGAATGATTCATATATTTCTTAAGCAAGACACTTACAATAGTTTGATATCGGTAAATCAGAAATGATTCACCAAGAAAAGGCATTCTTACAGAACAGCTTATGTCATGCCAAACCGAGCCTAAGGGAAATTCACCGTTATGGGAGAGAACAGAAGTGATATATATAGAGGAACACTTCGTCTTAGGAATAGAATTTTATAAAATTCACTTGATTGTCAAATGACAAGTAAAAATGGGTACAAAAGGTGTCAATAGAGACTTCTAGACTCACATACAAATCACTTTCACACACAAACACACACTATGAACCTGACCACATTGAAATATATAAAATTCTTGCACCTGCATAAGAGTCACGCACCTAATCTTAATCACACAGATACCAAAAAGTCACATGGGTAATACCAAACATGCACCTAGTACTTCTAGAATGTCAAGATTAACTTTTACTAACTTCCCCTCTTAATCTTGAAGTTTCTTGTTCACTCCAAGTCTTGATCTCAATCTTTGAAGATTTTCAAACTTGACAGGTTTATAAAATTATCTGCATATTGATCTCGAGTCAACTTCACGTCCCTCTAGCCAACATCAGAAATACAAGGATAGGATGTGTGTGTGATTCGTAACGCAAGGTTGTAGTTTCTCTTTAGATATCTTGAACTCAACATTGCTCTCAGTTACTTCCAAGTCTACATTTTATTTCTTTGCTTCCATTTTTTCCAATTGATAGCTCCTCTGCTTCACATGTCTGTATAATTTTGGCTCCACGTTCAGTTTTTAAAACGAGTGCACTGTTGTGGGCTCATCACACAATGCCACTCCCACTCATTGCATCAGTAAGTGCTGCATGCTTCTCCAGCTAGAGAATAATCCATCAGATTTATCTCCATGTATGCTTCTATAATGTCTCAGATATGTGGCTTTTCATGTTTTATTGACTCAGTTCAGATATGCTGTCAAGATTGTACGGGTCATAATTGTTGGGCCACAAACCACTCATGTTGCTGTAATCAATTTCTATTGCAAACAATTGTTTTGCAATATAATACAACCTGTTGGTGAAAACATAAATGGAGGAAGCAGTAGTAGACTTGTGGTCTTTAACTAGTAATCTTTTCCGAATAAATGCTTTGAACATAGAGCATTCTGCTTCAAGTTTAGCCACCTCTAGACAACATCCAGGTGTTGTTAGTTAGCCATTTAGCAGTATGAGTGCTCAAATCCCTATCACATGTTGAGGATATGGAGTCAAGCCCGAGCTTTTAATTTGAGTTCTGTTTCTCCATACATTCAATCTTACCTTGGCTCTCCAAATGCAAACACTCCTTTTCCTTCCTGTTTCAGCTTTACACGTAGCCATCAACTCGACTACTATTAAGACTATATTTTCAAGTTCTTGCTTGATGCCACTATAAAAATACCATAAACAAAAATTATCCTTATCGTCATCCTAGGTTGTTAGCAACAAGGTTGTCTCCTCTTCTTTTTCTTGTCACCTACAACGTTAACTTTTTCCTCAATATTTCTGCCACGTTCCCAAGAATGAAGACCGATTTATGTCACTATGACACTCAATTTGACACTTGTCATACCTCTTTTCATTTGCTTTTTGATAGAAACAACAGCTTCTTCCTCTTTTTCAAGCACGTCCACAACCTCAAAATGGTTATTGGCTTTTCTCTTCATTGTGGGGTTTGTTATCATTACCTCTTCCTCTTCCCAAAATACATTCTCTTCCTTGTCCATGTCCTCTATGGTCTTCAAAGATGCCTGAGCAGTTGCTCTTGCGGCTCTTCTTGTCTCCTCTTGTTCTCGTCTTAATGGGCTAGTGGAGGACCTCCCACTTGTTCAATGGTCATGGCATCGAGATCTTCAGACTTCTCAGTGGTGCATATGATATAACAAATTTAGGCGTCAATGAACAAAGGGTCTTCTCAACTATACAGGTATCTTGTACTTTATTTCCATATCTCATAAATTGACTCACAATGGTTATCACCTTCAATATTAATCCAAACTGTATTCGGATTATTTCATTTTTTCAAAGCTTCAAAATACCTCATAAAGATTGAAGCCTTCCCTTCTTCTCTTTGTCCAGGCCTTAGAGAGAAATTTACAAATCTTCCAAACTTCCTTTGAGGTAGCTGCATTGGTCATTTTCTCAGACATAGAATCATCCAACTATCAATGGATGAGGCGATGGCTTGTTGATCTTTCTTTCTTGTCTTTTCTAGAGCATTCTACTCATTTTGAGGAAAAACTTCCTTGTTATTTGGTTTGTTAAAATCCTTTTACACTATTTTCCACACATCTTGTGAGCCAAGTATGTCTTTCAAGCAAAAACCATTTTTCACAGTTTTGGGACGCGAGGAAATTGAAAACCAAGTGATACATTATTTGCATCTCTCTATTTTTTAATCAGCATTGTTCTTTCAATTTCAAATACTTTTGGCTCTGATACCATTTTGTTAAAGGAAGAGAAGTGCTAAAGGAGAGAAGAGAAGTGGCAGAGAGGAGAATAGTTTTTTAGAGCGAGAACTTTTTACAACTTGCTTGATTTCCTAATGACAGGTACAAGAGGGTATTCATGTGTGCCAAGGGGGTATTCATGCGTGCAAATATCTAAAGTCACTTCAAATCAGTTTCACACACACATGATGAACTTGATGGCATTGAGAACATAAAATTCACGCAGCTAGATAACATACGAGTCATGCACCTAATGACATTGATATCCTAAAGGTCACATGGATAACACCTAACATTCACCTAGTAATTTTGGATTTTCAAGATTAATTTTTCCTATCAATAGTTACCTCATCAATTATCTAGTTCGTGGGTAAAACAAGGCTTTAGGAGAAGCAAAAAGTTTGTAAATTATGATGATTCCACACCATACCATTGGATGCTTCATAATCCTGAACAACTTCCTTTTCCCATTCCTTCCACTCTCGAATCTGCATATGAGAAACACCAAGAACAGTTTTAGCTTCTACATCATGCTCAAGTGATTGTACAAAAGCATAAGTGGAATTAACTTTGCAATGGTGTCTTGATGGTTGGGAAAGCAATCTTGATCCTTAAACAAAGTTTCAGCCATTGTGAGCAACGATGTTCAGATAAACTTTGTGATTGTCACACTGAAAATGAGAGAAAATTTCTCACCTTTAATCTTCCAAGCAACATTGTTATGGCACTGTAAACAACATGGAAGACGGCTAAAAAGAATATGAAGATGTGTAGCTGATGCAAACCATGGAGGGATATTATCGGCACGTGTCCCTGTCAATGTTATTACTGTTAGCCAGTAAATTTTTTTAGAAACATTTAATTTTAGCTAAGCAAAATGAAAAATGATTTCAAGTTATTAGTCGAAAACGCTGTTAGAATAATAATCCAGTATACTTTCAGAGTCGAAATAGATTTGGTAAGCTTTATAGAGCAAGACAGAGGGGTTTAAATTTCAACTAAGGCTTGCCATACAAAGTACACTTTCATGTGTGTGTGAAAAACTTGAATAAAATTTATCTTCACTACAATGTAAGAGTTTCTCATCAAAGTTGGATCGGCAGAACTATGTGAAGTTCACCATTAATCTTTTGAATATTTTGTCAAAAGGAGATGGCTTAACAGCATACCTTATAACTAGAATACATTTCAAGCGAAACTAGTTGAAATGGAAATTTTATCTTATCATGTATTCATGTTTGTAGCTAAGCTGCATATACCTAATGGTCCCTTTCTTGCATATTACAGCTAAATTTCAACATTTTACATTGCCATAATCTTACACCTTAAACCAAGTTACTAAACCTTGCATATTAGTGTTACACCTCACAAGATTCTGTTTTTTGGTTTAACCTTCTGGTACTTGGAAAAGTCCATAACTTTTATGCAAACTTTTATACAACCTTTATAAACACCGGGAAAGTCCATAACTTCTTTTATTTTAATAGCAATGGTGTTGGGGTCAACTTGTGGAAACCTCAACTGTTAGATACATGCTATCTCTCACCAGCAGCACATGTATTGGGTGACTCAGGCTGCCAAGTTTTTTGCAGATGCGGAAAGATCACCTAATAGTTTGTCTCAGCTGAAATATGCGCCCTTGTTCCCAAGGTTTTCATTCATTTCATTGACTATTAGGCAATAACAACATTGTTATCCACAAATGGGGTCTGGGAAGAGTGAGATGTACGTAGATCTTACCCTCACCAAGGAGGAGAGGCTGCCGGCTATAGACTCTCGGCTAAAGAAAAACAGTTTTGAAAACATGGTTGAAAAGACACCATGGTAAAGAAAAAACTGACATAAAAACTAAAAGAATCAAGGTTAGTTAAATGATGTAATAAGAGGTACTCACAGGCTTGCAGGCTTTGGCAGGACTATCTGCTGCTAATATCCTAAAATGGTCCCATAGAAGCCTTCGATGATGATCTCCTACATCTCCATGGTGATCACCTCCTACATCTCCATGAGGACCATGAAAGTGTTGGGCAGGGCATGGTAACATAGTGTCTGCAACCCTTTCAGGAATGCATATTTGGGCAATGTAGTTTTGTCCAAACGTCAAAAGCAATGATATAAAACCCAGAACCATAAGCTCTACAGCAAAATCATCAAAAGGAATCACTAATAACCTCTTTCATGATGTAAAATAGTATACTAAATTTGGTAAAAAGTATCATAAAAACTTACCACCCTTAATCTTTTCCAAAGCTTCGACCAAAGCGCTTTTTCTTCTTCTTTCAAATGTCTGTATAAAAAAAACATCATTTAGCTCGTTAACAATGAATGTGATATTATTAAACGTATACATTGCACAATTCATGTCGAAAATAATGAGTTTAGCTTAACCACAAAATCCACCAACAAAAACAACAAAGAATAACGAAAATAATGAGTTTAGCTAGTCAAAAATCAATTGCTAGAGGATAAACTTCTACATTATGTGATACATGTCAAACTTTTTTTGGTAGAAAAATGTGAAATCATAAGAGAGGGAAATAATATGATTTGAACATGATTAATTTCCCTTTTCCTCAGGTTTAACTTTGAGTGTCAAATTTCTCAATGAACCAATTCTATTATATGCTAAATGACAACATTTTTTAGTTTTCTTTTCATACTTATCTTTTTGAGGATTCCATGACCAAAACATGGAAGGAAAATTCAAGAAAGAACTCACCAGGAGCTCACATGCATAAATCAAAAGAAAGAAAATAACAATACTTGGTACGTAAATTTTTACATCTACGACAACAATTACGTATCTATCCCATGCAAGGCGAGGTTGGCTATATGAATCTTTGTTGACCATATTGCGCTCTTTTTAAGCTCGTCATATATCGGACCAATACAAAAAATAGTATAAATGATCACCTCTCCAACTGCATGGAGAACTTTTTCCAATAAAATGGAAATAAGAACAATAACTGCACAGACCAATGCTACTGCCCATGTTGGTGTTTGATCCAACTCCCTTGCAGCAGCACCTGATCCTCCTGCCATTCTTTAATTTCTATAATTAATTATTATTTATTATTTTAATTATTATTCCCCTTTCAAACCACTTTCTGAATAGATCTCATGGGGATAAAATGCTCTGAATTTTTCAGAAAAAAAAAATAACTATATGGAAGTTTGTTAATGGAAACCAAAAAATCCAATTACATTAGTAACATGGACCGGTTCAGTAAGGAAAAATAACAGAACTGAACCGGGATAGTTATGAAAGGAGGCAAATGTAAAGGTAGTTGGAATTGAAAGGAGTAGACATAATTTGGACAACAATTTTTTCAAAGTCATGAATAATCTTAGTTTTGTGTACATGTTAACGAGAGTATTAGTAGGGATTTAGTTAGATTATGAAGCCAATATATTACCAAGTGTCGCAAAACATAATTTTGAAATTAGAGAAAACAGTACATGACGTATTGGGATAAACTGAAAATTCAATTACGGTGCGGAATTTCAATTTTGTCTGTACGAAATTTTAATTATGTTCTCTCATAACTTAGCTAAGTTTTCGGTTTCTTTAGTGCAAATTATTTCTTGAGAGACTATTCCCAAAAAAAAAAAAATCTGTATTTTTCTTTTTGTTACGTTATTTTTAAAGAAACCATTGGAGCTCTAAGTGAACGATCTTATTCATAAACTAGAGATTTTATAATAGTTAAAGGGAGATATCGTACTTCCACAATCCTACAAGTAAAGCTAAGATGGACCCAAATCCTGTTACAAATAGTATATATGCTTAGTAATATATATATATATCATTATATTTTATGTCAGTAAAGATTTTACCTACAATTAAACTTGAGTTTCGGGTACTTAAAAATTGAAATAGCAACTAAAATCGGGACTAATAAAATTGTTACAAAATAATAGTACTGTACATGAATAAATAAGAAATGACTTAAGTGAATTAGTTTTTGGATATTCTTTTTTAGGGGTTAGATATTTAAAATTAGGTTAGCCTTTTGCTTTTATGCAATTTGACCTTGTTGTTGTAACAATGACGTGAAAACTAAGTGTACATCTCAGTACAAGTTGAAGTTACCAACCCTAAATTTGTTTCCTTTGCATGAGTTTTAATCATTGGATAACCTACTTATACCTTCTAATTAGGTGACATGATTACTCGGAAAGCATGTTTTAGTTTTCATTTAACTGTCCCTTTAATATATCTTGATTATTCTCCTAAGAAAGCAAGATTGAGAGAAGAAAGACGTATAGAAAATATACTACCATTTGTGTCAACTAAAAATAAAATTAAACAGACAGTATGATTTTTTGAGTCATAATCAAATTATATGACCTGATGATCAGTTCTTTATTTATTAAATTTATAAAATGGTCACTATTCACTAGTTCGTTAGTTTAGGTGGTAGAATGTCACAACAAAACGTAAAAGGTGAGGTAAATCATCAAGGTTTATAGTAAAGTGATGTTGGTAAAAAAAAATTCATACAACAGGTGTAAGTCCAATTTTCATACTTCTTTCCTAAAATATACTGTAATAAATAAAGTATACCAATGTTCAATATTGTCTGAAACTTCCGCACATCACATGAAGCACAAAAATACGTACCAAGAGATGTTGTTCACCAGGAGATCTAAAAAGTACCAAATATAAATAAATGGAAGGTTCATTTTTAACTTATAAGTATTTGATTTATTTTGTAATTAATTACCATCTTTCTATCTTTTAGCCGATGAGAACCCCAAACTTATCTTTCGTCTCACATTACCCCTTCTGTTAACGGTTGTCCTTATTGGCATTGACATAGCTAGAGCCACAGACAAATAAAAGATCGAATTTAACTCCAAACTATCGAATTAGTTTATATATTCTTCTGTGGTATAATTTGAAGCATCCTTGAATAATTAAAATGTTAAGTATATCCTTGAACAAGCAAAAAGATCCAAAAATGTTCCTACGTGGTCCATTATGGCAGAATAAAGTTTGCATAGTGAAAAACTACTAGCGATAGATATTTTTTGTGGGCCATTCTTATATCGAAAAAGACTAAGGGGAAATATAGAACAAATTGGATATTTAAGAGGTATATATAGAAAATGACAAAAATTGACCTTTTTATTTAGGGCTAGGTGTATAAAAGTCCCTTAATTTACTTTTAAGCAATTTTAGTCGTTCAAGTTTGTAAAAAATGAGAGCTTTTGGTCTTCGTCAAACATTTAATAAATATCGACTGTTACGTTGAACAGAACGATGTAATAAGAAGATTTATCATAAACACCATAAAGTCTCTTTAAAATCTCATAAAATGCAACACCAAAAAACTGCATTATTAGACATAAAAAAAAGACCAAATATAAAAAAGATTACATGTAAAAAAATTGCAATAAATGCCTGAAGTAGATTTTGAAAAAAAGTAAAAATCACAAAAAAAAAAACTGTATCTACAATGTGAGTTCCCAATAAATCTTCTTTTACACAGTTCTCGATAAATGTAACTGGTGAAAAAAGGGGCAAAAAGTTCCCATAAGTCTCAATAGAAGAATTTAGGACAAGACCAAGTCAAAGGGTAATTAGTTTAAGTGAGAGTTGAAGTGTATTGTTTAAAAACTTGTGGGTATAACAAAAAATCTTCATATTTACAAAAACACCAACTTTTCAAAACAATTCAAATATTTCATTTCTCCTTCCCCACTCACTTTTATGCTATCTCCCCCTATTCAAATCATTTCAATTTTTATTTCTCTCTCAGTCTCTTTCTCCCCTCTTTTTTCTTCTTCCTTTTCCTTCTTTCTTCTAAATTTCTTTCAATTTCCATTTCATTACCATCTATGTTATTTTTCTTTCTTCTTTTTTGTATCCATTTTATTTTTTCTTCGTTCTTCTCCTTTTTCTTCTTCTTCGTCGCCGTTTCATTTTTTTTTTAATTCTAGTCGTTTTACATATCTTTTCGGATGTGTAAACATATTATCTATATGTTTATACAATTTTGAAGATGTTTTCACGGCTGGAAAAGATGTGTACACATCTCGACTGATGTGTTAATATTTTTTTATTAGAGTAGTGGAGGGCGATAGGGTGGTGGCTGAGGGTGGTGGAAGGTGGTGGAGGGTGGTAGGAGGTAGCGGTGGGTGTAGGAAGGTGGAATAAGGTGGCGGTGAGTAGTGGATGGTGGTGGAGTGCTGGATGAGCGGGGAGCAATGGGGGTGGGGGCTGATAGGGGTGGGGCCAATGAGGGGTGAGGGGCTGAGGGGAGGGGAGATAAGAGGTAGAGGCTTTGTGTAAATAAAAAAACTTGAGGGGTTTTTAAAATGTTAGTCATTAGTACTAATTTTAAAAATGTCCCTCTCACATATTTTTTGAGACTTGAGTCTCTTTTAACTATTTGAAGACTTGGGAGTCTTTCTCACCCAAAAACCCCATCTAACTGCAAGATTTTGTTAAATGTTGATGGAGACTAAAAAGCGCTCACTTTTTACAAATGTGAAGAACTTCAACTGCTCTAGATTAAATATAAAAAACTATCTTAAACCTACCTGTAAAGATAAATGATTGTTTTTGTCATTTTCTCATCATTTCTCCCAAAATACGGTCTAAGATAATGCTGCTGCAACAACAACAACAACAATAACATGATGAATGTTATCCCACAAATGAGTAGAGAAATATGAGATGTACCTTATCTGCACTTAAGTGGAGAGATTATTTATTATAGACCTTCGGTTTGGTCGACGTCAATTCATAAAAAAGAAAAACGAAAAAAGAAAGAAAGAAAGGAAGGAAGGAAGTGAAAGGAAATAGAAAAAGTCAAAAGACAAAAAGATATAAGTAGTGTAAAATTCGTTGATGAGAGGGTAAAGCAAAATCGTACAAAGAAACAAAGAAAAAATGCCGACGCCATATATGTCTCCCTCACACACCTACATACATACACGGTAAATAAAAATTTAAATATATACCCAAATTCCATTATTAAATAGAAAACGCGTGACTTTGAGAAAAATAAAATACAATTTGAGTGGTAAATCCAAAGGATTTTTTGTTCCTTTCATCTACCCATCAGCTACTGTTAGTACCCCCACCCCCCCCCCCCCAACCAAAACAATACAGGTCAGTACTCTTATCACACACACACACATTTTACCAAACAAAATGTTGAAATATTCAAATGGATCACCAAGTATTTGATTTATAGGTAAATTTAGAAAATGATTTGGTGAAAATTTATATATTTGTGTAGTTTCTAGCTACTTTTTGTATTATTTGTTAGCTTTAATTTGTTTATTGTTTAATTGAAGTGGTTAATTATTGATAAAGGTCAACGTGTGTGTGGAGGGTTGTGTAGGGGGGTGGGTAGGTGGGTGGAATTTTGTGAATTGTTAGTGGGGACTATGGATGTGAATTTTGTTGTATTATGCTATTTTGGTTGTTGATTAGTGGGTTTTAACTGGATTTGTTTTTCGATTACCAACTTAAGAAGCTATGTAAGGGTCTATCGGAAACAGCCTCTCCACCTTGGTGGAGGTAAGGTTTGCGTACATCTCACCCTCCCCAGACCCCTCAATTGTGGGATATCGCTGGGTATGTTCTTGAATTTAAGAAGCTATGTTGCTGGTGTTTGTACTGCTAAGTGCAAGCTTGTGAATCATAATTACTTGGTTTCAGACAGGTGGCCCCCCAGGATAGACTGTCCACGCTCTAGTTGAGGTAGGGCGTGCTGGGGTTGGGGGTGGGTTTGAGTGATGCCACATAGACTGTGGGATTGTCCCTTATATGGCCTTGTGCAATCCTTACCCTTTGAGCTAGTTTTTTGGGTTTAGTTAAGCTCAAGGTCCATTTTGAGTTTGACACGGTTCTGAAGCTAATGATTGGGAACAAGCTTGAGGATGTGAGTTTAGGTTCTTCTTAGTATGACTCTGGTTGTGAAATTATGCTATTGTTGTGTATCGATGATTAGTGAGTTCTGTGTTGTGGTTGCAAATGTTTATATTGCTAATATGATTTAAGGATTGTTGTAGAGTTTGTTGAGATACCACTATAGCATCAGGAGTTCTATGAGTTAGTTTCTGTACTTTTGCCGAGTTGGATCGCTGTTAGGTTTTTGGCAATCCATAGCAAACTGATCATCAAATAGTCCTGGATAAAAGTAGAGTGGTTGAATTGCCCCTAGGGCTTAGCTCAAGTGGCGAAGGTTGAGCGATTTATGACCTAGGTCACATGTTCGAAACCTGTGCCATACGATCTAAGCCTAGTATTTAAGTGGAGAAGAGTAGTGGGGTGGGCCCATTATCCTCTAGTTTCGTAGGTTGTGGTTGGTCCTACGGGTTTGCCCCAGACTGATTTCTCGATCATCCAAGCAAAAGAAGAAAAAGTAGGGTGGTGGAATTGTTGAATTTTGAGTTTATAGGTCATGAAGACGATATTGAACATCCGGGAAATAATTTTGTATCTGAAATTTATGTTAGCTGAATTACTGTGAAAGTTGATAACCAATCTAAGCATCGTCCTAATGAATTACGTTGGCATCTTTGCCACTTTGAGCTTTCAGTTCTCATGCAAATCACAGTTTTTTAAGGCCAAGGTTTACTGGTTATGATTGCTTTTTTGATGAAGTACTGGTTATGATTGTTCTTGCTTCCTGCTTGCTATTTCCTTATTTTCTTTTGGGCCCGGAGTGATGAAATGACATGCTCTTCAAGCTGAGCTGAGTGAATACTTACCACTCTGCTTTTGTTGGAATTTGAACAGAAGAACTGCTTAGACTTCTCATACGAAGCTGCTGCAGTCCCTGAATTAACTGGGTGATTGTGAAGAGAAGAGAAATTATTCACTGTTGAACTCAGACTTGCACTCTTTAAGACTTTTTACATCCCATGTTTTCCATACTTACCTCTCAGAGAGTAGATTTAGATGGCCATTTCCTCAATAGGGCTTCACAGGAAAACCCAAACTAACCAGTTCCAATTATTAATGGAGCAAGCAGATAACCGTAGTATCAATGAGCATGTCATTGACATAACGAGTAGCAGTGATGCATCCTCATCCAGCAACCCCCATGATAGACCAGTCAATAACTTGCTGCGTGAACAAGCTGAAGATCAGCCATCAACAAGTACAGCAGTGCCTGTTCCCCAACAAGCATTTTCTTCTGCTAATAGATCAAACTTGAGGAACTCATCATCCGCTAGAAGAGGAAATGGGCGTAGCCGCCATCGGAGTCCGCTGAATTCCGTTCTCTGGATATCCATTGAACTAGTCTTGACAGTGACCCAAATAATTGCAGCAATTGTAGTGTTGGCCATATCAAGGGATGAGCACCCACGGGCTCCACTATCTCAATGGATCATTGGTTATGCATCTGGGTGTGTAGCAATCCTCCCTCTTCTCTATTGGCGATTTCATCACAGAAACCAGAATTCAGATCAGGATTCAGCTCAGCAGCCACAGGGTTCTTCCCAGACTGAACTCTCAGGTAGACCTTCCTCAAGTACAAGGAGTTCAGAAGGAGAAGGTCGTCAGACAACTGGTACAGCTTCTACTGGTGGTCAAAGTAGTGGACTACGGAGCAGAAGGTGCGTAATATTGTTGTTCACTTGGTAAAACTTGTCCTCATTAAACGACTCCGCTAAGCATTCTAAATTTCAAAGCTAGAATTCTCATTCTGGTATGTTTTGGTTTAAGCCTGTACTTTATGTGCAAACTGGACATGTGTATGAGAGTCACTTGCTTTTATATAGAGCTGTGGTTTGGATAGGCATGATTAGCAAGGTGGGGCTGAAAATGGGCACTGTTCCAACTGAACTAGGGAAATTGTACCCACAGCATGAATTTTAAAAGTATTTACATATTTAAGAAGCAATATACCTTCAAGGGTAGCTGAGTTGGTTCAGCAAGTGGTTTCCCACATGGGAGACTTGGGTTCAAACCCCCTTACCAACATCCTTCTCAGTTTAAGCTTGTAACACCGGGCTTGCCTAGTGCGGGTTACCTCTTCTGTGTGGTTTGTTTGCTATTTCATCAGGAGCAGAGTTTACCCAGAGTGGGGTTTACCCGGAACGCACCCAAAGGGAAGCAGCTGTGGGTTCCCTTGTCAAAAAAAAAAAAAAGCGATATATTGAAAACAATAGTCCTAATGCTCTTTTTTCCCCAATATTTTGCATCCATCTGGTATTAGAAACTTGTATTGAAATTGATGTACAAGATGGCAGAAGCTATGGGCTGTAGAACTGAGGACTGAAGGAGCTTATTTACCTATTGCAGGCTTAAGGCACTTGTCGACTACTTTAAAATGGCACTAGATTGCTTTTTTGCAGTGTGGTTTGTGGTTGGCAATGTGTGGATATTTGGCGGACACTCTTCTTCCTCTGAGGCTCCTAACTTGTACAGGTGACGCTTCTTTAGTGTTTCATTTTGGGGTACTTCTGTACTTTCTGTCTTATGTACCAGCGGTCTATTTGCTCACGTTTCTATTATTCGCAGGTTGTGTATAGTCTTCTTAACCTTTAGCTGTATCGGGTACGCCATGCCATTTATTCTGTGTGCAACAATCTGTTGCTGCCTCCCCTGCATTATATCAGTAATGGGCTTCAGAGAAGATTTGACTCAAAACAAAGGAGCCACACCAGAATCAATCAATGCTCTCCCCACCTATAAATTTAAGGTAAAGAAAAACAAAAGTGGCAACAAAGAGGCTGCTGAAGGTGGGATTGTCGCTGCAGGAACTGAAAAGGAGCGTGTTATATCAGGAGAAGATGCGGTAATTTCATTTTCTCTCCGACATAGATTCGCCTGCATTATTCTGTGTCCATGTTACGGGCAAATTCTCTTCTAAAAAAAAAAATAAGAATTTTAGTGGCAGAATTCTCTTTTGAAGAGTGAAGACACTTGCTGCTTGAACTTCTATAATCCTCCATTAGAAAGGGATGCTTTTCTCTATATCAATCTATTTGTTCCCCCCGAACAGTGTACAGAAACCTCAATGAGAAAGGTTCTGCATCAGGCGACGTCAATAAGAAAGGTTCTGCATCATCATACTCCCAATCCTGTGGGTTTTTTGAAAGATATATATGCCATGACGGTTGAGTTTTCTCTCCCTAGAATCTGGACAATTGTGATTTTCTAGTGCAAGTAATCTGGGATTTTTTTAAAAGATAATTAGTGTCCCACCATACATCAAGTCAAAATTGAGGTATCCCATTTCGGCTGGAAAAAAAAACTAATGTACCTTCAGAAGTCTATTTTCTCTTTCATGATCTCACTCCTTGAGCATGCTCAGTACGGAGTTGTGATGTCTTTTCTGAACTGTACCGACTGTTAGCATACTTACAGTAATCGCCTTCCTCCGCACGTGGAATCGTTATTGGCATATCTTCATAATTATATCACAGCAATCGACGATTTAAATTCACCAATTCTCAGTACCCAGTCTCCCATCTCAATAGGAGCCATAACCATATTCTAGAGGCGAGATCAAATAAAACTGGGAATTCCTATTCACGTGATATTACAATTTTCAGTATCTAATTTATACATCACAGTCATGTCCTACTCAGTACAAACCTACCTTTTTGCTGAACTTGAATGGTCATTCAGTAATTCTCTCCTATAAACATGTGTTGCTGAGTATTATTATTCCTTGTTTTAGTGGATATGCTAGTAGAATTGGTTGATGAAGTGTACTTGTGACTTCAACCTGTGTACTTGCGATCCCGCTTCCTCCCCTTCTCTATCCTCCCAATTTCTAGCTCCTATAGTTCGACTAAATAAGCATCAAGGAATAACTTGCTGGAGGATCTCGGGAAGAATAAAGCGTGTCTGATATGGTAGTTTTACAATGATGTATGAAACAATTTATTTTGTTACATGGAATTGGGTGAAGATTCATGATACTCTTGAGTTATAGGTGATTGACTGCAGAAAAGAGTTGGGCAGCAGTGTAATTACTGAATCATGGGAGAAGAGAGGTGAAGGGCAAATAGTAGGTGGAGACTTGTGATAAAGCTAAGAGTAGAGTTGCAGAGATTAGAGTAGGAGTTGAAAGAAAGTATTGGGTGAAATAATCACAGATTAACCTGAGACTATCCTTCATCACATTTCTTGTTCAAGATTGAAATAGTATATTGACTAGTCAAAATGTAATCTAAAGGTGCTATCTTGCATATTAGCTAACCAATTGCCACTCAAAAGTTGATTGCTACCACCCACTTCTGACACACTTGCTGTTGAGGCCTTTATATATCACTCCCTAGCCTCCTGGAGAAACTGCTAAACCACTACTGCAAGCATTAGCATCAAATTTGGAAATCTGAAATAGTGCCAGTGAATACAAAACATCGCAGCAATCAATAGAAATTATGCTGAACTACTTTTGATAATTATTCGTGGGAAAAGAGGTCCTACTGTATTTCAATATTTGCACTCAGCTTTGCATTGTGTACAGTTATACGGTGTAAGTTGGTGAATATGGTTTCTTTGCCCATCTGGGAGTATAGGCTTCACTTGAGATCATACTGACAAGTGACAAGTTTGTATGAAACTTTATCCTAAATACGACAACATATTGACATTCCAGTTATATCCTTAGTGCAGTTTACTATTAAATGTGCTTCTCATATGGCTAAGAATGCTCCGAGTCAGACATGCTCTACTCATACACAGAGACCAATGTGAACAGAACTTTTAGCAGAATCTTGTTGTCACAATGCCGTAGGTTATATATTTTTCCATCTTTCATTGCTTGATGTCATGCTAGGTTTCTTTTGCTAGGCATTTGCTGTCACACTATTAAACCAACTACAACTACACCTTAACCCCTAGCAAGTTAGGGTTGGTTGTATGATTCCTCAATGCCTGTCGCTCCATTTGATTTGAGCTCATATCAGTTTAATATTATCTAAAACAAAAATAAGAAGTATTAGAAGTTTTCTATATTTTACTACTGACATATAAATATTTGACATGATTAAAATACCCCGACAAAAGATTGGACTTGAGCAAAACGTGCCAACATGACTAAAACATAATCCTAACTAATTAATGTCGTTTGTAAAGATCTTTTCCTTCAATTGTGCCCTTTTTTTTATTTATTCATAAGGTAATGTTTATCAAATGCCCTATTTTCCGCTATTCTACATGGATTCCAAGAGATTTTAGGCCTTTCGAGATATCATCCTTCTATGTTATCTTAGGTCTATCTCATCCTACTGTTTACACTTTCTCACCAAGGTTCCAACCCTACGAACTGGTATATCTGGAGACTGACCATCTCAAGGGACCTCTCATTTTATCCTCAATGTGTGTGCTACTTGCACCTTCTGTTGAATCTAGTCATTTTTAATCTTAGCATGCGCATTTATGTGGCACTGATCATGTGGATATGATGGACCTTAGAGGCCTAATATTCACACTTATATAACATTGTTGGTTTTGAAACTGCTCTGTTCTGTAGAATCCTTTCATTGTTGGTCTCAAACTGGTAGCACGCGATCATCCGATTTGTTGATAACACCATAAATTGTATTTATATTCCTTCTAAAAAAAAAGAAAAAAAAAAGAAGGTATAATGTATAACCACTATGGTAGGATCAGAGAGGACACTTGCCTTTACTGCTGGAAAAGCACTAGTGTGCACACCCCAAAGGATATTGGAGTAGTCAAAGGCCATTTAGCTGTTTTGAATTCCTTCCACCAGTTCAACTTAATAATCCTTTAACTTTTGTTTCACAGGCATGTTGCATTTGCTTGGCAAAGTATGTGAACAATGATGAGCTGAGGGAGTTACCCTGTTTTCATTTCTTCCACAAGGACTGTGTGGATAAGTGGCTGAAAATCAATAATTCATGTCCACTTTGCAAAGCCGAGGTCGGTGAGACCCTTTTGAGCTCTCTTACTGAAGCAACTGCAAATTTGCATCAGAGTTCAGTGTTTTAAGTTGCCCTGCTGCCCGCATGCTAGTGTAGATGCTTTTTAGAGGAATAGTAGTTGCCATCATCATATATTTTTCGATTTCCTCTCCACTTTTCTGATGTTCTTTTGGGCTAAAAGTTGTTAGCTCTTAGCTTGCTAGATTTATAGTACGTCTGTTGCAAAATGTATGAGGTGATAAGATTGTTCAGTTAGTAGAGAGCGAGTCATCTTTGTCTTTTCCACGGTGGCATTGATGTGAAAATATGGTATGCAATGGTTAATTATACACATGAATGGTATTAGCATTTGATACACGTTTAGCGATGCAAAGGATTTGCCTGTAGCCAATAGCGGTGCAGGCTTTTTATTTTTCCTGTAATTAAGGGAATATATTTGCAAATGGAATAACACTGGATATGTTGTTGTAAGGGAATATATTTGCAAGAAAGGGAATCAACCTTCATCTATCATATCATATCTGTGTCTTCGAACATCTGTTTGCACTTTATTGTTTGATTATATTGGATTTTTTTCTGTTTCCACTTTGACTTGTTTGAGGTGAAAAAAGACTCGAGGAAATGCTAAGGTGTCATCTGAAAGTCGTTCCATTCTATTCCTTCATTGCGTTCAGCAGACTGTAAAGTAAATTATACTTGTAAAATATTTTTGATTTAGTATCAACAGAGTGATTATCTTTCACAAAGTGTTTAAGCAATTGTTAATTTTTGTAATGTTTTATTGTTCAAAGAAACTATCAATTTATACTCCAATTGTTTGTTTTTACGGCAGCAGTCGCGACACGATGAAAAAATAACAAAGTACCGGAAAAGGTATTTGACATTGACATATACAATAATACAGATATAAATAGTTGTCCACTTCGAACGAAAGTTGAGGAATGCATTTACCATTACGAGACAATATATACTATAAACTATCAGTGAAAGAGGTCAAGTTGTCATGATAATAAGCATCGACATTTTGAAGAACGGTAAAATTCAGAGGTTATTAATATTATCTACTTGATCATATTAGGATTTCGTTTCGTTTCAATCCTCTAAGAAACATATCAAACTTAAATGTGGAGTTATTTTGAGAATCGTTTCTAGGATAATTTAGACCCTACTTGTGATATTACATTGAGTATATTGTTATTTTAGTAGTAATTTCAAGGGTAACACTACTATCTTATCTCATACTATCTTTCTCGAATATCACTATTTTTTTTTTCATATTATAGGCTTTCTTTCTCTTTGCTTTAAGCGCTATCTTTGAACTTAATCTGATTCTTTCTCTTTGTATTGGGTAAAAATCAGCTCGCCTATGTGGCACCTCGGTAACACGATCTGAGGGTAGCCGAGCAAATATTGGTAAGCTGCGAGCCGAAGCAAGACGCAAGTCGCCGAAGTCAGAGACCGAAGCTAGTGACCGAGGATAGAAAGCAAGGCGTTTGCTTCGGTGAAATGTCACCTTGGTCGATTGCAAAGTCATGCGCCCGAAGTTAACACGCTATGCCTCGGTGAACGAGGTCGCCTGCAGTCAACTGGTTTTCTTCTATTTCGGCCCACTAACTCCACTAATGGATATGCTGGACGTGGGAGCAGACATGATCAATCATGGGAAACGTGGGCAAGACCCCTTGTATCTATAAATAGCTCCTCATTTTACATTGTATTCATTCAGAAATACTTACAGAAACTCTGGCAAAATTTGTACTCACAGATATATATATATTGAAATCACGTCATTCTCTTATATTTTTGCTCGTTATTCGCATTGTCTCGACTTTGATACTAAAATTTGCTTGTATTCACTACGCAAATTCGATTTGTGATCCTAATCAGTTTAGGCCCATACACTCTTCTTTGCCTTTGGGTTAGTACATCACATGATTCACAACTCCTAAATTATACACCTTTTTGCAAGTTCTATACTTATTGTGAGGGGTTTTTTTTTTAAAGAAAAATTTACACTAGATGACAATCCTAATAGCTAAATTACAAAAAATACCGATACTTTTAAATATTTACCCTAAATAACGATACTTTTAAATATATTACAATACATACCATTTTCTTCATTTCACTCCCTCCCTAACACAAAACCCTAATTTTCTCTCTCTCTTTCTCTCCACTCCACCCACCCACAGCTACCCCGCCGCCGTCCTTCCCCATCTCCGATCTCCGGTGAGGTTCCTCCAGATCTGGTTGTTGCTGGCGTTTGGTGGCAGTCGGATCTGCTGCCACCGATCTTCTTCTTCCCTTCTTTTTTTTTCCGTTTTGTTTTTGGTTTGGATGTGTATTTATGTATATATACGTATATATGTTTTTGTATTTATGTGTATGTATTTTTTTTGTGTATAAAAAATACTTTAAAATCTTTTCAAATCTCTAATTGATTTTTCGGATTTTTTACTGTATGATTGTGTTTTTTGTATTTTTTACTGTATGATTGTATATTTTTGTATTTCCATTTGTATGTTTTTGAATACTTTGATTTTGTATTTGTATATTTATGTATATAGTTGTATTTAAGTTTATCGGTGCTTCATATGTATGTAAATAAGTCTTTGTATGTCCAAAAATTCATTTGTATGTCTTTGTATGGTGTGGGTGTATATAAGAGTATGTTTTGTATGTTTTAAAGTTTATGTATATTTATGTATTTTCATTGGTTATATATGCTATTTTCTTAAATTATGTATGTGTATTTTTTTTGTATGTTTAATGCTTGTGTTAGCTTGTATTTCCAGATTTTAAAAAAAGAAAAAAAAAAATCCGGCCACCTGCCACCGGCGGCCGGCGACTGACCGCCGGCAGCCGGCAGTAATGCTGAATCTGGAGCAGTGGGCTTGGGGAGG
This sequence comes from Petunia x hybrida, assembly GCA_037355625.1. Taxonomy (NCBI): domain Eukaryota; kingdom Viridiplantae; phylum Streptophyta; class Magnoliopsida; order Solanales; family Solanaceae; genus Petunia; species Petunia x hybrida. The sequence continues at coordinate 634,782 of JBBBVM010000505.1, read as the reverse complement.
AAGAAAACTTCATTTCTCTTGTTTTGTTGAAAATTGTATATGATTTGTAAAAAAAGTATTGGTATATTTTGTAAAAGGGTATAGTATTGGTATTTTTTGTAAATTTGGTATTAGGGTTGTATATTTGTGTAATTCACCCAATAATCGTATTTCCCCCGAACGGACAGGATTTGTATTATCCTATAAACTACGATGTTCTCATATTACATGCCCGAAAGCGAAATAAACTACTCTGTGAACTTCACGCAACCAAAGCCATCTAAAGTGTGTTATGTGGCTTAACTTGTGAACAACCTAACAGTATCAACAGGAAAAAATAAAGTACCTAGTTTAGGTGTATGGAAAATCTTGTGATCATTTGAACAATACGGGTAAGATTTGCCCGTCCGGCTAAACTTGTAACAAATTAACAAAGTTATGTAGAATTAAGATAGTACGGAGTTTTGGCCGCTTGTGAACACATGCAGGATTACGTGTCAGACTAAACTTGTGAACTATTCAGTAATATCAAATTTTTCCAGTTTGTGCATCTAATGTTGGTCAACAACAAACAACGCAATACCTTCATTCTTTTTTTTTTTTTAATACCTTCATTCTTTCAGTTATGCGCTAATGATATTTTTATAAAAGTTCCTTAAATAATATACTAACATATAAACAATTGCCTCAAATCAACCTCTTTGTGCAAATATCCCACTATCAATGTCCTCACTTTGCTAGAAAATACTCCAACTTTAAGTCATGCCAAACAACCTCTAGTGAGGGTGTTCATATCTCGGTTTGAGTCGGTTTCTCTTTAAAACAATGCAAATCAATAAAGTCGGTCTTTCAAATCTTTAAACCAAATCAAATCAACTAAGTCGGATTTTCACCGATTCGATTTTTGTTCGATCTTTTCTTCTAAAGATATATGACATGTACTGACAATGCCCAAACACATATGTTAGCTTATATATTCCACCATAACACTCCCAAGTCAATTACTCTTTTAAAGTGTCCTATAGAATTAAGGATTTTTTACATAAAAGTACAAGTTTTAGAACTTAATTACCAAACATAGCAACATTTTAGCAAAATAATCCTATATAGAGGAAAACACAAGTTAATTACAAATATAGCAAAAACATAGCAATATTTTCTCATAACATACCAAACCCTTACATTCTTCCTCCTATTTCCCCCACTATCACTTTTGCTCCTCCCATTTCTCCCTATTTCAATTTTCCTCCCACCATTTCTCCCAATTTCACTTTTATTCCTATCATTTCCCCCAATTTCACTTTTCCTCATCCCACCCTCGATGTATCTCGTTGTATCTCACCGTATCTCAACTGTTTCTGCACCGTTTCAACTGTTTCTGTACCACCGTATCTAACTGTTTCTGCACCGTTTCAACTGTTTCTGCAGCACCGTATCTAACTGTTTTTGCACCGTTTCAACTGTTTCTAACTGTTTCTGCACCGTTTCAACTGTTTCTGCAGCACCGTATCTAACTGTTTCTGCACCGTTTCAACTGTTTCTGTAGCACTGTATCTAACTGTTTTTGCACCGTTTCAACTGTTTCTGCAGCACCGTATCTAACTATTTATGATGGAAAATGATAATGAAAAATTATACATTATAATGTAAAGAATTTTTTGATTATCACTGTATTTTAATCTGTTATGCATTCTGTTATTACTAGTTCTAGAGTTCATCCTTTCGAGTCATTCCTTGAAAGCTGGTCTCTGAGGAGCATGATTTGGACGAGGCAAAACTTTCAAGCCATAACTCATCTGCCCTGACTGCATTGGTTTCATTGTTCCTGTGCCATGACCAATGTGCATGTGTCTCGTTGTATACCCTCAATCGAGCATGTCCAAAGCTTGGTTCCTGAAAAAGTGAGATTGATGGGCTAGGCTTTTCAAAGCTTCACATAGCCATAACAAAATGTAAATCGTGTTAGCCAACTTGAAGTGAAACTATCGTAATGTCTCTGTAATTGTGACCTACCAGAAAATTGACTAGAATTCATTTGTTGTCATTATTAACTTAAATTACTGACTAACAGGAAATGGCGTACACTCAATTAGAATTAAGCTTTCTCTGGATAATTGATCAATAATAATATCCAAAGCTCTGAGTTGATTAGAAGATACGTTCAACTGACTAGAATTAAGTAGTTTTTGCTAAAAAAAAAATCTATTTTTATCTACAACTATAAATATTGATATCTCTAGTCAAATCTCTCTCGTTCCTACTATAAGAAGGATCTGTTTCTTGTAGTTACGTTGTAGATCGTTCCCTCAGGACTCAATTAATTAACAAACAAATCTTTGTCTCATATAAATATAATTAAGCATGGTGGATCGTAACCATAGTCACTCCTTATAGACATGTACTTGAGATTCTATCATTACTATCTAGGGGTGGTGGGGTGGTGGTGATGGCGTTAGGGTGGGGGTTATGGTGTTGGGGTGGTGGGGGTGGGTGTGGGGTGATGGGAGAAAGAGAGAGTAAGTGAGAGAATTTTTAATTTGGGGAAAATGGGAAGTGAAAGTGAAATGTGTTAGATTATTGTTAAATGTGTTAGAAAAATAATGCTATGCATTGTAATTAGAGAAATATTGCTATTTTTTGTAATTAAGGGTGAAAATTTGTATATTTATGTAAAAAACTCTTTTTAATGTCCAAATAGGCCCAGAATAGGTTAAAAGCAGGTAACGTGGCAGAGCAGAAAAGCCCGGTTTGTGAATCAGTCTCGCCCCGGCCCCACTCTTGGATTTATATCATATCATATCCGGATCTTTCTAGGGCTCCGATAGAAAACTCAGCTTCCAATTTTTATTTTCTCTCTCTATGTGCAGCTCAGCTTCTGCTATTTCTAGCCTTATTTTAGGTAACTATCATGTTTTCAATTTTGTGCTATTTATTAAATTCCTTCTAATTCTGTTCATGTATGTAATTAGTTTTGTATCCTTTTTGTGTATTTAATTGGTGATGTTAACTGTTGTTACTGATTTGTTTGACCCATGTCGATATATTTTTTTATCTAATTTAGAATTTAGGTGAAATTACTTTATTATCCGCGTCTCGATATCCGTAGTTTTAGGATTTTGGATACCCTTGAGAGATTGGGAACTAGGGTTTTTTGGTAAAGTGTTTGCTCCCGGGGTTGAATTTGTTATGGTGAGAATTGGATACTTAATTTTGTTTTCTAGCCACGGAGAAGAATTTTTCTTCTTTCAAAAACGCACCCTATGATGTGGCCTAGTTGTCGATGAAGTGGGTCAAGAACCATGAGGTCTCAGGTTCACCAGAGGCAAAAGCACGAGGTGATTTCTTTGCGAGCTATCCAAGCCTCGGTAGGCAAGAGTTACGCACGATACCGGTGCTGGTGGGAGGTGGAACTAGAGGTGCGCACAAGCTGGTATTAGGTTCAAATCCCTGCTAAGGCAAATAAAGACGAGGTGATTTCTTCCCATATGTGGACAGAGTTATCCGGTACCTGTGTTGATGGGAGGTAGTACCTACCCGTGGAATTAGTCGAGGTGTGGGCTAGCTCCAGGACGCCAAAGTTATTTTAAAAATAGAAGAAAAAAAGAAGTGGGAAGCATAATTGACAGAGAGAGAGAGAGAGATTTTATGTTTGTATGTCATGGAGGCCAAGCTGCGTAGTTTAGTTTTATGATGTCCTTTTAATTTTGAACCTGTTTGTTGGTGTGTTAATCCTTGCTGAATATGTGAATTGCATGCTAATTTCTACATTTGACTGTCTGTTTTTTTATTCCTTTTTTTATTTGCTTTCTTCTTGCTAAGTTTCAGGAGGGATTTATTATTTTGCTTGCTCTTTTTCTGAGTGCAGAGATCGTCTTTGCTATCGAATAAGTTAGATCTGGGGGAAGATGTTGGTGTAGATAAGATATCGTCTTCACCCTAAAGTACAGGGACACTCTGTCTACTATTTTGACCTTGTATGCACACCTGTGTTTGTCATGTCCAGTGATCTTGTTTCTCAGCAGTTCTCAGGACCTCCTGATGGGCAGCTGGTTCAGATGGATCATGTTACCAATAATCCTGACTTGGCTGTAGCACATATGCAGGCAAGGATTGTTGGACACATGGCTAATAATTCTGCATCACATCAGTCTGTTTGGTCAAATGAGCATATGGCAAACAGATTTGATACATCAGTGTCTGCAAATCAGTTGGGACAGATGGGTCCCAAAATGAACCCACAACACTTCATGTTGTCACATCAGCAGATAGGAGGAGATAGATATGTGCTAAATAGTCCAGGTGCGCAGAAATCACCACTAATTACCAAACGGAAGGCTGAGATGGAACAAGCGCTACACGGTTCTGCACCCCAGATGTCATCAGTGCCAAATAAGCGGACTGCACAGGGAGCTTCTTTGTCCACCTCTCCTGGTTTTGTGCAGCAATCTCCTGCTATTAAGAAACCTGGACAGCAACAGTTGAAGTCAACTACTGGAGGTTCAAGTCTTCCCATGTCAAGCAAGAAAACGACGCGGAATGAATCGATGTCTAATAAAACTGGCTCCCAGCGGTTGCAGACTCCAAAAGGCCGAACAATTCAAGTAGAGCCCACCTCCAAGGCTAAGTCTGAGTCTTCTGAAGCTGTGAGGTCCAAAATGAGAGAATCGCTTGCATCAGCTCTGGCTATGGCATGTCAGAATCAAGATATTGAAATAAATGCTGCCAAGGATCTTAACGAAGCAGTTGGTTCTCAGCCTTCACAAGTGAATGTGACTCCCACAACTGCTAATGAAAGTCTACCTCAAACCTCTGCCTCTCATGAACATGTACCTCAAAACTCCAGTGATGTTCTTCCTTCAACTGATGTGTTTCCTGTTGATAAACCCAATGAAAATCAGAGTTTACCTCATGGGCTTCATGATGACATGAGCATGAGAAACTCCATACCTGGCTCTGACGAACTCCAATGGACTACTGAGTTCCATGTGGATGATGTCCCATTCAGTGACAATTTTTTCGTCAAAGATGAACTACTGCAAGGAAATGGTCTCACTTGGGCGATGGATCTAGATATGCAGGTAAGAGAAACCGAGTTTCTCCAGGATGCTGAAACAGCCAATTTTTTTGATGAGGGTGCTGTTGGGGATAAAGATGGGCAGGAAAAGTCATCTCCACAAGATTTAGCTTTGAAAATTGAGGCTGAACTTTTTAAATTATTTGGAGGTGTGAACAAAAAATATAGAGAGAAGGGCAGGTCTCTTCTCTTCAACCTAAAAGATCGCAGTAATCCTGAACTGAGGGAGAGAGTGATGTCTGGTGAGATCCCTCCGGAGAAGTTATGCTCAATGAGTGCTGAAGAACTTGCTTCAAAGGAGCTGTCTGAGTGGCGGATGGCAAAAGCTGAGGAACTGGCTCAAATGGTAGTTTTACCTGATAGAGAAGTTGACATGAGACGCCTGGTTAAGAAGACTCACAAAGGTGAATATCAGGTTGATTTTGAACGAGATGATAATAATATCGCCGCTGAGATATCAGCTGGTTCAAATGTCTCACAGTTTATGCCAAAAATCGAGAAGAGAAGCAATTCTAGCCCTTCTGGAACTGATGAGACTGGAAATAAAGAAAATGCGACCAGCCAACATAATAGCTTAAAAAAGGAAGATGTGTCTGATGGCTTGGTAATTCCAACTGATGGGGCTGATGTGATGCAAGGGATGATTGAAGAAGAACTCAAGGATGCAGAATTTCTTCCTCCTATTGTTTCCTTAGATGAATTCATGGAATCACTCAATTCTGAACCTCCTTTCGAGTCAGTCGAAAACAATCATACCACACCTCTTCCGGACAAAGAAAGTTCCGAGGACCGTAACAAAGATGTGGATTCTGGTTTGGCCTCTAAAGATGCTGCTGTTTCTTCTGCTGACAAAGTTGTTGAAGGGGTCAAGAATCATGTCGAAGCAAAGGAGTCCCCGACATCTAGTAGGAGCACTGTTGTTAAGAAATTAATTACCTCTGATAATGTGCCTGTCAAATCTGCTGAGAGAATTGTGAAGGCGACAGGACTTCATGGTAATGCTTCTAAGGTAGCATGTATCTGGGAGGGGCCAGTCCAGCTAACTTTTTCATCCTTGGTGACAGTCTTTGGTTTGTTTAAAAGGTATGCATTTTCTTTAAAAAGAGCTGAACAAATCATCTGCTGAGCACACTACTATATTGATGTCATTCTCTTGTATATTTTACGCGAGTGTCATAACATTTGAGTCTCTACTGGTTATCTCCAGACAGTTTCCCCTGAGTTATGCGTTTTTGTTCCCGTTGATGATTGTAGTTGGTCTTGAAAATTCTCTCTGCCAGATGAGTAGACTGTGGACCACTAATTAGAATGCATGACATCATTTACCTTGGCATGCTTTGTACTTGATTTGCATTGGGTTCCTGAGTGGATTATCTATTATCTAATCTTAAGTAATTTTCCTTAATTGGTCTGTGTGTGTTTCATCTCCCCTGTAAAATATTAAAAACACACGCTCTTGGGAGTGTTTGCTGAATCGTTGATTAGAATTTTTGTTGGTGGCGCTAACAAATGCACTTCTTCTTTTGTCATCCTGTCTCAGTGGTGAAAAGACGCCTACTAATGAGTGGCCAAGTTCTCTTGAGGTCAAGGGTAGGGTTCGACTTGATGCATTTGAGAAATTTCTGCAGGCGCTTCCTATGTCACGAAGTCGTGCAGTCATGGTATCTTATGGTTCTCCTTCCTCTGTTTGTCTTTTCCTCCATACTTCAGGTTGCAGCTTATTGCAGATAGTGTGTAGCTTTTCCTCATCTTTTGATGACTATGGCTGTTGTACACCAAGAATATATATTCCAACAATTGGGAGTACTGCTATATGCAATAAATGGTTGCCGAATGGTTCGGTAGCATTGTTGCACCATTTTACTGGATGGGTTGTATTTTTCGTTATGCCGTGTTTGAGAATGTTGCTTGAGTTGATTAACTATATGCCCCACAGAACTTCATCAAAAACTATATATCCACTGAAGGCTGCAAAAACTTTCTTTAACACTCTCAAATAAGGCTTTTTCCCAATGTCAGAGATATTAAAAAGCTTCAAGATGTTAGAAGATAAAAGTAAATGTTGCACTCAGCTTTGAACTATGTGTAGCCTTTTGAAACATCAAGTGTTTAGTTTGTGCATAAATACAGTCTCTTCCAACTCGATTGGCATATCCAGTATTAAGCCAAACTGTATCAATAACTTCTGATTGAAAGTAAATGATGCAATAGTTCTACATTTGAATGGTGAAGTGCATGCCTGGAAAGTACTACTTCGTTACACCAGCACATTATATCATGCTTTACATAATTGTGATATCAAAATCCTTCAAATTTGGTGTGCTAATAATATTGCATATTGTAGGTGGTTCAATTTTCTCTGAAGGATAAGTCATCTGAGACTGAACGAGCAAATCTTTCTGAGGTACAGACTTTTTTTTCATAGTGCTCCATTTTTAGCTTGTGCAGTGTAATCAATTGGTTTATGTTTGCTTATCTGGTCTTTTGATGTTATTTTAGGCAGTGGATTCATACGTTTCAGATGAGAAGTTGGGGTTCGCCGAGCCGGTTCCAGGAGTGGAACTCTATCTGTGTCCACCCGGCATACTTGATAGGATAAGCAAGCACCTTTCAAAAGATCCTAGAGAGCTGTATGATTCAACAGATAATGGTCTAATTGGTGTAGTTATATGGAGAAAACTTCATACAAGTTCAACAATATCACCTAACTCTTCTTCGCACCATAAACATGGCTTGAAAAAACAACAGATGTTTCCTAGGGGACAGCATGAAAAAGATGGAAACGTTAATGTAAATGTGATGCCTAAAGGACCCATGTCTTCGAAACACGACCCGACACCTGCTGACGATGATGATGGTGATATCCCACCTGGGTTCGGTCCCGTAGCAGGTCGTGATGATGATGACTTGCCTGAGTTTAATTTTTCTGGTAATATAAATGCTTCTAGGCCTAGACATGCATCTGAAAACTTGTCCCTAGGACCAAGGTTACCTACATTTAACCAACCACCGCCTTCTCGGCCTGTAGATCAGATGAGAGAACTTGTACTAAAGTATGGGCAAACTGGCGCTAATACTAACGATCGAGCTACTAATGTTGGTCCTGTAATTGAACCTTGGAACGATGATGACGATGACATCCCTGAGTGGCGGCCACAGGCCCCACAACACCACAACCAGCAGCGCCCTGTTTACCCTTTAGGCCATAGTTATCAGCAGCCACTCATGGCACATCATAGGCCACTAGCACCACCTTTGGCTTTGCCTTTGCAACCAGCAATTAATGTTCCAAACAGGCCGCAAGTTATGTCACCTACAGGGCAATATCATTCGTTGCAAGGTCAAGTTGATTGGAGAAGGAATAATACACCAAGGGGTAGGGGATATCAATATTAAGTTATTTCTTTAGCTTAGTTATAGGACCTTTGGTGATGTAAATTTGGGAAAAGCGTATCTTCCCTGTGTTTGTTTCTTTAGACTTTAGATTAGGTAAGTAGCTGTTTTAGATGTTTTAAACAGATCTTGTTGTGTATTTGAGCATAAAAACAAGAGATGGACTCTTTTCCAGTAGTTTATATATTTCTCCTTCAGGAAAACGAAAAACAACAATATTCGTCTTTTAATTCTTGAATATTGTTTATTATGTTAATAACTGGAAAATTTCCTCACCCAACCCCGTTGGGTCAGAGGACTTTTCTCATTCATTTCTTTTTCTGACGGATACAGCTGTAGTAAAATACCAAATACAGACTACTGATGTTAGCATTAAGAGTTATGTTTTGCCTTTTTTCTCTTCTTTTGACGTCACGTACTAGTGTGAGTAATGAGTATTCTTTAATTACAACATTCGTTTGATATTAACAACGCTATGGGTTGACCCGTTCATTCTTTTTTCGTAGAGAAAGAGAGGCTGAAAAAAAAAAAAAACTAGGTAAATGAGCTGAGTGTATCGTAATTGAAATGTTAGTGATACTATATAAGTGTCAATATTCTGACATCCTATAAAGTCAATTGGGACCAACGAGAAATGTCAAGTTACAGATGTATAATTGACATAACCCCTTTGCTTTCACCTCGAACCAATTTACAAAAAAAAAAGTTATATCCTTGTGCAAATAGGACAAACTGCTGAAGATGAAAAGAGACTAACTTGGGCATCTCATCTTTGATGAGTTCCACACAATGTAAAGGTGAAGTTGTATTTTTTTTGTGGTTTCTTTACAATGAATGCATCAACATAATACTCTATTCTAATGTCATTAGGCAAACACCAACTGGGATTCTGAAATTAGCAGCTTCTATTCATATAATGTCTCTTGGATTAGCACCTCAACCTCCCAAAGCGCGCTTGAGGGCAGCTCGTTGCTCAGTTGTCAATCTTGTAGGAAATTTAACATCAAACTTGATCTTTAAATCACCCCTGTTGCCAGGTTCCTTTGTGATTGGCATGCCTTCTTTTGCAACCACTAACTCATAACCAGGTCTTACAATTTCATTCACTGGAATTGTCAAGTCACGACCATCTAACGTTTTCAGCTTGACAGTTGTTCCTCCCAATGCCTGTGATAATGGTACTGTATAGTTCCTAATGAGGTCATTCCCATCTCTCTTGTAAACGTCGTGGGCCTTCTCGTCGATTACAAACACAAGGTCTGCTGGAAGCTGATTCAACTGCTCATTTCCTTTGTCTGGAAATGTAATCTTTGTCCCTTTCTTCCAGCCAGGTTTTACATCGATGGTTAGGATCTCCGTTTCTGTCACTAACCGCCTGCAATAACTCTCATATCAAATATCACCAAGAGAAACCATATGTTGGTCAAGTGTACGGTACATAGCTAGTAATGCAGAAAATTTTTTCATAGGAAGAACATTTGTTAGTATGTTTTGCAGAATTCTTAGCAAATGTGTGCCAGTTGCATCAAACACAGGAGATAAGGTTCTATTCATCGGATGATTTTATTTACAACAAATGCAACTAAATGTCAGAAATCAGACTTGTATTAGTTGCAAGAATAAGCAAGCCAACACTTCAAGTGAAAAACAAGAGCATCTTTTGCTATGGCATCGGACAGATACTAAAACCAAAAGTCTAGTTCATTTGTTGCAATTCCTTCTTTTGGAAGAGTAAAAACTCTGGATAGCCGTCTGTGATTCATAAATAAATTTGGATGGATGAAAATGTCTAGGACCAAGCAAATCACTGAGGGTATTAGATATAGGTAGCCTTTGTTCTATGTATCCTATCCATGTTATCAAGAATACCTCATAACTACTTGTCGCTTAAAAAACTTAATGCCTGTAGAGTTCTTCAAGTAAAAAGATTATATACATTGGAAAGAGGGAGAGAAACAATGAAATGTACTTACCCATTCACATCTACCACAGTTCTAGAGATCTTCATTTTCCTTGTTGATCCAGAGTAAAGCTCCTCAAGGCTGCAAGGCAATTTACTCTCTACTGGTGGAGGTTTTTGGGCATAGTAGTGCCAGTTCCGTCGCTAGCTGTTCTGAATATATTCTCATTTCCACCAAATCCCCCAAACATACCACTTCCTTCTGATGAGAATCTCGTGGACTTCACCCCAGCAGAACCAAATCCGAATGGGCTGCTCCCGAAAAATTCTGCAAAAATATCCTCAGCATTTCGAGGATTACCACTAGATCCAGGCGATGTGTCTTTTAGACCTTCTTCACCATACTGATCATAGACTTGTCTTTTCTGAGGATCACTTAAAACCTGAAGAAAGGAGTAAAAGCTGATCGTAAGAATGACACTCATTCTTCTCCATCTATGATCATTACCAATTTACGATTGCTGCATGCATCATATCATTGTTTGCAAGATTCACAATTGGTTAAATGAGTCGATTTCAAAAGATGGAGGCTCAGTACAATTTGTCCTAAAAGAAAGACCGTCGAGAGAATACAACAAAACATACAAAATAAAAACAAATCAATCTTTTGTATCATAGTTTTCATAAAGTCTGCTTCCAAGATTTCCCCTGAAGTGACTTTTCACAAAATTAGCAATATTCGACAAATATTGATCAAACTTTCAATAGGTTTTAGAACCATTACACATTGTACATAGCAACAACAGAATCAATCAACTACCACACATATGCACTTCAAGTTGCACCAAGAATGAAATACATTATACAGAATGTGTGATTATGAAACATTTTTATGGGCATGCACATTTAACAAAAAAAATAGGTAAGTGTCACTAACTTCATAGGCCTCAGAGATTTGCTTGAACTGAGCCTCAGCTTCCTTCTTATTGTTTGGGTTCTTATCTGGATGCCATTTCATTGCCAGTTTTCTGTAAGCCTTCTTCAGATCATCCTCCGTCGCTGTCTTCCCTACGTTCAACACGTTATAATAATCCACCCCCATTTCTCTCTACCTAAATTCTGAATATGAATTTCCAATTCAATATCATCAAAATTCAAACACCCTATCTGGTAGTTAAGCCAAAGGGGCCCTTCAGGAACTGCAAACTCCAAAAAAAAAAAAAAAAAAAAGCCATTAACATATGTAAATGGAAATTACTATTTCCAGTTATGCAAAAGATATTCAACTTCAAGTTTATCATAAACTCAAAGAACACTATCAATCTTTCCCAGCACTTGAGCCAAAAACAAGTTTCAACAAATACACATGTCAAGATTGGCCATGAAAATGAATGTTCTGATTTTTGATTGTGTATAACATTCATAATGTCATAACATCAAACATCAAACATCAATTCTGAATCTTTCTCACAGTGGCAAAAAGGGGTTTTTTTTCTCTTTTTTCGTATAACCATCTGTTATCTGGTAGCACTAGCCTGATTAATCAAGATTGGCGCATAATAGGACCTATTAAAGGCAGAACACTTCCTACCATGACTTTTTCATTCCTAAGGCTCAAACACGAGACGTCCGGTTAAATGTTGAGAAAATAGGAGCTTTGCAACAACAAGTTTCAACAGATACCAAGATCATATTCACAGTAAAAATGATCTACACGTACCTGATCAGTATTCCCTAGGCAATTTCCAAGACAAAAATTTCAAGTTTCAGCATATATTCAGATCAAGGATTACCATGCAATTATGAAGAGTTGGTGAAATGTATAGGAAATAAATATGTCACCTTGATATTCAAGAAATAGCAAAAAGAATGAGATTTTATTTCCTTTTTTACCTAGGAAGTATTTACGGCAAATGTTGTTTCAGCTTTACTATTTTTCTGACATTTCTAACGAGAATAACGGAATCTCATGCACATTTTCTATTTTAAGAAAATGTTGTTCCAAAAATTCATTAATATATATATGTTGTTATTCTTAATTCTCTTTTGCAATATAATAAATAATAACCGTACTTCCCTTCTAAGGTTGAGATGTCAACTTTGTATGGGATTTTAATTTTAATGCCGGCTAGACAGTTTAATCTATATATGTATATATATTATAGTTAGGCCGACTAACTTTGTACAATTCCTATTTTTATTCCACAAAGTGCATAAATATCGTTTGATCTTATCTTATATTTAATGTTTATCTTAGACAAATTAAAGGATACTAATGCTTGAAATAGGTCGCCTTCTGCTGTTTAGCTCCCAATCAATATTCAAAATCATAAAGCATTATTATAAACAGCTTAAAAGGGACAATGTGATTTTGATAATCTATATATTAAGTAGTACTACATGCATGTTATGCTTTAAATAATGAAGGCCAGTGCACTAACATGTGCGAATATATATGCCTTCAGGTCGAGGTTTCATTTCACTTGAAGAGTTATAGTGAATGACTTTACTTTGTGTGCGTGTGTGTCTTTTTATTTTTTTGCGTGATATGCTAAGGGTAACTGATAGATTACAACTAGAAGCTGGGTCATATATATATGTTTGAATGTAGTTGATAAGAAGAAATAAAATGAAAAAAGAAGGAAATGAGAAATTTGCTAGTATTTATTTCTGCTAAAGAATTTACAAGCTTTCTTCATGGGCTTTCATGCTTTTCTCATACCTTTTAATGAACTCTTTTAATATTAACATTATCCATTTCTCTTTTTAATTTTCCTATTCAGTGCTGAAATTATTGAGGATTATAAGAAAAATAAAGCATGCTGACCCTCTCATGCGTATAAACTAGGACAATGTAATTTTGGAATATAAAGGTACCAAGTTGGCAAGGTGGCAAATAGCTCAAGTTTTTGTAACATTGTATTGCAAAACTAATTAACTATATTATATTCTTGTTCTTTATTGTTACTATCATTTTATGAAACACTTGGTTATGATATAAGCAATCACAACCAAACAATGTATCCGCCTTTGTTTTTAATCTATATGCGCGCCATATTTTTATTTATTTGACATATACAGAAGAGGCAATCCCTTATTTTCAAGGTTGTTGGGATAGCTAGACATCCTTTGGTAGAGTTCGCCTGTAACAAGAATTATTAGATGTGCATATGTATGTCATCTTTTGAAGCACTCTATGGAGCAAGTGCAGGTTTTTCTTTTGCTTGGACCAAGTAGGTAATAACAAATGATTTTCTCATTCCTAGATTTTAGATTCTAGAGTGTGTAGTTCCTTATCCTTAGGATTCAGTTGTAACACTCCCCTCTTATTTAGGATTGTACTTATCCTTTTCTACTCCTATCTCCTGTGATCAAGTGTTGTACAAACTCTATAAATACACAGTATTACAATCAATAAAACACAAGCTCAGTTTTTCCTATAGTGAGTGATTATCTTATATGGTATCAAGAGCAGGCTACCTCTCACGAGTTCAATTCTTTTTCAGATAGCCCTCCCACCCTTCCCACAGATGGCTCAACACGTTTCTGTCACCAATTCAGATGCTAATAACAACTCAGTTGTTGTTCAATTTAATCCTGTTACCCAGCTACCCATCAAATTAACAGGCAGCCATAATTTTTCGCTTTGGAAAGCTCAAGTTTCCATGCTTATGCGTGGCCATGACATTTATGGCCATCTCGATGGTTCTCGCCCTGCTCCTGCTTGCACAGTGTTTCAAAACAATCGAGACGTCGCAAATCCTGACTTTGTTATCTGGTATCGCCAAGATCAACTCATCCAGAATGCTATCTTGGCCTCAGTCGATCGAACACTTGCCACTGCCAAGGCTGCCTGGGATGCCTTGCACACTGCGTATGCAAACAAATCTCAAACAAGAATATTTAGTTTGCGTGAGCGTCTGGCTCGTCTCTCAGAAGAAACTCTTCCGGTCGCTGATTATCTCCACCAAGTTCGCTCTCTTTATGATGAACTTGCTACCGCTGGCGCTCCTGTCTCTAATGAGGAGCTCATTGTCAAAATTCTTACTGGTCTTGGACCTGATTTCCGTGAATTTTCTGCTGCTATCCGCACGAGAGATTCTACCATCTCTTACGAAGAGCTTTACGACAAGTTACTTGACCATGAACTTTTCCTGAAGCATGAAGAAGCCAAGAAGCCACTGTCAACACCAATTACTGCTGCAATTGCACAGAAAACAAACTCAACTCCTCGTCAGGGGAACAATAATAATAGACGTTCAGGTGCAAATGTCTCTAACAGCAACCAGTCATGGCGACAGCAACCATGGCGCCCTAGGAGAAATAACCAACAGCAGCCTTCTGACAATAGACTCAGGTGTCAATTATGTGAGCGCTATGGTCATTCTGCCAAAGATTGCAGGTCTGAATCACATAATTACCTGCAAGCCCGAGCAAACTTTGCAGCTCGCTTTTCATCTACACAGGCTCCTTGGATCATTGATACTAGAGCAACTCATCATATGGCCTCAGATGGACAAAACTTCGCTGCTTTGCACGACTACCACGGTCCCGAAGAAATAGCAATGGGAGATGGTAACACCATTCCAATATCTCATACGGGTAACACTAATATAAGTGCATCGAATCATCAATTTAAGCTTCTCAATACCTTGTGTTCCCCTTCTATTAAAAATAACCTCATCTCTGTTTCCCAATTTTGTAAAGATAACAAAACATCTATTGAATTCTTTCCTCTTCATTATTTTGTGAAGGATCTGAGTACGGGGGCGCCTCTACTTCGCGGACAGAATAGAGATGGGCTATATGAGTGGCCATCAGGCAGTGCAATCCATCCACCTCAATGCAATGTTGCTGTTCCTCTACACCTGTGGCATCGGCGCTTAGTCCATCCTAATCGCCTTACTTTAAATAAAATTTTGCACAAGTTTTCCATTCCGGTTTCTCATTCTAAAATAAGTTCAATTTGTAATTCATGTTATTCAAATAAAATGCACAGGTTGCCATTTTCTGAGAATTCTTTAGAAAGTGAACGACCATTGCAAATTATTTATAGTGATTTATGGGGCCCTTCTCCTATTTTGTCAATCGATAACAAGAGGTATTATGTCTTATTTGTTGATCATTTTTCAAAGTATATGTGGTTGTTCACATTAAAATCAAAAAAAGAGGTTCTAGAAGTCTTTCAAACTTTACATCCCTTGCTTGAGCGTCGGTTTCAAACAAAAATCTTGTCCCTATACACTGATGGGGGCGGTGAATTTCAAAGCCTATCCTCCTATCTTAAAAAACATGGCATTGAACACTTAGTGTCACCTCCATACACACCCCAAAGAGTGGCACTTGTTGAACGCCGTCATAGGCATGTTCTTGAGACTGCCAAAACCTTATTGCACCAGGCCTCCTTACCCTCGAACCTCTGGAGTTTTGCTTGTCACCAAGCAGTCTATCTAATAAATCGCCTTACCTCTCCAAATTTACATCATAAGAGCCCATATGAAATTTTATTTCAACAGGCCCCAAAATATGATTCAATTAGAGTGTTTGGTTGTTTATGTTATCCGTGGCTCAAACCATATGCCAAAAATAAATTGGAGCCACGATCTACTCCGCGTGTTTATTTAGGATTTTCTAATAAACATTACTGCCACCAATGTTTTGATCCACTCAAAAATAAAATATATTTATCAAGGGATGTTATATTTTTGGAAGAAAATTTTCCTTTTCAAAATATTTTCCTAAAATTAAAGACCAAACATATAGATGATGTTGCTTGGGAGATTTGTTTTGATACTCAACCAGTAAAAGATACAAGCACCATTTCAAACTGTTGTCCCAAACTCCCAGATGTTCTGCCTGTGCATTACTCATCGCCCAACTCAACCTCTACCGCATCACAAGGCGTCGCTGGTGCTTCAGGTAATTCTCCGCATCCCTCTCCTGCTTTGCCACATACTTCAGACCAACACACCTTTGTTACAGCATCATCGCCTTTACCACCCTCGCTACAGCAAACCGCACCACATAATCAACCATCCTCATCCAGCCCATTACTCACCTATCAACGTAGAAATCGCCCCCAAGCCGGCCTTTCTTCCCAAGCTGCCCCTGCTTTAACTCCTCCAATTACTTCAACAAAAGAAACCACTTCCACTCATCTAATGGTCACACGCATAAAAACAAATAGCCTCAAACCCAAACAATTCAATCTCTCTCTTCAAGTCTCACCAAACTTTATCCCTCGTACCTACAAACAAGCACACCCTCACTCTCACTGGAGAGAGGCTATGAAAGATGAATTCGATGCCCTTGTTAGAAACCGAACTTGGGATTTGGTTCCCTTGCTCCTTCAATGAATGTGGTTGACTGTAAGTGGTTGTTTCGGATAAAACATAGACCTGACGGTTCAATTGACAGGTATAAAGCTTGGCTTGTTGCAAAAGGATTTACGCAGCGTCCAGGCTTAGACTACCATTCCACCTTCTGCCCGGTAGTCAAACCAACAACTGTTCGCTTAGTACTTACCATTGCAACACAAAATAAATGGCCAATCGATCAGCTTGATGTCAACAACGCTTTTTTACAAGGGCGCCTAGAAGAGGAAGTTTACATGAGGCAGCCACCGGGGTTTGAAGATTCTAATCTGTCCACTTATGTCTGTAAGTTGAACAAAGCCATTTATGGCTTGAAACAGGCCCCTCGTGCTTGGTACACCGAGCTTAAAAATTATCTGCTCACTATTGGTTTTTTCACATTTCAATCTGATTCTTCCTTATTTATCATGCAAAATCGTGGGTTTACTGCTTATGTGCTTGTTTATGTGGATGATATAATCATCACAGGAAATCTGATTCCTGGGGTACGCCATATAATAAGTGCTCTCTCTAATCGCTTTTCTTTGAAGGACCTTGGACAGTTGCATTATTTTTTGGGTATTGAGGTTCTCTCCTCTACCGATGGTATCTATCTTTCCCAGCATAAATATACTATGGATTTGTTGGATGATGTTGGTATGCTAGACTGTAAAGGAGTTCCTACACCAATGACCTCCACAACTGACTTGTTTGATTCCGTTAAGGATATACCAGCAGATGGACCTCTTTACAGGAAGGTAATTGGAAAGCTGCACTATTTATCGTTTACCCGTCCGGATATTGCCTTCACAGTTAGCAAGCTTTCTCAATTCATGCACAATCCTCGTCAAGTTCATTGGAAAGCAGTCAAGCGATTACTTCGCTATCTTCGTCACACCTGTCATTATGGTATACGAATTGCTCAAGTCCCAGACTCTCGTTTAGTTGTATATTCTGATTCGGATTGGGGTGATGATCCAGTTGATCGGACCTCTACCTCTGGCTATATTATATTTCTGGGCAGCACACCAATTTAATGCTCCTCTAAGAAACAACGTTTAGTTTCTCGTTCGTCCACAGAAGCTGAGTACAGGGCTGTGGCATCTGCTGTTGCAGAAACTAACTGGCTCATGAATCTTCTTTGTGAACTTCGCTTTTCACTTACAGGTGTCCCAAAGGTGCTCTGTGACAATGTCGGCACGACATATATTTGTGCCAATCCAGTTTTCCATAGTCGGATGAAGCATGTTGCCATTGATTTCCACTTTGTCCGTCAACAAGTTCAGCGCAAGGATATTGAAGTAAAGCACCTGCACTCTGCTGATCAAGTAGCAGACATACTTACAAAGCCACTTCCAAAAGTCTCTTTTATCAAGCAATTCGCCAAGTTGGGTGTTGTTGACACCACCAACTTGCGGGGGCGTAATAACAAATGATTTTCTCATTCCTAGATTTTAGATTCTAGATTGTGTAGCTCCTTATCCTTAGGATTCAGTTGTAACACTCCCCTCTTATTTAGGATTGTACTTATCCTTTTCTACTCCTATCTCCTGTGATCAAGTGTTGTACAAACTCTATAAATACACAGTATTACAATCAATAAAACACAAGCTCAGTTTTTACTATAGTGAGTGATTATCCTATAGTAGGGAAGATACATATATTCTTGGGCCAAACGAACAGGCATCGGAAGACGAAAGCAATTCTAGATAGATCTATTTGTATTTAAAATTTATAATCAAATGTCGAAAATCAAATCTTAGATATACCTGGTAGAGAGATGTTTTTCAAAAACTTTAATAGTACGAAGTCTCTATGCATATCCAAGCCGAAATCGATCCTTGTTATCAACACTTTGATCAATGGAACACGAAAATGATTGTGCTAAAGTTTTCTTAAAAACCTTAGCCTATAAATAATTAGACAGAGAATAATACCCGCGCATCATAATACCCGCGCATTATACTATGAGCAAGAAATGGAATTTGTTAAAGAGTCGTTTCTTCAATTTGAAGTTATAGGGAGTTTTACATATGGTAATATGCATTTTACATTGTCTCTATTTACTAAATTCATATGGTAATATGCATTTTATATAGTTCCATGATTTTCCTGCAACTTAAATTCATTATGTAACGAACTCATGAAATGTATATGGATAAGCTTCCAAGTAATCATCAAAGAATCCGTTTGAAGTCCTACTACTTAGAGAAACTTTTTGTAAAGTTGATGAAGCAATTGGAACCGGATGACCCTTCATTTGTCACACTTGCGAAATGTGAAAAGAAAGAAAAAGTAACATAACAATAAATTAATCTTCACCAAATTGAGTACCAATTTTGTTATGCACCGAAACCCGCACAGAATTATCATAGTAAAAAGTTTGGTGATACAATTTGGTAATAGCACATAAGCAAACTCTATGAACTTAATTTCCCAAAATCAATCATAAGGAAGTTTTAGGATACAACTTATCATCCAAAAGGAAAAAAAAAACTACAGAAGTTAATCTAATTCCATGATTATGCAAACAGGCCTACTACATTGGATATACATCTAAACTCATGTGAATATCAATCAATTTAAAAATATTCCTATGGACATAAATATCTGATTCATAACAAA
Source organism: Petunia x hybrida (assembly GCA_037355625.1). Taxonomy (NCBI): domain Eukaryota; kingdom Viridiplantae; phylum Streptophyta; class Magnoliopsida; order Solanales; family Solanaceae; genus Petunia; species Petunia x hybrida. The sequence goes on along the minus strand of JBBBVM010000505.1, from coordinate 615,458 downwards.
ATGCACCGAAAATAAATTATGCATTTTACCATATAATACATCTCTTTTGAAGTCTCATAAATGCAACACCTCGTATTTTTCCTCCCTTTTAACCACTCGCCCTCTTAACTGTGTTGCTTGACAGAGTTGTGCATTGATCTTATTGTCAAAAACTACAACGGAGTCTCCCTTATCTAATCTATTTTTCTTATGAAGAGTTTTTGCATGAGAGATCATCTCATAATCAGCCTTTAAATCCTACAAAAAGTAAATTGTGAAGGTTATAAAAATTTAATGAGTAGAATAAATCAAAAAGCTAAATTGTTTATTGGAATACAAAAGATAGCAATTTAAACAATTGAACTGATTCTTTAAAAGTTATTAAAAGTGAGTTTTTATCAAAGTAAAATTCTTATCATCACTCGTTCATTATTGAAATAGTAATAACATCAAAATCTACTCAATAATAATATTCTATTTTGAAATCAAACTGCAATTCCAAATACTTTTAAACCTTCCTTTAGTTTACTGGCATACCTTCTATGATTCTAGTGCGTCATGATTCCAAAGCAACAAATAGATAAAATTTATACCATCCATGATACATGCATTTGAAGCTTGTTCCTGTAATGGAAAAATAATGTGATTAAAACTTTTAAAGTTATGTTTAGTAACTAAAAGCTTCTATTCATAATTTCATATTCAACTCGGATGAGGTAATCTATATGTTGTAAATAGATTTGCTAATAACCAAAGTTGATTGAAACTAACTTGGAGTACCATAATTGCCAGGTTTACATTTTTTCATCTATAATCAATAGAAAACCATACCCTTGTGAATTCAATGAGGATGCATTCAGATTTTTTCCCAATCCTTTGATCTTTTACCTTCCAATTAGTATTAACCCGACCTGACATCATATTTGTGCTTTCTGATCACCCGTTGATCCATTCTTGTAGCTTGTAGTTTTCCCAGCTATATATCAGAACTCAAAAAATACTAACTTTTTTTTTCATCAAACTTATATTAAAAGATTAAAAGGTTAGATAAAAAAGCATACTTGCATGTATACATGGTTCTATTACTTTGATGCTATGAGGATGACCACTAATGCTTGTCTACGTATAAATACATATTGGAATATCGAGAGATTACAAACACGATATGAACTTTATGAATGCAAATAAAGACTGCAAGATAAATGTGCTAACTGGAATTTTTTAAAAGTAAAATCTCACGTAAATATAGTTAATAACCCATCAAACAAAAACTTTTGATAAACACTAAGCAGTAGCAGCAACACAATTATAAGGTACTGTCAACGATTGTTATTTGGATGGATTTGTTTATTTAGTTCTTAGAAATTACCTTTATGATTCCATATTTTTCCAAAAGAATAAAAAATCTTTCTCTCAATTTACTCCAACTTCTGTTGAATGTGCGCTGCTTGTATGGCTGCAACAACTTCCATATCTTGATAATAGCCGTAGAAAACTGTCAGCATAAAGATAACTGCAAAAAGAACGTGTTTACATAGAAGACTAAATTTCAAGTTTTGTAGATAAACACAAAGGAAACCTTAAATTTGAAAGAGACTTAGGATTAATGATTATTACCACTATAAAGATGGTGCAATCTGCTCTACTTCTAACCTTCATGTTGGCCTCACCAAAATGCTTGGTAACTGCAAATTTATCAGACATCAAAGTAATGAATGGTCGAGATCATAAATTCTTGTTTGGAATATAAATCAAAAGTATAACATAAAATAAATGAAAATATTATGTATAATAGATTAGTACATTTACATATATTCGAATATACTGATATACAAATAAGAAAACAAAACAGAAAAATAGTTCTAACCTTGAAACATTTGCTATTCCAAAGTATGCAACAAAAATCTTTCAAATTTGCAAAAAATATGAAGAGAAGATGACAATTTCTATGGAACTATATAAATTCATGTAGCAGAATATTTTAGGAGGAGTCAATGGTAGATAAAACTGCTTCTGCATTTTTGTAGGAGAAGCAGTTCCAAAATAAGCGGCAATTTTTAAAATAATTTAAGAGATAATTCAAAATTGGACTCATATTGAAAGCCAAATCATGCTAACTCACGTTGGAGAACTGTTAGGAGGAGATATGAAAATTTTTAGGATGAAACTACCACTTCAACCAATTAGGATATTTCAAGATTAAAGAAAAACTAAAAAGGTTTTATCTTTTTAAAAATTATACAATGAACTTATTTTTAAACGAAAAAAATTTGAAAATTAACTGCAAATTGACATAGCATAATGGGAACGTGGGAGTTGGCAAAAATTTCAAACTGTCAAATGCAAAATTCGAAAATTAACTGCAAATTAACATTGACATCACGATAATAGGAACATAGGAGTTGGCAAAAATATAAAACTGTCAAGCTTAGTTTCAATTTTAAATTATAGAGTTTTTTTTTTTTTTTTGGTAATCAAATTATAGAGTTATCTAAGTAAATTTCAACTAATTAGTTAATTAGTTAATCTTTGTCCTAATATTATCCACATGGCATGTTATTTTGCTTCCACTTGGCTTTATGTGTATGGCTTACTACCCTTCTTTTAATATAATATAGATTAGTAAACTCAATCTGTTCATAATATTTGTTACATTCTCTGTGGTATAAACTACAGAAAGTTTACCAGGACAATGTGATTTTGGAATATAAAGGTACCAAGGTGACAAATAGCTCAAGTTTTTGTAACATTGTATTGCAGAAACTAACTATATTCTTTTTATTAATTTAATTTGTTATCTTTTTATGCAAACCGAACAATGTATACACCTTTGTTTTTAATCTATGCGCACAGTTTTATTTTAATGCAGATATATAATCTCTTGATTTTCAAGGTTGTGGGACAGCCGGACATTCTGGTAACAAGAGTTATTAGGTGCGTATATATATGTCATCTTTTGAGGCACTTTATGAATGCAAGAGTGATTTTCCCTTTGCTTGGACAAAGCAGGGGAGAGACGTATATTCTTGGGTCAAACTAGGACAAGGGGAGAACGAACCACCTCTCGATTGATCTACTTAATGCAACCCGTGAAATAAAATGCCGTCTTTTCGGCCGAACATCCTAACTTTGGTTGTCTTACAGAATTCATATATATAATATGTACAAATCAAAAAGATCACACCTTTGGACCTCTAAACTTCAAAATCTGATTCCGCCTCTGTACATACACACTGACATGCATACACATACACATACACAGACACATTGTGTGTGGTCTGTGTGTTATTAGAAGCCGCCACCCCAATGTCAAAATAATAGATATATATATTGACTACCAAATCATTTGCAGGTGAAAAAGAGTACAACCTAATAGGAGTAATATTATTGAGGCCAAAGTATATATGTAAATGTATACAGGGCGGATGTATATGGTTTATTATAATTTCCGTGAACCTATGGTCGTCCTTCCATCACACTAAGTATACTATATTTATAATTTTTCAAGATATTTCTAATATAATGTTCGGGAACCCATGCTCTAAAAGATTGAATGATTCACTTGGTCACGTTGTAGTTCACTCGCACTTATAGATGTTTAGAACTTATATATCACCATATAACTTGAAATTTGACCTATATACACAATAATCTAATTTTAGGACGAAGGTTGTTTGCCAACCATGCTTGTGACACTGTAGCTCCGCCCATAGCAATGGTGAAACCATCCTCTTCAAATTCTAGATCTACCTCTGCATATATAATTATTTTTAGATTAATTGGTGATATTAGTCGATCCTCTTTAAATAACAATGATAAGCATGTGAACAGGCAAATGTTAGTCTAGAACTTAAAAAATTTCAGGTGGTCGCTATTGAGAGGGCTGAATCGTCCGTGTGCAATCTAACGTACTTATCAGTTCAATTAATTGTTTTGAATTTGGATTTTTTACATAAAAGTACAAGTTTTAGAGCTTAATTACCAAACATAGCAACATTTTAGTAAAATTACCCTATATAGAGAAAAACACAAGATAATTACAAACATAGCAAAAACATAGCAATATTTTCCCATAACATACCAAACCCTTACATTCTTCCTCCTATTTCCCCCACTATCACTTTTGCTCCTCCCATTTCTCCCTATTTCACTTTTCCTACCACTATTTCCCCCAATTTCACTTTTATTCCTATCATTTCCCCTAATTTCACTTTTTCTTATCCCATCCTCGATGTATCTCGTTGTATCTCACCGTATCTCAATCGTTTCTGCACCGTTTTAACCGTTTCTGCAGCACCGTATCTCAACCGTTTCTGCACCGTTTTAACCGTTTCTGCAGCACCGTATCTCAGCCGTTTCTGCACCGTTTTAACCGTTTCTGCAGCACCGTATCTCAAATATTTCTGCACCGTTTCAACTGTTTCTGCAGCACCGTATCTCAACTGTTTCTGCACCGTTTCAACTGTTTCTGCAGCACCGTATCTCAACTGTTTCTGCACCGTTTCAACTGTTTCTGCAGCACCGTATCTGCACCGTTTCAACTGTTTCTGCAGCACCGTATCTAACTATTTCTGCACCGTTTCAACTGTTTCTGCAGCACCGTATCTGCACCGTTTCAACTGTTTCTGCAGCACCGTATCTCAACTGTTTCTGCACCGTTTTAACTGTTTCTGCAGCACCGTATCAACTCCCGTTTCAGACTGTATCACCTCTGTTTTCATACTGTATCATACTGTTTCAAAGCCGTTTTCGGACTGTATCAGATTGTTTCAACAATTGTTTTAACAATGTTTTATTGTATCATATTGTTTCAACATCATTTCACACTGTTTTAACCACTGTTTCAAATTGTTTCAACGATGTTTCTGTTGCTCAAATGGAAAAAATAACACGATATTAAACCCAGAAATAAAGAAAACAAAGTCAGCATATACTATGGATATCCAATAACAGCACCCAGAATCGAGGAAACAGATCCACGAGCAAAATCACTTCCTGCACCAAACTAAATCGCTAAGTATTGTAGAGTTCTACTGATGCAATCGTTTCAGCAGATCTAACCTCAATCCTCCATCTACATGTCATTTCGAACCTCAAATTAGATTCATTTCTAACATCACAATTCAATGAGAAGTTGTGATCAGATCAACCAAATCCGACCAGACGAGTTTGTAATCACCTAATTTTGGCACGAAAATTTAAAAATAGCTTGAAATAGCTCAAAAAATTGCCGAGCTAACATTTTAGAATTTTCGCCGAATTCTCCTAGAATTTTAGTCTTTTATTTTAGCTAAAATTTGTCATTAAATGAAAAAAAAAAAATGAAAAATTGACAAAAATACTTGTTATGAGTTTAATTGTGATTTTACATTTTAATTGTGTTTATTTTGCAATTTGTGTAGTTTTAATTCTAGTTTATTGTTTATGCTTTGATTTGTTTGGACCTTTTAGTGGTCATTTGTGAATGAAAAAACAAGCAACTAGCCTAATTGTGCAACCCGCTGGCCCAATCCTTTGACTCGACCCGGCCCAATGACATACATAAACCATTCCTTTGCCATTTTTAGTTATTCCCATTTTCTGTAAGTCAAAATCAGGCAAATCCCTTGACAATTTTTCCTTGCCAACGGAAGCCACCGTACGCCGCCGTGAACCACCACCGATGGCGACACAAATTACATCCCTAGGTTCGGATTAACCCCCTCATTCCGATTACGAGATCAATTCCACCAATATCTCACTGACTTGGCGTCGATTAGGTTTTAAAAATTGGTGAAAACCTAACTCCGGTGACCGTGACTTTTTCCGGACAAATGCTTGCATCGATGGCTTCCTCTTGGTCTCCTCTACGTATTTCTTAAGGTATTTTTCCTTGAAAGACCCCCTGCACTTTTCCCCTTTCCCCCGCTGCCCGTTTCTCACTTTTCATTTCTTTGTGGCGTGATTGGCGTTTGTGGTGACGGTGCTGTGGTGTCGGAGTCTGTGGAGGTGACGGGTTTGAGTTGTGATGATGGGATTAATTTGTAGTAGTGCACTGTGTCATTGTTACGACTCTGATGATTGTGCTATGGTGATGTTTTGATAGCGAGGCATTGTAGGGGGCTGTGATGATTTTAATGATATTTCGAGGCAGCCTCGAGGCGCTCGATGGTGTTGATATGGCGGGACAGTGGTGATGTCGTGGTGGCGTCCGGGAAGCAGTAGTGGTGCTGAGGCTGCTGTGTTTGTTTGTTCGACGAGGTTGTGAATGATACTTGGTGGCGTTTAGTATAGCTTGATCCAGTGCTAAATATTGATGCAGCGACTTTGGGGGTTCGATTGTTGATGTCCGGGGAAGCTGCTTGGTGGTTCAGTGTTGACAATGATGATGGTTTAGCGAGGCAGTTTGCTATCGGGTTAGAATAGAAAATCTTAATTTCTTATCATACTTAGTAGTAAAGCTTCAATCTGTCTAGTCGTAGTTTTTAATTCTTGTTGTGTTGAATCTTGGTAAAAATATCATGTACATATGCCGATGTTGAGCTTGCAATAAATCCCTTGAGTTTCACACATGTCTTTCCTGTTTAAGTTTGAAGTTGTATTGTTTTGTGTATGTACAAGCTCGTATGAGTGGAATGTGTCCTATGTGAATGTTTAGAGTTAGCTTGTTAGTTTGTTTGTTCGAATAAGACTCGTGTCCATGTTGTATGCTTAAGTTGAAATCGAATGATAAAATGTTCCCTTGATTTGCCTGTGAATTAGTGTGTGTACTGTTATATGTTCAAATAGGCGTTGGTTCTGTTTCAGTGGTGGTGAAGTATGATGTAAATTTGGTTTTCCTAGTTTGAGTACGAGTTTCGCTTGTGTAGTTCCGGTGAGCTGTCTGAATATGTTCTTGTGAGAGTTTAATTAGTTTAGTTGCTTGTTTTAGGCATAAGATGCCTGATTTTTTTTTTTTTTAATTCAAGTAGGATTTGGATAGATTTGGTTTAGTAGTAGTGTAGTTTGGATTCTGGGAGGGATCTGGTAAGATTATGAGTTGTTGAAATGAGGTCCAAATTGTATCTTGGGCCAAAGTGGGCTGGAGGGTAATTTTCGGGTCAAGCCCAGTAGCATTTAGTTCAAAGTTTTCAGATATTTTGTGTGGAAAGAGAGGGAAAGATGGTCAAATAGTGGGACAAAGGGCTTGCACAAAAGAGGTAAAATGTCAGCCTCTCTTTTGGGTTGGTGAAAGCAAAGCATAGAAGGGGTAATTGGCATTGAATGCTTTGGCTCTTGTAGCACACTACCCAGCTGTCCCCTACTCTTTTTCAGCTATAAAGGGTGTCTTTTACTCCCTTGTGACTTACACAGAACACTCACTCCATCAGAAAAAGAAAAAAAACACACACACACAAGAATCAGATCTGGAACAATATGAAAAACACATTGAAAACACTCATCAAGAAGACACACTTTTTACTCTCATAAAAAACGAAAATTCTAGATCTGAAAAAATATTTTCATCTCCTCTCCTAAAATTTGAAAAAAAATATTTCTCCACTCTTGAAAAACCATTTTGTTTAGATCTGGAAGAGAGAGTGAAAAAAAAAAAATATATACATTAGAGAAAGAAGTGCAAGAAAGTAGGGAAATAGAAGCAGAAGGTTCATAACAAAAAAATGACTTGAATGTCAAAGGGCTTTGGGATTTTCATCTTGGTTCAAGGTAGTAAAGGGGGGCTTGTTTAAAGGGTTTGTTAATTAGCATTATTGGAGGGATTTAGTTGTTGTTTTAGCTGCTGTTGTTGCGCCGCTAGTTGTTGGGTATTTGGACTTTGTTTGGTTTGTCATTTTCTGCTGGTTGCTCGTCATTTTCGGCTGGTTGCTTCAAGAACCCTGACAATAGGTAATTTTTTTAGCTTTACTTTATATTGTAGTAATATGTTATCGTCATGTATTAAAGTCTGAAATGTCATAATGTGGTTACTACAATATTTTTGAGGTCAACTTTAATCTCGTTTCTTAATTGTATGAGTGTTTGTTTGCTGCTTTTTGTTAAAATATCAAATGATGTACTTAAAAGTTAAAATTATTTGGGCCATATGACTCACTCTGGACATTAGTACGTGGAAATGGAATAGGTTAAATAGAATGTTGCATGCAAATTTAATTCCAAACGGCAAGCTTGTGAAATTTGTCCCCAACATGAAATGTACAAAGTAAATCGGCACATCAAAAGAAAAATCATATCTTGTTAATTTGCATCAGAAATGTTAAAGGCTAAGCTTGGCAAATCTTAGGAATAACGAAGCTTGACAAAGTTTAGGCATGAGAGTGACTGTTTAACGCAAAAGTTAAGTCCAAAAAGTTATTAAATTAAAAAAAAAAAAATTAGTTGCCAAGGCAAGACAATTTAAACCATACGATTAGGCGTATTGATAAGTATGATTCGTGGTCCACTTATTAGGCAAATAAAATTTATTTTGAGGAAAGATTAGGCAATTATAAGTATGATTTGTAATCTACTTACGAAAACTAAATTACGAGAAGAATTGTAAGAAATAATAATTGAAATGAGCCAATTCGTGCCAAGGTATACCCAGCGGGTGAATTGGCACAAGTTGATTTAAAGTATACCCCGTGGGTTACTTAACTCGAAATTCGGTCAGACGGTTCAAATTAAAATCGAAGCGTAATAAATAAGTTGGCAATAAACGGCAAACATAATTCACAAAGTCGGAGCGCGTCAATAAAGCAACTGTGCTTGCACAGGACTCGAGGGTGCCTAACACCTTCCCGAGAGTCAACCGAGATCCTTACCTGGAACTCTGACGCAGACCACTTACGAGTCATAGGTGTTCCAAGGTACCTCTTTGGTGACTTGGCACACCTTTGAACTATGTCAAGTGGCGACTCCGAAAATCTCTTAATAATTTGTACCTTTAAAACACCTAAGTCACCTACCTTTTTTATTTATTTTTTTTTTTTAGTAAAATTTTTAGGGCGTGACAGCTTGGCGACTCCGCTGGGGAAAATTAGAATCTCAGGCTTTAAAAAATTGTCGCATTTCGCCTTGTAAATATTGTTGTTGTTTGTTGCCACATCTTGAATGTTACTGCTTTGATATTACTGAACTGTATATAAAACTGCCCTCTTTCGCACACCTCTGAGTCTCTGGAACACTTGCACACATGCACTTACCAGATTGCTTGTGGCATCTGGGACTTTCTTACTAAATTGCCCATGATTTAGGAGGAAGGCGTGACGGGGTTTTAGGCCGGACACACTGTCTCCGGATGGCCCTGATGCGCTTTCCGCCCGGTTTGTCCACCGGGTTTTTCAGCCAGTCTAGACACTGAGTCAGTTGCATCACCTAGAGTTAAACCTTTAGGCCCACTTATCTGCATCATATTTGACTTACTGAGGTGCGGCACACCGGTACCGCATTTGTCTAGGCTGTCTCCTTGGCGTTGAGATACGTCCAAAGCGTTTTCTGTGTTGCATTTGTTGTAGAAAGAGGGTTGTTATGCTGACCGAATCACCAGAGGTGGGTTTTAAATTTTGAAAAAAAAAAGGGAGAAAAATGAAAAAACGGTTTAGTCCCGTGTCTCAAAATATCTTTAGTTGTCGTTTTACGCCGTTATAATGGCGAATTTTTTTTTAGAACTTTTAGAGTCTAATTTTGTGTCCGGGTTTGGTCTAAAGTATTAGAAAATAATTTGTCATAGTTTGCGCCGGTATAATGGCGAAATTTTGGGACCCTTTTGTCTTTGAGTCTGTGTCCAAGTCAAGTCCATATTTTTGGAAAAAATAATCGGGGTTTTACGACGTCATAATGACCAATTTTTGTAAACCAATTGTGCATCTAATTCGTGTAATATTTTGTGTCTTTGTGTCGTCATAATGACAAAATTTTGTAAATATTTTAAGATTCTTTTTCGAATTAGATCAAATAGTTTGTTTCAAAATTGTGTCCATTTTTGTGTTGTCATAATGTCCGATTTTGGAATCACCTTTCGGATAAAAAAAAAATGGTTTGTTTCATAATCCGTTTTTAAGTTCCATTTCGAATCTCCGGTTGAGTCTTAATTTTTCATTAAAAAAAATGTTGTTTTAGGGTCCCGCTTTATTTTGTTTTGTTTAAAGTCAAGTCAGGGTACTGACGATAAATTGTATCTAGCTAAGTTGTATTTTGTGTCGATCCTTGTGGAGTAATCTGACTCCGCTCAAATATCGAGTCTCATTAGTTTCACCGTCCGGGTGGACCCACCCATTATCATGTCAGTTTGTATATATCTCTTGATTCGTGCATCATTTCAAGCAATTTATTTTTAAGTCTGTCTCGTGTCGTTTGTCTAAATTACATTTGTTGAGTAAAAAAAAAAAAGGTAAAGAAAAAGGAAAAAGAAAATTCAAGTTTGTCCTTGTTCGGAATTACGTGTCGCTTTGATTTGCGTCATGATTTTGTCTAACGCGACATATTTTGGGGGATACAATCGGTACATGCGGCTTATGCCGTGAACCTTTTCGGGATGACGCATAACAACCTTAGGTTTGTCAGTGTGCATTTTTGTGCTAACCCGATCTGTTTGTCATAGTGTTTGGGGTTCTGCGATGACTTGAGAGGAAATTCTGGCATCATATCACACGTACAGAACAAGATCAATGGGACCCATGATCATGACGTCTGAAGGTGGGAATTCTGAGTTCGAAGATTACGAGCATTTGATTGAGCTGAATGAGAGGTTGACTGAAGAAGTCAAGAATCTGAAAAAGTTGGTGTTTGAGCAGAATGAGAGGTTTACAAAAGAGGCCAAAAATATGAAAGAGTTGGTGGTTGAACTGTATCATGCTATTACCATGGGACATGCACCTCCTCCCGTGCCATCTAATCTCTCAGGAGTTGCACCAACCATCGTGCATCAAGCACATGGTCTGCCTACTACAGTTGAGGACCCTCAATATTATCCCGACTTTCCTTACTACAACAGTGCCGCAAAAGTGGCAGGATCCTACACAATGTGTCCTATGGCACCACCACCTCCATTTGCTCCACCATCGGCCTCCGCTCCACAATTCACTGTTCGAGTTAGGTCAGAGAGTCTTCGCAATGAAACAGAAAAGAAACGGGATCCCAGAAAGTGGAACAAGAGAGAATTTAAACAACCTCTGTCATACTCCCGAACTCCACAAAAGCATCATCAGCAGCATTACTCCCCAGATAATCCAGATTACTCCCCAGATAATCCAGATTACTCCGCTCCTCCACTCCATAGAGCGCAGCCATATTCTCCGATATTTTCCTATCCGCAATGGTGCGCACCAACCCCACAAGCCACATATAACACCCCACACAACCATTTCCAAGCTTCGCCTGACTTTCCCAACCAAAAGCGAAAGAATCCGTGTTCCTGTCCAAGCACAAGTCACAAAAAGTTGCGACGGAGGGGAGAGACTAAGTTCACCCCATTGGGGGAAACTTACACTAATTTGTTTGAAAAGTTGCAACAAGTCAATCTGTTGAAACCAATCCCGGGAAAAGTGAATCCTAATGGAAGAGTTGATCATTCACGCCATTGTGCGTTTCATTCTGGAGCACCTGGACATGACACGGAATCCTGCTGGGAACTCAAAAGGGCAATCCAGACAATGATAGACAACAATCAGATAAAAGTCGTGGGGGATGAAACACAGAATATGAATCAGAATCCTTTACCAGCTCATGATGTTCAAAACAACGTACACATGGTAGGGATGGTATGCATAGAAGAAGACGTGAAAAGAAATGGCGCCAAGCAGATTGTGGCAGTTGGCCCTTCCAAAAACATCAGACGCCATGACTCATCTATTGTTGCATCAATCGATAGGCCAAACAAATCAACTGTCCATGCAACAATGCAAGATGTAGTCGTTGAGCCAATTCACTGTCTTACACAGTCATTCATTTTTCCAAAGAAAACATGTCTACCCTGATGGAATTTCAGGAAAATGAAGCAAAGAAGAAGATGTTGTCAAGTTTGAAGCACGCCAGTGGAAACAACATGGTACAATTTGATGACGGCTTCGACAGGGCATGAGAGCACTACATTGGACATGATATGAAAATGAACAACTGAGAAACATCTGTCAACTTATTTTGTCGAACTTTCTTGTGCACTTGGATATTTCAGGGTTGTAATCCAAGTGCATTATTTTGCTTATTTTGATGTTCAAACCCTCATGTCTTTAATTTAATAAAAAGCGAGATCCACCCCTTGTCTCAAATATTTTGTCTTTTCTGTTCCTTCTTTTTATCCTTTTAGTTTTTTGAAGTTTTATTCTTGTCAGCTTTAGTAACATGACATATGTGCGGAATAGCGTCTTGATCTAAACACATGGTCTAATATCAAGCCTAAGAACTAACTGGACGGCGAGGATGACTGTGATAAAGGAATTATGCAAAGAGTTGAAAATGATGCATAACCATTTTGGTCGGAAGTTTCAAGTGTAATTTTCAAGATCACTGTTTGGAGCAAAAGCCAAGGATACGGAGTGATTAAGTCCCGTCTCTATGTGTGACTTTAGGTTGAATTATTTTGTTGTATATCTGTGCAAAGCATTCTCGGGTCGGGATGACGAACGGCTTTCGTTTCTACTACCCAAATATTTTGCCAATTTAATAGTCTTTAAGCTTTGTGTATCTTTCCTTTCGGCTACCTTCCTTTGAAATAAATGTTATTATACCAGTGAAAAAAAAAAGAGAAAAAAAAGAAAAAACAGAAAATCAGAAAAAAAAAACAACAAATACAACAACACAAAAGCTAGCATTAAGTTGCTAGAGCTACGTCTGACCTGATTCCTCTCAAAAGGATACGTAGGCAACCATTCTGGTGCGGTCGCAACAGGAGAAAATTCCTCTTTTCCTGTTTTCTTTTATTGACGCAAAACTTGCCTCCAAGTTTGCGGCCAACATCAAAAGAAATTTAGATCCCCATTTTATGCTAAACTGGGGCAGAAGTTTGTTTTTATTTTATTTCATAAATAAAATAAAAACAAACTTCTATTTTTGTAACATTCATTCACATGTTTCATGAGATGTTTAGCATGCCAGTTTCGAAATCGGGGAAGAAACTCAAAGTGCTCCGCAGAAGTTTTTTAAAGAAAAGCAAGAAATACAATATTCCTTTTGCTTTCTTTGTGTTCATCTCGGGGCCAACTCTCAATATCCCCCATGTTTTCATATCAGAGAAAATTCAAAAGAAATTTCTCAATTTTCACTAAACTGAGGCTAAAGTTTATCTTAGAAGAAAATGATTCCAAGGGTTGTATTATTCACCAAGTCATTTCATGAGATGCTTTTTATACCGCTTTTCAAAACAAAAAGAAAACCCGAAAAAAAGAAAAAAGAAAAAAGGGAATCCCCAATTTGCCTAAGCTGGGGAAAAAGTTTGGTTTATTTTTCAAAAGCGGTGATTTCAAAATTTGTAATATTCATCTAGCCGTCTCATGAGATGTTTTTGAGCTTTGATGCTAAATACTTTTCTTCCTAGCCTAACCAAATCCCATATTATGGTCCAAATAAAGACCTTTTTGACCGATCTTTGAGAATGCAGCGCATTGATGTACAATCAAAATATGAGTCTGCTTGGGGAAGTCGAAGTTCATTTTGATCATCGCAATCAAGAGATGGGAGTACGATTGCCATTAGAACAGAAACTTCTGTGAGAAGTCAAAATAAGGGATGGCAGATTGACTCAAAAAGAAAGAGGAGAAAGACGAGATCGACCGAAAAGGGGATAAAAGGTCGAATGGAAATAAAAGAAAAAAAAATGGAAACAAGTGAACAAAAAAAAAAAAAAAAAAAAAAAAAAGCAAAAAAAAAGGAGAAGAAAATGAATCATGTTGGTCAAAACCTGAAAGGGCGCCACAGACCATTGTGAGAAAAAAAAAAAAAACAAAGAGAGAGGCTAGTTGGTGAAAACCCGAAAGGGCACCACTAGTCGAATGAGGGATGTCCGTTTTCTCATCATGATCGGACCAAGCAAGCAATTGCCTCTATATTGTCAAACTGGGGTAAAATCAAGGATAGATCGTGTTGAAAAGATTAAGACTTTATTCCAAGATGTATGTCATGTTCCTTGAGCTCGTCATTTCACCCCTAAATAATTTTTCTTTCTATCATTCAGGGACATCTTTCGATGTCTCCTCTTTGAATTTCTTCAATTTGTCTTTACTTTTTTTTCGTCACTTCTCTCCTTTGATATCATTGAAACGAGCAAAGAAAGTTTCGCAAAGCTTGTTTACAGGTTTCTCAGTTGTACCAGATCATTGTTCGGGAACCAATGAGCAATGGAAGCTCGTGCCGCTCCTGGGCATGAGAATGACACACCAAGATTGTACCAGAAAAGTCACCATGGAACGACATGCTGTTTCTACCAAGGAGTGACTAAAGATTGGGAGAAACTATTTGGCATTGGTGGACTTTGGGGTGGATCAAAAACACATCAACAACATCAAGATATTGTTTAAACAAGAACCCCAAGTTTATTTTGCGAGGACATGATTCAGGGTCTGTATAGTCATGATGAAAAAAGCCATTATGATATTTGCTACATTGTCGGCAAGATCAAGGATCACATGAATCGAGAGCATTTGTTCTGAGTTTCAGACAAAATCCCATCTTTGAAAAATGGCTAAGGTTTTCAAATCTCCAGACAAGACCCCATTAAGATAATGGGTTAGAGTTTGCAGCTTTCAAGTCAAAGCCACATGTGAAAAACGTGTGGAATGTACAGCTTCCAGACATGGGCTAATCATGAGCGGGTGAACAGAGAGGACATAACTCACCAGGAAGAGGTCAACCACAATAACATACTACCCCAAGAAAAAGCGTCGGTTTCCTTTTCAAGTCAGTCTTTGCTCAAAGATAGCGTCAGTTTCCTTTTCGAGTCAGTTCCGCTCAAAGATAGCGTCAGTTTCCTTTTCGAGTCAGTTTCGCTAAAAGATAGCGCCCATTTCCTTCTCGAGTCAGTTCCGCTCAAAGATAGCGTCAGTTTCCTTTTAAAGTCAGTTTCCGCTAAAAGATAGCACCCATTTCCTTTCCGAGTCAGTTTCGCTCAAAGATAGCGTTATTTCCTTTTCGAGTCAGTTTCGCTAAAAGATAGCACCCATTTCCTTTTCGAGTCAGTTCCGCTCAAAGATAGCGTCAGTTTCCTTTAAAGTCAGTCCCGCTAAAAGATAGCACCCATTTCCTTTTCGAGTCAGTCCCGCTCAAAGATAGCGTCAATTTCCTTTTAAAATCAGTTTTCGCTAAAAGATAGCACCCATTTCCTTTTTGAGTCAGTTTCGCTAAAAGATAGCACCCATTTCCTTTTCGTGTCAGTCCCGCTAAAAGATAGCACCCATTTCCTTTTTGAGTCAGTTTCGCTAAAAGATAGCACCCATGTCCTTTTCGTGTTAGTCCCGCTAAAAGATAGCACCCATTTCCTTTTCGAGTCGGTTTCGCTAAAAGATAGCGCCCACTTCCTTTTCGAGTCAGTTTCGCTAAAAGATAGCACCCATTTCCTTTCGTGTCAGTCTCGCTAAAAGATAGCACCCTTTTCCTTTTCGAGTCAGTTTCGCTAAAAGATAGCACCCATGTCCTTTTCGTGTCAGTCCCGCTAAAAGATAGCACCCATTTCCTTTTCGAGTCAGTTTCGCTAAAAGATAGCACCCATTTTCTTTCGTGTCAGTCTCGCTAAAAGATAGCACCCTTTTCCTTTTCGAGTCAGTTTCGCTAAAAGATAGCGCCCACTTCCTTTTTGAGTCAGTCCCGCGAAAAGATAGCGCCCATTTCCTTTTCAAGTCAGTTCCGCTAGAAGATAGCAACCTTCCCGCTCAAAGATTAGCAACCATCCCCAGCTTCAAGTCAAAACCCATCGAAGCGGCATTTTCAGCATTTCAGTCAAAGCCCGTCAAAGCGGCAATTTCAACTTTGAAGTTAAAGCCCGCCCGAGCGGCAATTTCAAGTTTCAGCAATTTTAACATTCAAGGCAAAGCCCGTCAAAGCGGCAATTTCAAGTTTCGAGTTAAATCCCGCCCGAGCGGCAATTTCAAGTTTTCAAGACCCACTTGATTAGTGGGAGCTTCAGACCAGTGCATCATCTTGGGAAGCATGAAGAAGTTAGCTTAGGAATTGTAATTTTACATTTCAAATGTTGTATTTTTCATTTTTCCTTTGTAAAGCAGTGACCACCAGCCAGCAACCAGCGACAGTGACCAGCAGCAACAACTCTAGTGTGTCAAAAGTATCTTGTGTCAATCCGGGTAAGTCTAGGAGCGTCGAGTCAGTCCCAGTTAGTTCTAAAAGTGTCTAGAGTAAGTCCTCGTGAGTCTAGAAGAGTCTAGTGTCTGTTTGAATGCGGTAGTCCCAGCTATCGCACGTAAGGAACTACACTGACCTGATTCCTTAGTCCGGGGATATGTAGGTAGCCTTGATCTTGGTTAGGACCAAAAGTCAAGGTACGGTCGCTATTTTGTTTTGCTCTTGGCTAGAACCAAAAAGCCAAAATTAGTTGTGATTATATCTTTGTCCGAAAACTCTTTGATGTTCTCGAACAAAGAGGGGCAGCTGTAATCACCTAATTTTGGCACGAAAATTTAAAAATAGCTTGAAATAGCTCAAAAAATTGCCGAGCTAACATTTTAGAATTTTCGCCGAATTCTCCTAGAATTTTAGTCTTTTATTTTAGCTAAAATTTGTCATTAAATGAAAAAAAAAAAATGAAAAATTGACAAAAATACTTGTTATGAGTTTAATTGTGATTTTACATTTTAATTGTGTTTATTTTGCAATTTGTGTAGTTTTAATTCTAGTTTATTGTTTATGCTTTGATTTGTTTGGACCTTTTAGTGGTCATTTGTGAATGAAAAAACAAGCAACTAGCCTAATTGTGCAACCCGCTGGCCCAATCCTTTGACTCGACCCGGCCCAATGACATACATAAACCATTCCTTTGCCATTTTTAGTTATTCCCATTTTCTGTAAGTCAAAATCAGGCAAATCCCTTGACAATTTTTCCTTGCCAACGGAAGCCACCGTACGCCGCCGTGAACCACCACCGATGGCGACACAAATTACATCCCTAGGTTCGGATTAACCCCCTCATTCCGATTACGAGATCAATTCCACCAATATCTCACTGACTTGGCGTCGATTAGGTTTTAAAAATTGGTGAAAACCTAACTCCGGTGACCGTGACTTTTTCCGGACAAATGCTTGCATCGATGGCTTCCTCTTGGTCTCCTCTACGTATTTCTTAAGGTATTTTTCCTTGAAAGACCCCCTGCACTTTTCCCCTTTCCCCCGCTGCCCGTTTCTCACTTTTCATTTCTTTGTGGCGTGATTGGCGTTTGTGGTGACGGTGCTGTGGTGTCGGAGTCTGTGGAGGTGACGGGTTTGAGTTGTGATGATGGGATTAATTTGTAGTAGTGCACTGTGTCATTGTTACGACTCTGATGATTGTGCTATGGTGATGTTTTGATAGCGAGGCATTGTAGGGGGCTGTGATGATTTTAATGATATTTCGAGGCAGCCTCGAGGCGCTCGATGGTGTTGATATGGCGGGACAGTGGTGATGTCGTGGTGGCGTCCGGGAAGCAGTAGTGGTGCTGAGGCTGCTGTGTTTGTTTGTTCGACGAGGTTGTGAATGATACTTGGTGGCGTTTAGTATAGCTTGATCCAGTGCTAAATATTGATGCAGCGACTTTGGGGGTTCGATTGTTGATGTCCGGGGAAGCTGCTTGGTGGTTCAGTGTTGACAATGATGATGGTTTAGCGAGGCAGTTTGCTATCGGGTTAGAATAGAAAATCTTAATTTCTTATCATACTTAGTAGTAAAGCTTCAATCTGTCTAGTCGTAGTTTTTAATTCTTGTTGTGTTGAATCTTGGTAAAAATATCATGTACATATGCCGATGTTGAGCTTGCAATAAATCCCTTGAGTTTCACACATGTCTTTCCTGTTTAAGTTTGAAGTTGTATTGTTTTGTGTATGTACAAGCTCGTATGAGTGGAATGTGTCCTATGTGAATGTTTAGAGTTAGCTTGTTAGTTTGTTTGTTCGAATAAGACTCGTGTCCATGTTGTATGCTTAAGTTGAAATCGAATGATAAAATGTTCCCTTGATTTGCCTGTGAATTAGTGTGTGTACTGTTATATGTTCAAATAGGCGTTGGTTCTGTTTCAGTGGTGGTGAAGTATGATGTAAATTTGGTTTTCCTAGTTTGAGTACGAGTTTCGCTTGTGTAGTTCCGGTGAGCTGTCTGAATATGTTCTTGTGAGAGTTTAATTAGTTTAGTTGCTTGTTTTAGGCATAAGATGCCTGATTTTTTTTTTTTTTTTAATTCAAGTAGGATTTGGATAGATTTGGTTTAGTAGTAGTGTAGTTTGGATTCTGGGAGGGATCTGGTAAGATTATGAGTTGTTGAAATGAGGTCCAAATTGTATCTTGGGCCAAAGTGGGCTGGAGGGTAATTTTCGGGTCAAGCCCAGTAGCATTTAGTTCAAAGTTTTCAGATATTTTGTGTGGAAAGAGAGGGAAAGATGGTCAAATAGTGGGACAAAGGGCTTGCACAAAAGAGGTAAAATGTCAGCCTCTCTTTTGGGTTGGTGAAAGCAAAGCATAGAAGGGGTAATTGGCATTGAATGCTTTGGCTCTTGTAGCACACTACCCAGCTGTCCCCTACTCTTTTTCAGCTATAAAGGGTGTCTTTTACTCCCTTGTGACTTACACAGAACACTCACTCCATCAGAAAAAGAAAAAAAACACACACACACAAGAATCAGATCTGGAACAATATGAAAAACACATTGAAAACACTCATCAAGAAGACACACTTTTTACTCTCATAAAAAACGAAAATTCTAGATCTGAAAAAATATTTTCATCTCCTCTCCTAAAATTTGAAAAAAAATATTTCTCCACTCTTGAAAAACCATTTTGTTTAGATCTGGAAGAGAGAGTGAAAAAAAAAAATATATACATTAGAGAAAGAAGTGCAAGAAAGTAGGGAAATAGAAGCAGAAGGTTCATAACAAAAAAATGACTTGAATGTCAAAGGGCTTTGGGATTTTCATCTTGGTTCAAGGTAGTAAAGGGGGGCTTGTTTAAAGGGTTTGTTAATTAGCATTATTGGAGGGATTTAGTTGTTGTTTTAGCTGCTGTTGTTGCGCCGCTAGTTGTTGGGTATTTGGACTTTGTTTGGTTTGTCATTTTCTGCTGGTTGCTCGTCATTTTCGGCTGGTTGCTTCAAGAACCCTGACAATAGGTAATTTTTTTAGCTTTACTTTATATTGTAGTAATATGTTATCGTCATGTATTAAAGTCTGAAATGTCATAATGTGGTTACTACAATATTTTTGAGGTCAACTTTAATCTCGTTTCTTAATTGTATGAGTGTTTGTTTGCTGCTTTTTGTTAAAATATCAAATGATGTACTTAAAAGTTAAAATTATTTGGGCCATATGACTCACTCTGGACATTAGTACGTGGAAATGGAATAGGTTAAATAGAATGTTGCATGCAAATTTAATTCCAAACGGCAAGCTTGTGAAATTTGTCCCCAACATGAAATGTACAAAGTAAATCGGCACATCAAAAGAAAAATCATATCTTGTTAATTTGCATCAGAAATGTTAAAGGCTAAGCTTGGCAAATCTTAGGAATAACGAAGCTTGACAAAGTTTAGGCATGAGAGTGACTGTTTAACGCAAAAGTTAAGTCCAAAAAGTTATTAAATTAAAAAAAAAAAAATTAGTTGCCAAGGCAAGACAATTTAAACCATACGATTAGGCGTATTGATAAGTATGATTCGTGGTCCACTTATTAGGCAAATAAAATTTATTTTGAGGAAAGATTAGGCAATTATAAGTATGATTTGTAATCTACTTACGAAAACTAAATTACGAGAAGAATTGTAAGAAATAATAATTGAAATGAGCCAATTCGTGCCAAGGTATACCCAGCGGGTGAATTGGCACAAGTTGATTTAAAGTATACCCCGTGGGTTACTTAACTCGAAATTCGGTCAGACGGTTCAAATTAAAATCGAAGCGTAATAAATAAGTTGGCAATAAACGGCAAACATAATTCACAAAGTCGGAGCGCGTCAATAAAGCAACTGTGCTTGCACAGGACTCGAGGGTGCCTAACACCTTCCCGAGAGTCAACCGAGATCCTTACCTGGAACTCTGACGCAGACCACTTACGAGTCATAGGTGTTCCAAGGTACCTCTTTGGTGACTTGGCACACCTTTGAACTATGTCAAGTGGCGACTCCGAAAATCTCTTAATAATTTGTACCTTTAAAACACCTAAGTCACCTACCTTTTTTATTTATTTTTTTTTTTTAGTAAAATTTTTAGGGCGTGACAGCTTGGCGACTCCGCTGGGGAAAATTAGAATCTCAGGCTTTAAAAAATTGTCGCATTTCGCCTTGTAAATATTGTTGTTGTTTGTTGCCACATCTTGAATGTTACTGCTTTGATATTACTGAACTGTATATAAAACTGCCCTCTTTCGCACACCTCTGAGTCTCTGGAACACTTGCACACATGCACTTACCAGATTGCTTGTGGCATCTGGGACTTTCTTACTAAATTGCCCATGATTTAGGAGGAAGGCGTGACGGGGTTTTAGGCCGGACACACTGTCTCCGGATGGCCCTGATGCGCTTTCCGCCCGGTTTGTCCACCGGGTTTTTCAGCCAGTCTAGACACTGAGTCAGTTGCATCACCTAGAGTTAAACCTTTAGGCCCACTTATCTGCATCATATTTGACTTACTGAGGTGCGGCACACCGGTACCGCATTTGAAAAAATATCTAGATCTGAAAAAATATTTTCATCTCCTCTCCTAAAATTTGAAAAAAAATATTTCTCCACTCTTGAAAAACCATTTTGTTTAGATCTGGAAGAGAGAGTGAAAAAAAAAAATATATACATTAGAGAAAGAAGTGCAAGAAAGTAGGGAAATAGAAGCAGAAGGTTCATAACAAAAAAATGACTTGAATGTCAAAGGGCTTTGGGATTTTCATCTTGGTTCAAGGTAGTAAAGGGGGGCTTGTTTAAAGGGTTTGTTAATTAGCATTATTGGAGGGATTTAGTTGTTGTTTTAGCTGCTGTTGTTGCGCCGCTAGTTGTTGGGTATTTGGACTTTGTTTGGTTTGTCATTTTCTGCTGGTTGCTCGTCATTTTCGGCTGGTTGCTTCAAGAACCCTGACAATAGGTAATTTTTTTAGCTTTACTTTATATTGTAGTAATATGTTATCGTCATGTATTAAAGTCTGAAATGTCATAATGTGGTTACTACAATATTTTTGAGGTCAACTTTAATCTCGTTTCTTAATTGTATGAGTGTTTGTTTGCTGCTTTTTGTTAAAATATCAAATGATGTACTTAAAAGTTAAAATTATTTGGGCCATATGACTCACTCTGGACATTAGTACGTGGAAATGGAATAGGTTAAATAGAATGTTGCATGCAAATTTAATTCCAAACGGCAAGCTTGTGAAATTTGTCCCCAACATGAAATGTACAAAGTAAATCGGCACATCAAAAGAAAAATCATATCTTGTTAATTTGCATCAGAAATGTTAAAGGCTAAGCTTGGCAAATCTTAGGAATAACGAAGCTTGACAAAGTTTAGGCATGAGAGTGACTGTTTAACGCAAAAGTTAAGTCCAAAAAGTTATTAAATTAAAAAAAAAAAAATTAGTTGCCAAGGCAAGACAATTTAAACCATACGATTAGGCGTATTGATAAGTATGATTCGTGGTCCACTTATTAGGCAAATAAAATTTATTTTGAGGAAAGATTAGGCAATTATAAGTATGATTTGTAATCTACTTACGAAAACTAAATTACGAGAAGAATTGTAAGAAATAATAATTGAAATGAGCCAATTCGTGCCAAGGTATACCCAGCGGGTGAATTGGCACAAGTTGATTTAAAGTATACCCCGTGGGTTACTTAACTCGAAATTCGGTCAGACGGTTCAAATTAAAATCGAAGCGTAATAAATAAGTTGGCAATAAACGGCAAACATAATTCACAAAGTCGGAGCGCGTCAATAAAGCAACTGTGCTTGCACAGGACTCGAGGGTGCCTAACACCTTCCCGAGAGTCAACCGAGATCCTTACCTGGAACTCTGACGCAGACCACTTACGAGTCATAGGTGTTCCAAGGTACCTCTTTGGTGACTTGGCACACCTTTGAACTATGTCAAGTGGCGACTCCGAAAATCTCTTAATAATTTGTACCTTTAAAACACCTAAGTCACCTACCTTTTTTATTTATTTTTTTTTTTTAGTAAAATTTTTAGGGCGTGACAGCTTGGCGACTCCGCTGGGGAAAATTAGAATCTCAGGCTTTAAAAAATTGTCGCATTTCGCCTTGTAAATATTGTTGTTGTTTGTTGCCACATCTTGAATGTTACTGCTTTGATATTACTGAACTGTATATAAAACTGCCCTCTTTCGCACACCTCTGAGTCTCTGGAACACTTGCACACATGCACTTACCAGATTGCTTGTGGCATCTGGGACTTTCTTACTAAATTGCCCATGATTTAGGAGGAAGGCGTGACGGGGTTTTAGGCCGGACACACTGTCTCCGGATGGCCCTGATGCGCTTTCCGCCCGGTTTGTCCACCGGGTTTTTCAGCCAGTCTAGACACTGAGTCAGTTGCATCACCTAGAGTTAAACCTTTAGGCCCACTTATCTGCATCATATTTGACTTACTGAGGTGCGGCACACCGGTACCGCATTTGTCTAGGCTGTCTCCTTGGCGTTGAGATACGTCCAAAGCGTTTTCTGTGTTGCATTTGTTGTAGAAAGAGGGTTGTTATGCTGACCGAATCACCAGAGGTGGGTTTTAAATTTTGAAAAAAAAAAGGGAGAAAAATGAAAAAACGGTTTAGTCCCGTGTCTCAAAATATCTTTAGTTGTCGTTTTACGCCGTTATAATGGCGAATTTTTTTTTAGAACTTTTAGAGTCTAATTTTGTGTCCGGGTTTGGTCTAAAGTATTAGAAAATAATTTGTCATAGTTTGCGCCGGTATAATGGCGAAATTTTGGGACCCTTTTGTCTTTGAGTCTGTGTCCAAGTCAAGTCCATATTTTTGGAAAAAATAATCGGGGTTTTACGACGTCATAATGACCAATTTTTGTAAACCAATTGTGCATCTAATTCGTGTAATATTTTGTGTCTTTGTGTCGTCATAATGACAAAATTTTGTAAATATTTTAAGATTCTTTTTCGAATTAGATCAAATAGTTTGTTTCAAAATTGTGTCCATTTTTGTGTTGTCATAATGTCCGATTTTGGAATCACCTTTCGGATAAAAAAAAAATGGTTTGTTTCATAATCCGTTTTTAAGTTCCATTTCGAATCTCCGGTTGAGTCTTAATTTTTCATTAAAAAAAATGTTGTTTTAGGGTCCCGCTTTATTTTGTTTTGTTTAAAGTCAAGTCAGGGTACTGACGATAAATTGTATCTAGCTAAGTTGTATTTTGTGTCGATCCTTGTGGAGTAATCTGACTCCGCTCAAATATCGAGTCTCATTAGTTTCACCGTCCGGGTGGACCCACCCATTATCATGTCAGTTTGTATATATCTCTTGATTCGTGCATCATTTCAAGCAATTTATTTTTAAGTCTGTCTCGTGTCGTTTGTCTAAATTACATTTGTTGAGTAAAAAAAAAAAAGGTAAAGAAAAAGGAAAAAGAAAATTCAAGTTTGTCCTTGTTCGGAATTACGTGTCGCTTTGATTTGCGTCATGATTTTGTCTAACGCGACATATTTTGGGGGATACAATCGGTACATGCGGCTTATGCCGTGAACCTTTTCGGGATGACGCATAACAACCTTAGGTTTGTCAGTGTGCATTTTTGTGCTAACCCGATCTGTTTGTCATAGTGTTTGGGGTTCTGCGATGACTTGAGAGGAAATTCTGGCATCATATCACACGTACAGAACAAGATCAATGGGACCCATGATCATGACGTCTGAAGGTGGGAATTCTGAGTTCGAAGATTACGAGCATTTGATTGAGCTGAATGAGAGGTTGACTGAAGAAGTCAAGAATCTGAAAAAGTTGGTGTTTGAGCAGAATGAGAGGTTTACAAAAGAGGCCAAAAATATGAAAGAGTTGGTGGTTGAACTGTATCATGCTATTACCATGGGACATGCACCTCCTCCCGTGCCATCTAATCTCTCAGGAGTTGCACCAACCATCGTGCATCAAGCACATGGTCTGCCTACTACAGTTGAGGACCCTCAATATTATCCCGACTTTCCTTACTACAACAGTGCCGCAAAAGTGGCAGGATCCTACACAATGTGTCCTATGGCACCACCACCTCCATTTGCTCCACCATCGGCCTCCGCTCCACAATTCACTGTTCGAGTTAGGTCAGAGAGTCTTCGCAATGAAACAGAAAAGAAACGGGATCCCAGAAAGTGGAACAAGAGAGAATTTAAACAACCTCTGTCATACTCCCGAACTCCACAAAAGCATCATCAGCAGCATTACTCCCCAGATAATCCAGATTACTCCCCAGATAATCCAGATTACTCCGCTCCTCCACTCCATAGAGCGCAGCCATATTCTCCGATATTTTCCTATCCGCAATGGTGCGCACCAACCCCACAAGCCACATATAACACCCCACACAACCATTTCCAAGCTTCGCCTGACTTTCCCAACCAAAAGCGAAAGAATCCGTGTTCCTGTCCAAGCACAAGTCACAAAAAGTTGCGACGGAGGGGAGAGACTAAGTTCACCCCATTGGGGGAAACTTACACTAATTTGTTTGAAAAGTTGCAACAAGTCAATCTGTTGAAACCAATCCCGGGAAAAGTGAATCCTAATGGAAGAGTTGATCATTCACGCCATTGTGCGTTTCATTCTGGAGCACCTGGACATGACACGGAATCCTGCTGGGAACTCAAAAGGGCAATCCAGACAATGATAGACAACAATCAGATAAAAGTCGTGGGGGATGAAACACAGAATATGAATCAGAATCCTTTACCAGCTCATGATGTTCAAAACAACGTACACATGGTAGGGATGGTATGCATAGAAGAAGACGTGAAAAGAAATGGCGCCAAGCAGATTGTGGCAGTTGGCCCTTCCAAAAACATCAGACGCCATGACTCATCTATTGTTGCATCAATCGATAGGCCAAACAAATCAACTGTCCATGCAACAATGCAAGATGTAGTCGTTGAGCCAATTCACTGTCTTACACAGTCATTCATTTTTTCCAAAGAAAACATGTCTACCCTGATGGAATTTCAGGAAAATGAAGCAAAGAAGAAGATGTTGTCAAGTTTGAAGCACGCCAGTGGAAACAACATGGTACAATTTGATGACGGCTTCGACAGGGCATGAGAGCACTACATTGGACATGATATGAAAATGAACAACTGAGAAACATCTGTCAACTTATTTTGTCGAACTTTCTTGTGCACTTGGATATTTCAGGGTTGTAATCCAAGTGCATTATTTTGCTTATTTTGATGTTCAAACCCTCATGTCTTTAATTTAATAAAAAGCGAGATCCACCCCTTGTCTCAAATATTTTGTCTTTTCTGTTCCTTCTTTTTATCCTTTTAGTTTTTTGAAGTTTTATTCTTGTCAGCTTTAGTAACATGACATATGTGCGGAATAGCGTCTTGATCTAAACACATGGTCTAATATCAAGCCTAAGAACTAACTGGACGGCGAGGATGACTGTGATAAAGGAATTATGCAAAGAGTTGAAAATGATGCATAACCATTTTGGTCGGAAGTTTCAAGTGTAATTTTCAAGATCACTGTTTGGAGCAAAAGCCAAGGATACGGAGTGATTAAGTCCCGTCTCTATGTGTGACTTTAGGTTGAATTATTTTGTTGTATATCTGTGCAAAGCATTCTCGGGTCGGGATGACGAACGGCTTTCGTTTCTACTACCCAAATATTTTGCCAATTTAATAGTCTTTAAGCTTTGTGTATCTTTCCTTTCGGCTACCTTCCTTTGAAATAAATGTTATTATACCAGTGAAAAAAAAAAGAGAAAAAAAAGAAAAAACAGAAAATCAGAAAAAAAAAAACAACAAATACAACAACACAAAAGCTAGCATTAAGTTGCTAGAGCTACGTCTGACCTGATTCCTCTCAAAAGGATACGTAGGCAACCATTCTGGTGCGGTCGCAACAGGAGAAAATTCCTCTTTTCCTGTTTTCTTTTATTGACGCAAAACTTGCCTCCAAGTTTGCGGCCAACATCAAAAGAAATTTAGATCCCCATTTTATGCTAAACTGGGGCAGAAGTTTGTTTTTATTTTATTTCATAAATAAAATAAAAACAAACTTCTATTTTTGTAACATTCATTCACATGTTTCATGAGATGTTTAGCATGCCAGTTTCGAAATCGGGGAAGAAACTCAAAGTGCTCCGCAGAAGTTTTTTAAAGAAAAGCAAGAAATACAATATTCCTTTTGCTTTCTTTGTGTTCATCTCGGGGCCAACTCTCAATATCCCCCATGTTTTCATATCAGAGAAAATTCAAAAGAAATTTCTCAATTTTCACTAAACTGAGGCTAAAGTTTATCTTAGAAGAAAATGATTCCAAGGGTTGTATTATTCACCAAGTCATTTCATGAGATGCTTTTTATACCGCTTTTCAAAACAAAAAGAAAACCCGAAAAAAAGAAAAAAGAAAAAAGGGAATCCCCAATTTGCCTAAGCTGGGGAAAAAGTTTGGTTTATTTTTCAAAAGCGGTGATTTCAAAATTTGTAATATTCATCTAGCCGTCTCATGAGATGTTTTTGAGCTTTGATGCTAAATACTTTTCTTCCTAGCCTAACCAAATCCCATATTATGGTCCAAATAAAGACCTTTTTGACCGATCTTTGAGAATGCAGCGCATTGATGTACAATCAAAATATGAGTCTGCTTGGGGAAGTCGAAGTTCATTTTGATCATCGCAATCAAGAGATGGGAGTACGATTGCCATTAGAACAGAAACTTCTGTGAGAAGTCAAAATAAGGGATGGCAGATTGACTCAAAAAGAAAGAGGAGAAAGACGAGATCGACCGAAAAGGGGATAAAAGGTCGAATGGAAATAAAAGAAAAAAAAATGGAAACAAGTGAACAAAAAAAAAAAAAAAAAAAAAAAAAAAAAAGCAAAAAAAAAGGAGAAGAAAATGAATCATGTTGGTCAAAACCTGAAAGGGCGCCACAGACCATTGTGAGAAAAAAAAAAAAAAACAAAGAGAGAGGCTAGTTGGTGAAAACCCGAAAGGGCACCACTAGTCGAATGAGGGATGTCCGTTTTCTCATCATGATCGGACCAAGCAAGCAATTGCCTCTATATTGTCAAACTGGGGTAAAATCAAGGATAGATCGTGTTGAAAAGATTAAGACTTTATTCCAAGATGTATGTCATGTTCCTTGAGCTCGTCATTTCACCCCTAAATAATTTTTCTTTCTATCATTCAGGGACATCTTTCGATGTCTCCTCTTTGAATTTCTTCAATTTGTCTTTACTTTTTTTTCGTCACTTCTCTCCTTTGATATCATTGAAACGAGCAAAGAAAGTTTCGCAAAGCTTGTTTACAGGTTTCTCAGTTGTACCAGATCATTGTTCGGGAACCAATGAGCAATGGAAGCTCGTGCCGCTCCTGGGCATGAGAATGACACACCAAGATTGTACCAGAAAAGTCACCATGGAACGACATGCTGTTTCTACCAAGGAGTGACTAAAGATTGGGAGAAACTATTTGGCATTGGTGGACTTTGGGGTGGATCAAAAACACATCAACAACATCAAGATATTGTTTAAACAAGAACCCCAAGTTTATTTTGCGAGGACATGATTCAGGGTCTG
Organism: Petunia x hybrida; assembly: GCA_037355625.1. Lineage (NCBI taxonomy): Eukaryota > Viridiplantae > Streptophyta > Magnoliopsida > Solanales > Solanaceae > Petunia > Petunia x hybrida. The sequence goes on along the minus strand of JBBBVM010000505.1, from coordinate 587,622 downwards.
TATAGTCATGATGAAAAAAGCCATTATGATATTTGCTACATTGTCGGCAAGATCAAGGATCACATGAATCGAGAGCATTTGTTCTGAGTTTCAGACAAAATCCCATCTTTGAAAAATGGCTAAGGTTTTCAAATCTCCAGACAAGACCCCATTAAGATAATGGGTTAGAGTTTGCAGCTTTCAAGTCAAAGCCACATGTGAAAAACGTGTGGAATGTACAGCTTCCAGACATGGGCTAATCATGAGCGGGTGAACAGAGAGGACATAACTCACCAGGAAGAGGTCAACCACAATAACATACTACCCCAAGAAAAAGCGTCGGTTTCCTTTTCAAGTCAGTCTTTGCTCAAAGATAGCGTCAGTTTCCTTTTCGAGTCAGTTCCGCTCAAAGATAGCGTCAGTTTCCTTTTCGAGTCAGTTTCGCTAAAAGATAGCGCCCATTTCCTTCTCGAGTCAGTTCCTCTCAAAGATAGCGTCAGTTTCCTTTTAAAGTCAGTTTCCGCTAAAAGATAGCACCCATTTCCTTTCCGAGTCAGTTTCGCTCAAAGATAGCGTTATTTCCTTTTCGAGTCAGTTTCGCTAAAAGATAGCACCCATTTCCTTTTCGAGTCAGTTCCGCTCAAAGATAGCGTCAGTTTCCTTTTAAAGTCAGTCCCGCTAAAAGATAGCACCCATTTCCTTTTCGAGTCAGTCCCGCTCAAAGATAGCGTCAATTTCCTTTTAAAATCAGTTTTCGCTAAAAGATAGCACCCATTTCCTTTTTGAGTCAGTTTCGCTAAAAGATAGCACCCATTTCCTTTTCGTGTCAGTCCCGCTAAAAGATAGCACCCATTTCCTTTTTGAGTCAGTTTCGCTAAAAGATAGCACCCATGTCCTTTTCGTGTTAGTCCCGCTAAAAGATAGCACCCATTTCCTTTTCGAGTCGGTTTCGCTAAAAGATAGCGCCCACTTCCTTTTCGAGTCAGTTTCGCTAAAAGATAGCACCCATTTCCTTTCGTGTCAGTCTCGCTAAAAGATAGCACCCTTTTCCTTTTCGAGTCAGTTTCGCTAAAAGATAGCACCCATGTCCTTTTCGTGTCAGTCCCGCTAAAAGATAACACCCATTTCCTTTTCGAGTCAGTTTCGCTAAAAGATAGCACCCATTTTCTTTCGTGTCAGTCTCGCTAAAAGATAGCACCCTTTTCCTTTTCGAGTCAGTTTCGCTAAAAGATAGCGCCCACTTCCTTTTTGAGTCAGTCCCGCGAAAAGATAGCGCCCATTTCCTTTTCAAGTCAGTTCCGCTAGAAGATAGCAACCTTCCCGCTCAAAGATTAGCAACCATCCCCAGCTTCAAGTCAAAACCCATCGAAGCGGCATTTTCAGCATTTCAGTCAAAGCCCGTCAAAGCGGCAATTTCAACTTTGAAGTTAAAGCCCGCCCGAGCGGCAATTTCAAGTTTCAGCAATTTTAACATTCAAGGCAAAGCCCGTCAAAGCGGCAATTTCAAGTTTCGAGTTAAATCCCGCCCGAGCGGCAATTTCAAGTTTTCAAGACCCACTTGATTAGTGGGAGCTTCAGACCAGTGCATCATCTTGGGAAGCATGAAGAAGTTAGCTTAGGAATTGTAATTTTACATTTCAAATGTTGTATTTTTCATTTTCCTTTGTAAAGCAGTGACCACCAGCCAGCAACCAGCGACAGTGACCAGCAGCAACAACTCTAGTGTGTCAAAAGTATCTTGTGTCAATCCGGGTAAGTCTAGGAGCGTCGAGTCAGTCCCAGTTAGTTCTAAAAGTGTCTAGAGTAAGTCCTCGTGAGTCTAGAAGAGTCTAGTGTCTGTTTGAATGCGGTAGTCCCAGCTATCGCACGTAAGGAACTACACTGACCTGATTCCTTAGTCCGGGGATATGTAGGTAGCCTTGATCTTGGTTAGGACCAAAAGTCAAGGTACGGTCGCTATTTTGTTTTGCTCTTGGCTAGAACCAAAAAGCCAAAATTAGTTGTGATTATATCTTTGTCCGAAAACTCTTTGATGTTCTCGAACAAAGAGGGGCAGCTGTATGTAATCACCTAATTTTGGCACGAAAATTTAAAAATAGCTTGAAATAGCTCAAAAAATTGCCGAGCTAACATTTTAGAATTTTCGCCGAATTCTCCTAGAATTTTAGTCTTTTATTTTAGCTAAAATTTGTCATTAAATGAAAAAAAAAAAATGAAAAATTGACAAAAATACTTGTTATGAGTTTAATTGTGATTTTACATTTTAATTGTGTTTATTTTGCAATTTGTGTAGTTTTAATTCTAGTTTATTGTTTATGCTTTGATTTGTTTGGACCTTTTAGTGGTCATTTGTGAATGAAAAAACAAGCAACTAGCCTAATTGTGCAACCCGCTGGCCCAATCCTTTGACTCGACCCGGCCCAATGACATACATAAACCATTCCTTTGCCATTTTTAGTTATTCCCATTTTCTGTAAGTCAAAATCAGGCAAATCCCTTGACAATTTTTCCTTGCCAACGGAAGCCACCGTACGCCGCCGTGAACCACCACCGATGGCGACACAAATTACATCCCTAGGTTCGGATTAACCCCCTCATTCCGATTACGAGATCAATTCCACCAATATCTCACTGACTTGGCGTCGATTAGGTTTTAAAAATTGGTGAAAACCTAACTCCGGTGACCGTGACTTTTTCCGGACAAATGCTTGCATCGATGGCTTCCTCTTGGTCTCCTCTACGTATTTCTTAAGGTATTTTTCCTTGAAAGACCCCCTGCACTTTTCCCCTTTCCCCCGCTGCCCGTTTCTCACTTTTCATTTCTTTGTGGCGTGATTGGCGTTTGTGGTGACGGTGCTGTGGTGTCGGAGTCTGTGGAGGTGACGGGTTTGAGTTGTGATGATGGGATTAATTTGTAGTAGTGCACTGTGTCATTGTTACGACTCTGATGATTGTGCTATGGTGATGTTTTGATAGCGAGGCATTGTAGGGGGCTGTGATGATTTTAATGATATTTCGAGGCAGCCTCGAGGCGCTCGATGGTGTTGATATGGCGGGACAGTGGTGATGTCGTGGTGGCGTCCGGGAAGCAGTAGTGGTGCTGAGGCTGCTGTGTTTGTTTGTTCGACGAGGTTGTGAATGATACTTGGTGGCGTTTAGTATAGCTTGATCCAGTGCTAAATATTGATGCAGCGACTTTGGGGGTTCGATTGTTGATGTCCGGGGAAGCTGCTTGGTGGTTCAGTGTTGACAATGATGATGGTTTAGCGAGGCAGTTTGCTATCGGGTTAGAATAGAAAATCTTAATTTCTTATCATACTTAGTAGTAAAGCTTCAATCTGTCTAGTCGTAGTTTTTAATTCTTGTTGTGTTGAATCTTGGTAAAAATATCATGTACATATGCCGATGTTGAGCTTGCAATAAATCCCTTGAGTTTCACACATGTCTTTCCTGTTTAAGTTTGAAGTTGTATTGTTTTGTGTATGTACAAGCTCGTATGAGTGGAATGTGTCCTATGTGAATGTTTAGAGTTAGCTTGTTAGTTTGTTTGTTCGAATAAGACTCGTGTCCATGTTGTATGCTTAAGTTGAAATCGAATGATAAAATGTTCCCTTGATTTGCCTGTGAATTAGTGTGTGTACTGTTATATGTTCAAATAGGCGTTGGTTCTGTTTCAGTGGTGGTGAAGTATGATGTAAATTTGGTTTTCCTAGTTTGAGTACGAGTTTCGCTTGTGTAGTTCCGGTGAGCTGTCTGAATATGTTCTTGTGAGAGTTTAATTAGTTTAGTTGCTTGTTTTAGGCATAAGATGCCTGATTTTTTTTTTTTTAATTCAAGTAGGATTTGGATAGATTTGGTTTAGTAGTAGTGTAGTTTGGATTCTGGGAGGGATCTGGTAAGATTATGAGTTGTTGAAATGAGGTCCAAATTGTATCTTGGGCCAAAGTGGGCTGGAGGGTAATTTTCGGGTCAAGCCCAGTAGCATTTAGTTCAAAGTTTTCAGATATTTTGTGTGGAAAGAGAGGGAAAGATGGTCAAATAGTGGGACAAAGGGCTTGCACAAAAGAGGTAAAATGTCAGCCTCTCTTTTGGGTTGGTGAAAGCAAAGCATAGAAGGGGTAATTGGCATTGAATGCTTTGGCTCTTGTAGCACACTACCCAGCTGTCCCCTACTCTTTTTCAGCTATAAAGGGTGTCTTTTACTCCCTTGTGACTTACACAGAACACTCACTCCATCAGAAAAAGAAAAAAAACACACACACACAAGAATCAGATCTGGAACAATATGAAAAACACATTGAAAACACTCATCAAGAAGACACACTTTTTACTCTCATAAAAAACGAAATTCTAGATCTGAAAAAATATTTTCATCTCCTCTCCTAAAATTTGAAAAAAAATATTTCTCCACTCTTGAAAAACCATTTTGTTTAGATCTGGAAGAGAGAGTGAAAAAAAAAAAATATATACATTAGAGAAAGAAGTGCAAGAAAGTAGGGAAATAGAAGCAGAAGGTTCATAACAAAAAAATGACTTGAATGTCAAAGGGCTTTGGGATTTTCATCTTGGTTCAAGGTAGTAAAGGGGGGCTTGTTTAAAGGGTTTGTTAATTAGCATTATTGGAGGGATTTAGTTGTTGTTTTAGCTGCTGTTGTTGCGCCGCTAGTTGTTGGGTATTTGGACTTTGTTTGGTTTGTCATTTTCTGCTGGTTGCTCGTCATTTTCGGCTGGTTGCTTCAAGAACCCTGACAATAGGTAATTTTTTTAGCTTACTTTATATTGTAGTAATATGTTATCGTCATGTATTAAAGTCTGAAATGTCATAATGTGGTTACTACAATATTTTTGAGGTCAACTTTAATCTCGTTTCTTAATTGTATGAGTGTTTGTTTGCTGCTTTTTGTTAAAATATCAAATGATGTACTTAAAAGTTAAAATTATTTGGGCCATATGACTCACTCTGGACATTAGTACGTGGAAATGGAATAGGTTAAATAGAATGTTGCATGCAAATTTAATTCCAAACGGCAAGCTTGTGAAATTTGTCCCCAACATGAAATGTACAAAGTAAATCGGCACATCAAAAGAAAAATCATATCTTGTTAATTTGCATCAGAAATGTTAAAGGCTAAGCTTGGCAAATCTTAGGAATAACGAAGCTTGACAAAGTTTAGGCATGAGAGTGACTGTTTAACGCAAAAGTTAAGTCCAAAAAGTTATTAAATTAAAAAAAAAAAAATTAGTTGCCAAGGCAAGACAATTTAAACCATACGATTAGGCGTATTGATAAGTATGATTCGTGGTCCACTTATTAGGCAAATAAAATTTATTTTGAGGAAAGATTAGGCAATTATAAGTATGATTTGTAATCTACTTACGAAAACTAAATTACGAGAAGAATTGTAAGAAATAATAATTGAAATGAGCCAATTCGTGCCAAGGTATACCCAGCGGGTGAATTGGCACAAGTTGATTTAAAGTATACCCCGTGGGTTACTTAACTCGAAATTCGGTCAGACGGTTCAAATTAAAATCGAAGCGTAATAAATAAGTTGGCAATAAACGGCAAACATAATTCACAAAGTCGGAGCGCGTCAATAAAGCAACTGTGCTTGCACAGGACTCGAGGGTGCCTAACACCTTCCCGAGAGTCAACCGAGATCCTTACCTGGAACTCTGACGCAGACCACTTACGAGTCATAGGTGTTCCAAGGTACCTCTTTGGTGACTTGGCACACCTTTGAACTATGTCAAGTGGCGACTCCGAAAATCTCTTAATAATTTGTACCTTTAAAACACCTAAGTCACCTACCTTTTTTATTTATTTTTTTTTTTTAGTAAAATTTTTAGGGCGTGACAGAGTTAATCATTGGAATTTTCTGGCGATTGGAATCAAAATCATGTCGCGATTCATGTGCACTTATTTACCAGCGGTGGCTTCGCCTTGAACGGCTCAGTCGTCTCACTTTACGAATCGGTGCGTCGGATTACCCGATGCGCTTGTTAAGCTCCTCGCAGCTTATGGGAGCTAGTGGTGAAGCCGGCTTACCCGATGCGCCTTGTATGTTTTTGGTGAATTTACAGAGCTCAGTTTACGGAGTATGTACAGAAAATGTGGCTTAGTATCTGTTCCGTAATGGGAGTGGGGGGTGAATGTCGCTGGGGTGGTGGGGGTAGCGGTGGGGGTGTGGTGATGGAGGAAGAGGGAGTAAGTGAGATGTTGTAATTTGGGGAAATGAAATTGAAATGTGTTGATGGGTGTAAAATGTGCTAAAAAAATATTGCTATGTGTTGTAATTAGAAAAATCTTGCTATTTTTTTGTAATTAAGGGTGGAAATTTGTATAATACAGTAGTTTAATGAATCAATAAGACTTTGTTTCTGAATCAATTAAGATTTTGACCAAATCATTTCAGATTATTGTACATTCTTTTGTTGCTTGTCTAATTAAAAAAATGTTATAGTCATTTTTTTTCCTTGTGAAGTAGCTATCATATCTTAATTTCTCAACCTAATCCTTTCTTTTTCCTCGATCCTCATCTTTTTCATGATCTCTTAAATGAACGTGTGGATTAAATGATGTAAGTCGTAGGTAAATATAAGCTTTAGACTTTGTAGTTGTTAAAGGAAGCTTCTCAAGTGTTTAAAAAATTTGCCATTGATGACTATTTAATGCAGAAGCCTAATCCACAATTTGTTTATGGGAAATCGACGACCAACTCAAACAAATTTCCATCTATAAATATGAAGCTTTTTCTTAACATGTTTGTCATAAACCAACAAAAGGAATTAAGGATATCATTTGAATTGTTTCATATATGAGATAGTTTAATTTCTAGTAGCAATGGCTCTTAATTCAAATATTGTATTAGCCATTGCCATAATGGTTGTGCTATTTTCAATGTGTCATGCATTTGATCCTAGTCCTTTACAAGATTTTTGTGTTGCTGTTGATGACTCAAAGTCAAGACCGAATTACTTTGAATAATGACAAATTGACAATTACGATCATGATCTTCACAATTTTATGAAGTTTTCTGTATGTTTATTCTATCTTATTTCTTACGTTTCCTTTCTAATTAAAGCTTCCTTTGCAGTTTTTGCGAAGGGAAAATTTTGCAAGGATCCAAAGCATGTTATGGCAAATGATTTCTTTAGATCAAGACTAAATATACCTGGTAATACTTCATATCAACTTGGATCTGCTGTAACTACCGTGAACGTCAATAATTTACCTGGACTCAGTACTCTAGGCATTTCGTTAGCTCGTATTGATTATGCACCATATGGTCTCATACACATCCCCGGGGAACTGAGCTTATTACTGTCTACGTTGGTTTTGTCCTTTCAAACCCCGGTCCAAATATGAAGAACAAGTTGTTTACCAAGATTCTAAATCCTGGAGATGTATTCGTATTTCCAATAGGTCTCATTCATTTTCAGCTTAATGTGGGAAAGACAATGTCTGGACTCAGTAGTCAAGATGCAGGAGTTATCACCATAGTATTTGGCTCAGATCCACCAATCAATCCTTATGTTCTCACAAAAGCATTACAGGTTCTCTTTCCATTTTAGTGTGATGTATTGGATGAGAATATGTTATGGTTTACTACTATATAATGGAAGAAAATAAGTTTATTGTGTGTGATAGTTCGTCCTTTTTTGGAACAACGTACAACCGAAAGACAACATAGCAGAGTGCTTGTAGAATTGGTATACTTTACTAGGCATTATCATTATCCACTTTTTCTATGCATGAAGAAAGGCTACTTGTCAATTTTAAATCTAGATTTAACGTTTAATATACTCACATTATAAAAGATATGTATCCAATCGACTCATTTATAATATAGTTACATTTAAACTTCTATGGTAAACTAATTCATAACTTAGAAAAGATGGTAATTAAGCCAATTAACTACAAATTTGACATTGTCATGAGGGGCCAACTTTGGCAGAATTGCATAACTATGACTCCATAGGCGATGGTTTTCCTTTTTGACCCTCATAACAGTGGTTTAACAAAAATGATTTCCGCAAAGTTTTAATGAATAAATTTTTGACTGAAATACCCATATAAAATCTTATAATGACGCATGTATCCCGCCCTCCCTTTCTCGTAAATACTGTCTCTTAGGAAGCACTTCCCTTTGACCCCCATCTTGCATAGGCAACACTCGTCCTTTAATCTCTTCTCATTCTCCCAGATAACTTGAAGTGCTGCCACTTACAGTTCAATCTCTTCCCACATTCTCACAAGCAACACTTGCCTTTTGATATCTTCTCAAGATGCAGTACTTATCGATTGATAACTTGAAGTGTTGTCTATAGATGAAACGGATGTCATTTTGCTAAAACTATCTTAATTGGGCGAAAAGATATAGTGGAATATTTTGTAATGAAAGAATAATCAAAATTTGCAAAGTAATCGATAAATATTGACAACTTTAAAAAGTGGCCGACACTCATTTGATGGTCGTGATAAATAAGTACTCTTCTATATTTAATCAGAAATCTCGTGTGACGTGTCGAGCTCTAGAAATGAAGTCATTTTTGGAAGGAACCACTTTATCGTATAGTGAGACTTTCCGTGCAACTCCAAATTAATCAGACCCTAAAACAGGTACTCCCTCTGTCCCAATTTATGTGGCACCATTTCCTTTTTTGTTTGTCCCAAAATGAGTGGCACATTTCCTTATTTGACAACTATTTAATGTACCATCTCTATTTTACCCTTGTTGGGCCCTACATACTTTTAAAGCTACCAACAATTTTTTTACTACTCAAATCTTCTCTTTCTTACTTTTTCAAGGGTAAAATTGAAACTTTATAAGGTCAACCTCTATTTTCTTAAACTCCGTGCCCGGTCAAATGGTGCCACATAAAATGGGACGGAGGGAGTACTATAGATAGACTTTTTTCCATGAAACCTTGGTTCAGTGGTAAGTGGTAACCAAGTTAAGTTGGAGGTATTAATCTTGATATGGGTTCCAATTTCCCAACAAAACTATGTCGTCTAAAGTTTCACATTTCATCGAAGTAAGAGTTTATATCTAAATTAAATGGTGATGGTCTCTCTACTATATTGTAAGCTAGTACCAGAAGAAGGTTGAAGTAATCCAACGAACAAGTACGTGCACAAACTACGTACATCGAAATCCAATGGATGCATCCATACAACGTTACAAACATAAACTACATAAAAATCCAATCCTATGGTGCATCCATACAAACATATATTACCCGTCACTGGAAAGTGTATTACTCTCCTGCCAGAGGAATATTCACCTATAAAATAGTATAAATAAATTATTTAAAAACTATAGACCCATTTCTTAAAAACAACCGATCCATATGTAACACTGGGTAAGTCTAGAAACTCGTTCGAGAGAACCACATTCCCCTTACAAATTGCGACATAACTACATCCTGAAATTGTAACCAACTACCAACCAGAAGTAATGTAATTCGATGAGTGGTACATGCAACCCATGATAATTGTCTAGTGACTAGTCTGGCAAATATCTGCACCTTGGACACGTTCAAGACTTGCACCATCAACTCATCACAAAATATATATCCAAAGAAATTGTTAATTGATAGTAAGAAAGCTTTTCTCTCGTCATGTCCAAAGCTATCAACAATTTTAACAAAACCTTGTATGTCAAGAGAGATTTCATTTGCACAAGAAACAAACGTTTCCAAATCAGGAAATCGTTCTTTTCCTGTACCACAGGCATTAGACTGTCTGGGAAAAATTTTGGATCATCAAGAGAAGAGATTGAATCCACTGCTGAAAGGCATACAAGTATATAAGGAGGCAACCTATACAATGATAGGGAAAGATGTATCTATGGTGATTTTCAACTAAAAAGACATTTCATTAGAATCCACACTTTGATATCTACAGCAAGACTTCTGAAAAACTGCTCATAACAAACTTCAGCACGACACCTTAACTGCCTGGAGCTGAGTCTGATAAACCGGATGAAGAAGCAGCTGCAACAGTTTCACCTATCACCGTCTTCAACTTCTGTGATGAACCATCACCTGAGAACCCAGAGTCTGACACGTCACCAATGTCAAGAGTGTCTGGAAGCTTTTCAGAAAAATCACCAGAGTAGAGCTTCAAAAGAAAAAGAATGATTGCAATCAGATACAGGGAGTTAAGCACCTACATCAGTTTTATATTGGCAGTAGACGAATTAGAGAGGAGCAACCCTGAAAATTAGCACCTTTTCCTACTGAGCTGCCTTGCCTTTCATTATATACTATTAGTTCCTGTTTCAGAATTGCTTTACAAATAAAACATGCCGGCCTCACTGCTAAAGTACCGTTATTTTTTGCAGTTAACATAGGAAAGATATTCTCCACTTTGCATGTGTGTCACAACTCGATAGATGTGTCAGATATATGGCTCAAAGAGCACAAAGTCGCCTAACTACAGAAAACCCCACATCAAAAATCAAGAAACTTACTTATGCCTTATTATGCATTTCACACGCTTGTTTTTTGCAACCAAATAGGGAAAAGAGAAAGCTATATATATATATATTTTTTTTTTTTTTTTGGGATAAAGGTGGTGCACTTGCTAACATTGCGACATGTCTAGACTCCCTTGTCGCTACTAATATCTAAAGACAATAAACTCGCAAGATAAGCTAAAAGTATAAGATAAACTTTAAATACAGCTCTTACTTTTCTTAGGTCATTAATTGTTCGAAAGGAACTCAGAAGAATGGAAGTGTAAATTAGGAAGATTTATCGTACCAAAAAATGAATTTCCCTCTTTTGCCCCAAAACAGATATAGTGAGAAAGACAACTTAATTACTGTTAGCAGCTATTTCCAACCATATGCAGATGAACGGACTTAATTGATGAAGCAAAACGGCAAATATAGGAACGAGAGTTGGACGAAGACTATTTACAAAATCACAGTTATTTTCAACAACATAAATCTTCTCCAAGTCTTTCAAAAAATGTTTCATTTTAAAGGCTGCCCAATCTTCATGCAGAAAATTGTTCGTCATTTAATGGCTAGACGAAGCAGACATGAAAATAACAAGCAGAACTGAATGCATGGTGGATGAGATCAGGGTATGCACTCATTATGTAACTGCATCAAGACGAGAACAAACTTTTAATACCACATAAAAAAATGATCTGCTCTTTTCAGATTTCAAATGCAGAAAATTCACCTCAAGCTGATTCAGCATGTCAACAGCAGCGTCAAGGTCACATTTGTTTGCTAAATAGACCTCAGAAAGAGATTCATCTGACATGCCAGGAAAAGTCATCTGAAGATATGCCAAATCCATGTCACATTCCTCATCAAGAACTTGTTTACCCATAGCTACTGCTGGGCTATGCGATGGTGAGCCATAAGCTGAATAGTCCTTCAGTTTATATTGATCAGCAGTTTGGGGAGTCTGCTGTTGATTTTGAACTGCTGCCACACCAGGGGCCAACCAAACCGACTCACTTCCACTCTTGAATTCTTTTGGAGAAAATCTACCTTCCTTGTTTCCATCAGGTGCCCCTCTTTTCGAAATAGGCACATATGCTTCTGCATAAGGATTCAAAGTTGATGTTCCTGTCCTCATTGATGAAGTGCATATACAGCTTCACTGTCGGGGGAAAAAAAAGTAAGAAGGATATGCAACTGCAGTAAGAGAATTTATAACGGATGCCCAAACATATTGTGCAAAATATCAACTTCTACTTTACAACTGATATCAGCTTATTCAGACAGTGGAGGCTAATATTCGATAGAGATAGGTTACTTCACTCATTAAGATATCTAAAGTTGAACACATGATTTAGTTAAGTGCAAAAAAGGTTAGTAATATTCAGCATAGTTGAAATGAAATTCAGAAACAATTGCACAATTATATGAAGTATTTGACATCGAAGATTAACGTAGATATCCATAGCATTTTATTGCATTGGCAGGGCCAAACTAAGCTTACCCCTTCCACTGAACCCTAACGTTACGATGTCCAGATAAAGCAGAACTTGATTAAAGAGCTATGAAATTAAAAGGAAAACAGCTTTTCGGCTTCTCACCTCTTCACTCTTTGAACATCTTAATAGAGAAGAAATATGACTGTTGGTCACAGAAGCATGTCACAAACCCATATATTTATGTTTACACTTCACTTGGCATCTCGAAAACACTCTACTTCACAGAGTATCTGTTTAATAGAACGCTTCACAGATGTCCCAAACTCTCGGGGAAAAAAAGGGACAATAAACTTGTTCATTTGTTTATTTTGGAAAGCTTGCATCTTAGACAAGTTCTTCAAATGCTTTGTATATTCTAAACAAATTTAACTCAACTTTGTCTAGCCAACAGCATTTGGAGTTTTAGCTTCTTCTTTATTTTTTTGGTATGGGTGTGTGCATTATTACCTTCTTAAATTATAATGCATCTAAAGCACAACGTTACCAATCACACCTCAGCTGTGAATCCGACTAAACTCCGCGTTCCTCAATGAAAAGCAATGAATGAACAATGCATCTAATTCTGGAAAAGCACTCACTCTTCATTTCTCACTGGAAAACTTGAGCAATAAATGACCAATGTATCTGCTTCAGAAAAGGAACTTATACATTTCCCACATAAAAGCTTAGGCGATAAATGCAACTGATTCATAGAGAAGCACTTACTCCGGAAATAAAATGGGGCAAACAATAAAAATACAACACAGAATTAGTCCCTGCAAGCAAACATTTTGTTATGTTCACAGGCTTGCATGCTACCTCAAGTTTCAATCAGCTATTTCACAGAGAAAGAAGAAAGGCACATTGATTGTAATCAGCAAGACCACCTCTAGAGAGCTCCAAAAGATATCCATAGGACGAGAGAAAATATAGTTTTTCAAGTGATAGATCAGTAACTCATCACATAAACTGTAGCGAATTACTTACGTTTGTTATAGACCAAGAATACCATTGAAAAAAACTACACTTCGTAAAGTAAGTAGCTTATCTGTCTCTAATTGGACATGTCAAAAGTTCAGTAAAAGGAATAGACATACTCTCGTGCATTCAATAGTCTTCTCCAAACCTTCAAAACTTTCATATCTCTTCCCCTAGAATTAACCCATTTTGAGGCCACGAGGGCTACATCCCAGCTGAGCAACATATCCCTGGATGTAGCTGGCATCGACCATGGTCTATTGTTTCCCAAGTGGCACTAATACACACAGTTCTCAAGGTCGCCCATAATACTTATGATGCGCCTAGCAAGGCAAAAGATTGAACATGTTATACAAATAGATCCCCTCCTAATGGTCAATGAAGTGGGAGGAGACCTATGAGGTCTCATGTTCAGATTCTAGCCGAGGCGAAAAACACTAGTTGATTTCTTCCATCTGCCTAAGCCACCAGAGTTGACCACTACATTATATGTTGGTGGAAGGTAGCAGGTACCTAATATAATAGTTTGAGTGCACGCAAGTTGACACAGACACCACCATCATTTAACAAACAACAAAAGATCATTGAACATCACTAATACACAGACTTCTCGAACTTCGCCTAAAAATCTAATGTACCATGTGCCTAGCTATAATCGACCTATAGAAAGGCTTAAAGCTACACTAGTATATTTGTACAAAGGAAAAACTTGAATCATATAACACGATCCCGTGGATTTTGAAATAAACACATTTCTTAAAGCTTTATAATCGAGTAAACACTCATTGAAACCATACTTTCTCAAGGAAACCTCACGATGCACGATTCGAGATGCTCTAACTTCGCCTATCGGTCGCATAAATCAAACAAATAGTATAACAACGAGCGAACTAGAAAACACACACTAAACACACCGCTACGAGCTGAAAAATAGAGATAATCAACAACAACAAAAAGCAAACGTATAGATACACACGATAAAACCTAAACAAAATTATTCAACAAAATAATACACATAAATGAAACAAAAACGATAAAAAACGAATAAAAAAATAAAAAAATAAAATCATATAAAATTTCACATGTCGTACGAGCGAGAGATAAATCGATCGGTGATCGCATGTATAGAAATGAAAAAATAGAGAGAAATTATACCTGCGAATAGCGATCGATGAAACCCTAATTTGGGCGAGAAAACGAAGAAAAGAGATGGATTAATTAAGGATTTAAAAGGGAATATTTTTCTTTCTCTCTATGAAAAATGGGAAAATGGAGAGAGAGAAAGAACAAGTAGGTCTTTTGTCGTTTCATATTTATACAGGGAGAGAAAATGAGGAGAATAGTAGTGGAATGAGACGGTTATTTTTGGTCACTGGGTAATTTTCACTTACACTCCCTCACGTTTTGCAAAATTATAATTTCACCCCAAATCATTGTACCTTGCTCAAATTATAATTTTGGACCTGTCAACTACTAGCCGGTTTCTTGTGATGTATAGGTGACGGGTTCAAGCTGTGAAAATAATTACTGAATTGCGTACATCATTATCGGTTGGAGTGCGTCATTTGTTGAATCTACAACAATGCAGAATGATTTGTGCATTGCACTACCATTTTTTTTATAAGTTTGGACCTATTTGGGTCAAACAACTTACCATGTTTTGCTGAAAATTATATCTATCCACATAAGATATTTTGAAAGAGAAAGAGATGGTGACATGTGCACTCACTGTTTCTGTTTCCTACTTGGCTTTTAAATTTATTCCTTTATTTGCTTTCAATATTAAAATTATCTGAGTTCGTCAAAAATCGAGGGAGAATTGGCAAAATGGACGAAGTTGGATTGTTTTAAATATTTTCTTCATTTACTTTACTATATATGATGATGTGTCATTGGCAGGTGCCGTGCATCTACTAGTACATGTCACATGAGAAATATGTAATGTGTGTTCCATAGTTCTATCTTTATTAAGTTGTTAACCATATTGAATTTATGGTTCTTGTGGTTATTATAAGAAATACTGCAAATTTGATTCTTGAATACTTGATATTGTTGTCATTATCTTATATAGTGATCACTTAGTTTCAACTATGTTCGTTTAGATGTACTATCTATCTATTTCATGCAGGTAGATAATATTTCTAAGTGTAATGTAGATATGTTGTCAGTTGTCACATTAGTTATAAGTCTCCGTAAAAGCTTTTAAATCATATTTGTGAGAGGACTTACGTTTTAATTATTGCGCTATGATTATATTTAGGGGTGTGATCCATTTGGTAAGGATCAATTTGCAGAACTATGACATCATAAGCAATAGTTTGCCTTTTTTTCCCACATAACAATTATTTAGCAAAGATGTCCCCCGATTGGTTTAATGAACAAAATATTATATCACTACGAATCTTATAATAACGCTCGTATCCCTGCCCTTCCTTTCTCCATAAGCATTGCCTAAGAGGCAGCACTTATCTGTGTACTCTCTTTCATAGGCAATACTTGTCATTAAATCCCACATTCTTCGTGATAAAGTGTTGTATGGGCATCATTTGCCCTTTCAAATCTTCCCACATTCTTCCGGATATCTTAAAGTGTTACCTAGGCAATACTTGCCAGTTGACTTCTTCCTAAAAGTCAGTACTTGTCACTTGATAACTTGAAGTGTTGCCGACGGACCAATGAGAATGCATTTTGCTAAAATCAGTCAATTTTTAGGGACACCGGGTGATTTTTTTTTTTTTTTTGTTTACTAAGTCAAAAGAAATGTATGGAAGTTTTACCATGTTTGTCCAATGAATTTTATTTTGAACTAAAATAGCCACATTTAAAATTATTCACTCAAGCTAGCCATTTGGCTAAAAATATTTCATTCCATAGACACAGTATACCAAGCTGGTATACCCATAGCGACACTATACCCCAATGGTACACGGTATACCTTAATGGTACACAAGTTTGATTTGTCACAATATAAGTATGCTTTTACTGTATACCTTTCTAGTATACGATATACCGCAATGATATACAAGTTTGATACCCCAACGGTATACCACAATATTGTGACTGTGTGGCTACAAAATATTTAAACAAAACTTGGACCATGGTCGGATAATATTTTACTGCGGACTGGCTAGTTTTGAAAATTTTCCATATATTTTGTTGGCTGAAAAGGATGAATCTACCATATACCAAAACTATAATAAGATCCTAAACGCCAAAGTTTATAGGGGGATTAACAAAAATATACATACATCCTATTTTATTTACATGGCTCTACCCATTACATTTATACTCATAACTTATTTACACTCTATACCCATTAGCTAATTGCCTTATTATTTTAAGGCATAAAACAAGGAACTCAAGTTCATCTCTCTCTTCATATCTTGTATTATTATTATTTTTTTTTTGTTATTCTTTTATTATTCTTTTCTCCTTCTTCGTTTTCACTATTCTTGTTTTTTTTTCTTTTTTCCTTTTTTTTTTTCTTTCTCCTGTTTCTAGCACTATTCATGTCTCCTCACTTTTTATTTTTTATTTATTTTCTTTCTCTGTAATCTTATTATACTCATTTTTTTCTTTCTTCAAAAGGCATACTTTGTTCACAAACAAAAAAACTGAAATATTTTATTTGTTTGATAGTATCTCACACTTTTATTAAAACATAAAACGATAGACCAAAAGAGTATATGATATACAAAAAAGGTATGCTTCTTTAAAAATAATAAAAATTAAAATATTTATGTACTCTGAAACATCTCGCACTTCGATCCGAATATAACAAGGTATACCAAAAGAGTATACAATATATCAAAAAGGTATATTTTGTTCAAAATAACAATAATTGAAATACTCATTTGCTCGATAGCATCGCACACTTTGATTCAAACACAAAAGGGTATACCAAAAGAGAATACAATATACCAAAAAAGTATACTTCTTTAAAAATAATAAAAATTAAAATATATGTCTTCTGAGACATTTTGCACTTCGATTCGAACACAAAAGAGTATACTATAAGAGTATACAGTATACCAAAAGGGTATACTTTGTTCAAAACAACAAAAATTGAAATATTTATTCGCTCGGTAGCATCGCACACTTGGATCAAAACACAAAAGGGTATACCAAAAGAGTATACAGTTACCAAAAGGGTATACTTTCTTCAAAACAACAAAAACTGAAATATTTATTCGCTCGGTAGCATCGCATACTTGGATCCAATCACAAAAGGGTATACCAGAAGAGTATACAGTATACCAAAAATGTATACTTTATTCAAAACAACAAAAACTGAAATATTTATTCGCTCGGTAGCATCGCACGCTTTGATCCAAATACAAAAGGGTATACCGGAAGAGTATACAGTATACCAAAAGAGTATACTTTGTTTAAAACAATAAAAACTGAAATATTTATTCGCTCGGTAGCATCGCACACTTGGATCCAAACACAAAATGGTATACCAGAAGAGTATATTGTATACCAAAAGGGTATACTTTGTTCAAAACAACAAAAATTGAAATATTTTATTTGCTCGATAGTATCTCACACTTTTATCCAAACACAAAAGGGTATACCAAAAGAGTTTACAGTTACCAAAAGGGTATACTTTCTTCAAAACAACAAAAACTGAAATATTTATTCGCTCGGTAGCATCGCACACTTGGATCCAATCACAAAAGGGTATACCAGAAGAGTATACAGCATACTAAAATGGTATACTTTGTTCAAAACAACAAAAACTTGAATATTTATTCGCTCAGTAGCATCGCATACTTGGATCCAAACAGAAAAGGGTATACCAGAAGAGTATACAGTATACCAGAAGGGTATACTTTGTTCAAAACAACAAAAACTGAAATATTTATTCGCTAGGTAGCATCGTACGCTTTGATCCAAACACAAAATGGTATACTGAAAGAGTATACAGTATATCAAAAAGGTATACTTTGTTCAAAATAATAAAAACTAAAATATTTATTCGCTCGGTAGCATCACACACTTGGATCCAAACACAAAAGGGTATTACAGAAGAGTATACAGTATACCAAAAGGGTATACTTTGTTCAAAACAACAAAAACTAAAATATTTATTCGCTTGGTAGCATCGCACGCTTTGATCCAAATATAAAAGGGTATACCGAAAGAGTATACAGTATACCAAAAGGGTATACTTTATTTATAACAATAAAAACTAATTACAACCATTTGCACTTTGGTATAAATACAAAAAGATACCATTAGGCTTTGCACTTAGTGAGTAATTTTATTAATAAACCAAAATAAAAAAAAACATGTCTTTACATTATGAAAAAAAAAAAGAACTTGTAAAAAGTAAATAACGTCTTGCCAATACACTACTAGGTGCATGTCCACACTTTACATTTCCCCTAGTGGAATGAGCATAGTTAAATGCTAATACCACCAACCGAGGAAAGTGTATTACATTGACAATGGACCTTACATCACCTATACTAGCTAATAATGGAAGAGGTAAAGACCAAATGTTAATAAGCCTATGACATCTTCTTGCATTGTAGTCACCATCCTGTGACGATCTAGATCCATAGCTAATGCCAAAAGTATCGGAGAACAATGTTACATAAAGCATAGTCACAACAATGAAGAGTGATCTGTAGCACAAAGCATATGGTCACAACAATGCAGAGTGATCTGCTACAGATACTGTAGTAAAGCGTGGAACTGCTACACCTTGAAGAGTGAAGAGGCAGCTTGGTAACTGCTACTAGTTGCTAGAAAAGCTGCTGGTATGAAGAATTGCAGCAGCTACAACTTGTTGCTGCCCCTCTTAGTAAAATTGATAGACTTCATTGTAAGGATCTCCATTAAGAATAATCGAACTTGCTGCAACTTCTATGAACTAAATGGTTGGAACAACTCTTGAACCTTTCCGAGTGCTAACTTTAATAATTTCTCTTCGGATGATTAAAAAAACCTCTACCATCAGGCAACAACCAAATAATCAGAAAGATGAATAATTAATCACTTGCCAAGGTGCTACTTACAATCTAGGAAATATACTGAAGTGTTTGAAATAAGAGAATTATTGTCTCAAAACCACTAAGGTTCCTCAATTTGCCAATTGGACATGTAAAAATCTAAGCTAATTAAATTTGTTGGACAAGTTATCTCCTTCTTGGTAACTTCATTAAACTGAAGAAAAATAATAATAAGAGTGACCTTAGTCGAACATGGGAAGACTAAAGTACCATAACTTGAATATGTCAATACTCATTCAGTACAATCAACTTTTTACTTGAATATAAACAAGTAATTTTGTTTGGGAAATAGGTAAAAGCACAAAATTAATTATATCTAATGTCTATACGGTGAGTCCAATCATTCTTTTGTAGCATTTATAATCCATAGCATTCCTTGTCATAGCACCTCAATATGTATGCTAGCAGACATACAAAAACTAATCAGTCTTTAACATTTAGCAATGCTTGTGAAACTAAATAAAAAGTGTGTCGGTCTTCAAATAAAAAAGTATCTTGTTAAGTATTTGAACAAAATGTACTCAAAGAGAGCGGAATGAATAAATAGGATATGCTATCACTCTCTACATATTTTTAGTATTTACAATAAGATTACCGAATGAGCCAAAGGAAATTTGCATACCTCATGATCTATAACAGAACTATGAGTAGGTACCACCAATGATCACTTTCCCCTTCAGATTCGCCTTTCACTCCAACATCCACATTAAATGCAAACAAAAAATAAGTCTGAGCTCGTTTGTTACCGAAGAAGCTTAGTCTCTTGGATTTGCCACCTCGTGAATACATATAATAACTTTACTTAAGAAACTTGATATCATATCCTTAACATGCTAAGAAACTATTCACCATAATCAACAAGAACGTAGTTATGAAGAGTTTGAATTAAGTATCAAAAAGAGAAAAAAAGAACCCAAAGATGTTATGAAAAGTTTGAATTAATATGTTATACTAGTTGTTACCATTTTCTTAGCTTATCATAAAAATTAATTACCTTTATTATTTATAAGCTACTTGATCGTGTAAATTTTTTTTTTTACACCATATCTAGTGACAACTTAATGTTTCTTAATTTGAGAGAGCATACTGAGGTCACAGACATTAATTAGGTGTTTCTGATTTCTTTGAACAATTT
This sequence comes from Petunia x hybrida, assembly GCA_037355625.1. Taxonomy (NCBI): domain Eukaryota; kingdom Viridiplantae; phylum Streptophyta; class Magnoliopsida; order Solanales; family Solanaceae; genus Petunia; species Petunia x hybrida. Next base: position 567,566 of record JBBBVM010000505.1, on the reverse strand, counting down.
TATGATGAATATCACCTAAAGTAATACTAGTTTGAGAATAAGTAAATACTTCTACTTATAACAACTGTTTGGATAAACACCACTGTTACAATATAATCGCTGCCTCAGCTTCGCTCAATCGCCACCACGTTCAAACCATCATCAAACTACCACTGCCCTAGTGTCACTGCACCAATAGCCTTTGCTAAGTTGTGCATTGCCTCGTTTCGCTACTGTCAAGACTGCCCTGCTGCTGCTGTAACCAAACGACAACACCACAGCCTCTAAACACTAGCGGAAACATTATCACAGCCGCTACCTGAACGGACATCAAGCCACTGCCTAGTCTCACCATCGCTGCCAAATCCACGCTATGCTACTGCGTCATCAAACCAATACCACCATAGCAACACCCATCACCTCCATATCAACACCACTGCTTTTCATTGAACCCAAAATCACAGCCCTGTTACCCTGTCACGACGCCCCCAACTCTCCCATGAAATTGCCTCGTCTCAGCCACAACATCACCATTGTAACATCGCTGCCCAGCTTCCAAACCAATAGCCAATCGATGTCACTGTTTCATTCCCACGGGTCACCATCGCTTCTCCTCATAATCAGCCCGCGACACCAAAACTCGTCCCCTCACTGTCTCTTCATCATCATCATCATTATTACAGTATCAAGACCACCCAAACAAACACGCATCACCCGTCACGACCCTCCATCGCTACTACGGAACCCCCAAAATAATGAAAACAGAGAGGGGTTCTCAAGAAAGACAAGTTCAAATATGAGTAGGGAAAAAGGCAAACCTGAGGTCGTATAAATTCCGGCCGGAGAGAGGGTGGTATGCCATGCGTATCGAAATCCTAATCTGTGACGATTCAACGATTTTCTTACGAAATTGAGTCCAAATCGGGAAAGAAGAGGTGACAGGGAGTCTGGAGATGTATTTTTCTCGATGGTTGTGCGATACCTCTCGGTGGTCCACGGCGGTGTATGGTTGTTTCCGGTGAGGGCCAATATTTAGGGAGAGTTCTGTTTTGTTAAGAGTGTTGTGGGTGTGAAGTGAATAAGGAGAAAGATGGGTATACAATGTAAATAAAGAGGTATAATGGGCAATGGTTGAAAACAAACTTTAAAAGGGCATAAAAAGGTAAATAATTTATTTTTTTGGGCAATGCACGTAAAAATCCCAAGTTTATAACCCTGACGGCTGTGAGTGGGTTTGGTCACACATGTGTGAGGTCCAATAGTGTGCTCACGTATTTGATTTCTTCCTCGATTATTCTTTTTGATTCCTTCTTCCTCACGTGTAAGTTGTAATATAGTCACCTCATAGAAGTACATTTCTTTAGGGGAAAAAAATTCAAATTTCCTCGAGCACTAAATAACACTGCGTAAAATTGAGAATGGTTAAATATTTGATTAATTCATACGATCTGCTGCAACTTGTTTGAAATCAAACTGTGTAAAATTGAGAATTATTAAATATTTGGTTAATTCATACCATCTGCTGCAACTTGTTTGAAATCATGACGTAATGTTAATCGTTATTTTCTACGCATTTGTCATTAACAAATTATTTCGTATTTATCATTAACAGAAATATCATATTTACCTATGCACACCACTTAAAAAATGTAACTTTAGGTGATTATACTTAATAATAGGTTATTTGACTTCTTGACCTTATATCTCTTCTTTTTTGTGTTAAACTTAAATATATAGTACTAGGCTGATCAAGTGTACTGGTAAAAAGGTAATTAACACTTTTTAAATTTTGTATAGTGACATCCATTTTTTTATTTTTATCTGTCCTAAAATAAGTACTCCTATCATTTTAGAAAACTAATTGATAACTATTGCAATTAAAAAGGTAAGTGATAAATAGTATACTTTATTTGAGTTATTAAAATTAGTAAATAATGACAATTAAGTAAAGTATACACAATAATTAATATTTTTTTAATGGACGTGAAAAGAAAGAATAAAATGAATACTTATAATATGACAAATGTATAGTGTGTATGATATGAAGGAGAATACTTTTTGGGAAATATTTTTCAATTTTTCCTTGTTTGATTGGCTAAAAAATTGCGGAAAATAATTTCCATTATAAATCGTTTTTATTTAATTGGAGAAAATGTTTGGAATTTTTACTCTTAGTGACAATCAACCCACCAAAATAACCAAAATGGGCCATTATTTAAGGACCTTTCCCGAGTAACTGCATAAATGGCATTTTTTATAAAAAAATTGCAAACTTTAGCACCACGTATCTTCATCCCTTCTTCATTTACTAAAGAAAAAACCTTCTCCCTCCATTCCCGTGTTGCCGCCGCTTTCCCCTAACCTTTCCCCTCTTCTCTTTCTTCTTCAAAACCCTAACGCCTCCCTCCTACCGACATTCTTTCATTGTCTCCACCAGACGCTGCCACTTTTTTGCTCCGCCTCCATTGAGACTTTTTTCTTCTTCCTTTATTCCTTTCAAAGGTCTAGCGAAATATCTTGCTCCGTATCTTCATTTATTTTTGTGGATCCATGATTATTATGTTGAGAAGTATACATAAAAAATTGTACAGATTTGGTGTTTTCTTTAAGAATTTGCATAAACATAGTATTTTGCATTAAAATGCAATGTAGATCTGCTAAGAAACGTTGTATACATATTATTGTATGTTTTATACAAATTTATACACTTCGTAAGCACTGTATAAAAAAGTAAAAAGTTGTATACACATGTATAAGTATGTATATAAAATATATGAAGTGTATAAATTTCCAGTTTGCAATGATATGAACAAAAAAGACAAAAAATAACTCTGGATTAACAAAAAAAAATAACTCCGGTGAAGAGATAAAAAATTTGAGTTTTTTTACACAAATATACAAATTTACAACCCAAATTACAAAAAAAATAGCAATATTTTTCAAATTACACCACATAGCAATATTTTCCCTATCATATTTCATTTTTCATTCCCTTTGTTCAACAAACATTTCAATAAAATGATAGCTTGACCCAAAACCCACTTTCTCCGCCCAAAATCCTCTACCCTACACCTTCACCCAAAACCCACTTTCTCCGCCCACACTATTTCCGTCGCCGCCGCCCGCCATATGGGTCTGCTTCCGCTGCCTTCCTCCGCCTTCTTTGCTAACGCCACTTGCTCCTCCTTCCTCGGCCTTAGTTCCGCCTCAATCACCTTCGGTACCGGAACACAGACACGATTAGCTATCTTATCCAGCTTCTTCATCGACTTCTCCAGCTCCGTCTCTTCCAGCTCAGCAAGCCGACGAGCCTCGACTTTCTTTGCAGCCACATCAGCTTGCTTCTCGTCTTCTTCTTTGCATTTTTTTGTGGCACGAGGTTTGACTCCATCGGCTTCATGCCAATACTGTTCTTCTTTTTCACGAGATTCACGTTCTATGATTTCTAGGATCTCAGCTACGTACAGGAATCTACTTTAGCTTATTGTGATCAAGAATGAATTTTTAAGCACATAGATTGTTGTGAGATACAATGAGATACGATGAGATACAATGAGATACGATGTGGTTGGTAGGCGAGATACGGTTAGATACAAGGTGGTTGGTAGTTGAGATACAGTGAGATATAATAAGATACAGTGAGATACAATGAGATACGATGTGGTTGGTAGGCGAGATACGATTAGATACGAGGTGGTTGGTAGTTGAGATACGGTGAGATACAACGAGATACGATGTGGTTGGTAGGTGAGATATAGTTAGATACGAGGTGGTTGGTAGTTGAGATACGGTGAGATACGACGAGATACGATGTGGTTGGTAGGTGAGATACGGTTAGATACGAGGTGGTTGGTAGTTGAGATACGGTAAAATTAGGGGAAATGGGAGGAGGAAAAGTGAAATTGGGGGAAATAGGAGGAGTAAAAGTGAAATTGGGGGAATAGTGGGAGGAAAAGTGAAATAGGTGGAAATGGGAGGAGGAAAAGGGACATTGAGGGAAATAGGGGGAAAAATGTAAGGGTTGGTATGTTATGGAAAAATATTGCTATGTTTTTGCTAGTTTTATATTTAACTCTTCCTTTCCTCTATAGTGGGTAATTTTCCTAAAATGTTGTTATGTTTGGTAATTAAGTTCTAAAAATTGTACTTTTGTGTAAAAATTTCAAAAAATTTTGATACAATTCGGTGATTTTAAATTTTTTGGTCGTCGGCCATCGCTGACAGGCATCGGCGGATCAATGGCGGGGGAGGGGGAAGTGGCAGCTATGGTTCTTTTTTAAAATAAAATTTGAAGGAGAACCTTATTTCAAAAATAAGCAATGTGCTATGGTAGTGTAATAAAAAAAAACAAAAAATTTCACCTATGTCCTCCATAAGGAGTGGTTTTACAAAATTACCCGCGCTAAGGAATGTTTTAGCAAATTGCCCTTATTTAGTCCGCAAGCCAAGACTTCAAGGAAAAAAAATTGTAAGTCTTGGCAATTGGCTATACTTCAAGGACAAGTGCTGTTTTGCCAATACTTCAAGTTATATGGCGAGAATGCAGGGAAAACTGGAAGGGGCAAGTCTTGACAATTGCCAAGACTTACGACGCAGTGCAGCAAGTGTTGCCTATTGCCAATACTTGTCGTGCAAGGGTTGGAAAATCGAGCAGGGATCAATGGCAAGTCTTGGCAATTGCCAAGACTTACGGCCTAGTGCGGCAAGTATTGCCTATTGCCAATACTTGAAGGGATAAGTGTTGAAAAGCGGAAAAATATAACGGGAAGTCTTGGCCCCGAATTTTTTTCATTAAATCTTAACGGGGGCATTTTTGCAAACCATCTCTTAGCATGGGCAAAAAGAAAAACTATTGCTTCCCGTGTCATATTTTTGCAAGTCTCCCATAAAAAAATAGGGTTTTTTACACAAATATAAAAATTTTCAACCTTAATTACAAAAAAAAAAACAATATTTTTCAAATTACAAAGCATATCAATATTTTTTTAGCACATTTTACACCAATCAACACATTTCAATATCACCAGATCACAACATCTCACTTTGTTCTCTCTTCTTCTTCTTCTAACCCTAATCCACCACCCATACACCCTCCCCCTTAATCACAGCCCCCTGCAACCAGAAACACCCTATCGCCCCTACCCCCTCAGCTCTTCGTTAGCTGCTCATTGATAGTAAAAATCGCATCTTTTAGCTTCTGAATCTTTAATTGATTATCAAATGACTCTTTCGCCTCAGCAACAACTTGCCGTGTGACTTTAATCCGTTCCTTCACCTCCTTCTCAAACTGCCTAAGCACTGCCTCATTCATAGAGTTCCCATCTGAGTCAGATAATGCACGGTATGAAGGTTTTGAGATGAGATATGTAAAGTTCCTAGATAACTCAGCAAAAACTCGAACAAGTTTTGAGTTCTCAAGCTTCAGCTTTTGAGCATAGGAAGCATATGCCAGAACCAACCCGCGATGAGCATCTGCTTGCTTCTTAATCTGATCAAACCTCGGCTTCAATGGATCAGATTTCAGAGCTAGAACAGACCTTCGGATTGTTCCAACTCTATATAAGTCATGTGAAGTTCCCTACACAAACACAAATGATGCAGTTTATAGAAAATCAGAAGCAAATGCAAAAGCGACTTAATATCGTGTTATTTTTCCATTTGAGCAACTGAAACATTGTTGAAACAATTTGAAACAGCGGTTAAAACAGTCTGAAACGGTGCATAAACAGTTAGATACAACGCCGAAACGACGCTGAAATAGTGCAGAAACAGTTAGATATAGTGCTGAAACGGTGCGGAAACAGTTAGATACGGTGCTGTAGAAACAGTTGAAACGGTGCATAAATAGTTAGAAATAGTTGAAACGGTGCAGAAACAGTTAGAAACAATTGAAACGGTGCAGAAACAGTTAGATACGGTGCTGCAGAAACAGTTGAAACGGTGCAGAAACAATTAGATACGGTGCTGCAGAAACAGTTGAAACGGTGCAGAAACAGTTAGATGAAACAGTTGAAACGGTGCAGAAACAGTTAGATACGGTGCTGCAGAAACAGTTGAAACGGTGCACAAACAGTTGAAACGGTGCAAAAACAGTTAGATACGGTGCTGCAGAAACAGTTGAAACGGTGCAGAAACAGTTAGATACGGTGTAGAAATAGTTGATACGGTGCAGAAATAGTGAGATTCAACGAGATACATTGAGGATGGATGAGTAAAAGTAAAATTGGGGAAAATGAGAGGAGTAAAGTGAAATTGGAGGGAAATGGTGGAAGGAAAAATGAAATAGGGGAAATGGGAGGAGCAAAAGTGATAGTGGGAGAAATAGAAGGAAGAATGTAAGGATTTGGTATGTTATGAGAAAATATTGCTATGTTTTTGCTATGTTTGTAATTATCTTGTGTTTTCCTCTATATAGGGTAATTTTACTAAAATGTTGCTATGTTTGGTAATTAAGCTCTAAACTTGTACTTTTATGTTAAACTCCAAAAAAATATGACACTTTCTTTGTAGTTTTCTTGTTGAAGCGCTACTTTTTTAAAAAATGACAATTTACATTTAGCTAGCGTTTGGACATAGATTTCCAAATAGTTTTTGGGAAACATTTTTGGGTGAAGTTTGATATGAAAATAAAAAAGTGTTTGGACATACTTTTTGGGAACGAAATTTTTGGCTCAAAAAGAGCCTTTGAGCTCATATGAAAATGAAATTTGTATGTAAATATTAGTTTTTGGCCCAAAAAGAGCCTTTGAGCACTTTTTGAGTTTTTGGGAGTTTTTGGGTGAAGTTTTGCTCAAATAGCCTAGACAAACAGTTTTTCTCCCAAAAACTCCCAAAAAATGTTCCCAAAAACTATAAACAAACCGGGCTTAGTGTCTCCTTCTACTACCCACCCTCACTCCTACCCCAACCCTAACCCCTCCTTATCACCTAACCCTCCATCCCCCCACCCTACCCCAACCCTAACCCCTCTTTCGAATAACTTACGAAGGTGATTAGTGAATTGCAATGCGTCGATACAAAGACGAATCAGCTGCAGTCCGCGTTTACACTGTTTGTGATGAATCCAAGTCCCTTCCTTACCCCTCTATGTCTGTTTTAATAAATATGATTTCAAAATTAATTTGGGTTTTATGCAGGTATTTGATTGTGAGGAATGTTCCATCATTGGGTTGTGCTGATCAGCTTTCTAATTTATTCTCCACTTACGGTCAAATTGAAGAGTACTTACTTTTTTTCTCTCAACTTCTATACCTGAATATGTATTAAAAACATTTCATTTGGGAGTGCGGAGGGGATATCGCTATATGTGCTTGTTGAGATTATGTACTCTTGCATCTTCTAGTGCCTTTCATTTTGCTTTACAAATAAACTTAGAATGGTGAGCATACTTACCCATGCATGATTTGAAGATAAAATTTGATGATTTGTGGATAGTGTTTATACTGTCTTCTAGTGTGTGACGTTCATCTTTATGCTTCTTCTGGTTTTCTTAGATGTAAGCCAATGGATGATGAAGACTGTGAGCCGTTTACAGATGTCTTTTGGATCAAGTTTTTCCGGGTTGACAATGCCAGGTGACTACAATGTTCAGATCATCACCATTATATCTAGAGAAAATAGATATTTGTATTTTCTTTTAAAGTTACTGTGAAAAGTTTCATTCAACTGCTATGAGAAAGTGCTAGAAGCACGTACTGCAAGAGGGGTCCAATTGCCTTATAACTCAAAATGTTGAACGAACTGGTCCAACGTAGCATGTATTTTATGGATGATGGTTTCGGTGCAATTTCCATATACATGCACGCTTATGTTTATCTTGCATCCTGAGTTAAGCTAATTCACTACTCCAGGTTTGCCAAAAGGAAACTGGATGAGTCTGTTTTCCTCGGAAACAGGCTACAAGTCTCTTATGCACCTCAATTTGAGAGTCTGCATGATACGAAGGAGAAGTTAGAAGCAAGGAGAAAAGAAGTTTTAGCACGATTAAATCGTAAGTGCCTTGTCATGAAGTTAGCAATTAAGTTGTCCAATGAGAAGTGTTATACCTTTATTTTATAGACCCCTAGTTTCTTATTTTTGGATCAATGACCTTTCAGCTGGAAGGTCGAAAGGATCCGCTACATATCGACCAGATGTGGTTGGTGAGCCCTCTCCAGCTTCCTCAGCTCAGTTGAATTCTATTGCACAGTCCGTTGGCTTTAATCAAAGGTAGTTTACTTGAGATGGTATGAATTGATTTTTGAGATTTGTGTATCCATGTAGGCTAAAACTATTTTTGCTGTAGGCAAAGCTCGAATTCGCAGTGTAACTCTGCTCAAGACATACAGTGTTCTCCCTTAACTATGGTCTCTTCAGACAAGGTTAGTCATAGCATTGCATATGCAATGCATTTATACCTCATATGATTTTGACTTTTGGAAACTGCTTTTAACATAGTTATCAAATTCCATACTCAAGTTATGAAGCAGGGGGTCGCTTGCCAGATAGTAATTTATGTGCTATGTTAGTGCCCGGCAGTTATAGATATATCTGTAAATTTTAGGCAAATCTCCTCAGGTTTTTGAATACTAGAGGCTTAGCACCCCTTAATACACTTGTATTTGGTGGAATAAAGCAAGAAGAATGTTGAAGAAGGGAAAATCAACTGAAAATATTTTGTGATTGTTGTGGACTTGGCATATGGAAGCCGTAGACAGGTTTCCAGGGGCAGATTTCATGACATGGATTGCAGCTATTTTTAGTAAACAGAAAGATTGCTGTGGATATCTTGTTTAGTTGCTTGATGGAGAATTACCAAGGAATGGGGTCAATAAGTGAGTGCTGGGCGGCAAAAGTTTGGAACTTTCATTGGTTGATCTGAATGTACTCCCTCGAGTTAAGCCTCGGGGTGATAGAGTTGGTATAAAGGAGATGGATTAGGAATAATTAGATTTAGATATCATGTGGGTGCACCTTATTGGGGTAAGCCTGCCTAGCTGGGTGGAGCATGAATCCCTTCATTTTGGGGTTAGTTTAATGCTTTTTTGGCTGGTGATGGTCAAGAAAGTAGGTTCAAAAGTGGTGCCAATTGTTTTAGTGCTGCCTCCTTTCTTTTCTTTTATTTTCCTCTTCCTGTTATGCAAAAAATTAGTGGCAGAAAGGATCAGTTGCTAATTTACAAGAGATATGTGACATTTTCCTTTTAGTATTTGGTCCTTTCTCATTCTACCTCTAGACATGAGGAACAACAAAGAGTCTCTTTGAGAAGAGGGGAATAAACATAGAAAATTAAGCCGTTCTTTTGAAAATGATTATTCTGTTCTTCAATTCAGTCAGACCACCACTTTGTAGGTGTTCTAATTGTAGAAATACCTTTTTACCGACACTCTGCATTCAACATGGTTTCACCTTTTCTTTGCAACACTAATACAAGCTCTATGCGTGTGATTTCGCTTACTGCATGCATGTTATAACCATTTGGATTAATTTCTCTAGAATGACTGTGTTTTTTTCCCTCTGGTATGATGTCAGGATTACTTTCCTTCACAGTCTATGAATCAAACTGTTAAGCTGGTTAGAGAGAAACTAAATAAGGTGAACAGTCAACACTCTGTTGATTTGCAATAATTGGATTTAGATGTGCTTGTTCAGTTTATTTGACAATTTATTCTGTTCTTCTGTAGATACAATCCAGTGTGGACCATTTAGAAGGCGAACCATCCAAGAGAAAACGTGTTGATAATAGGAGAAGGATATAAGTCACATTTGGGCGTTGACAGGAGAATGGCTACGGAATAGTTTTTCTGCGTTCTGTCTGCAGAATATGTCTTCTTCCTGTCAAAATCATTCTATGGTTTCTTCTCTCTTCAGAAACATGCCTCTTTTCCCGAGCCAGCCCTTTTGTACGCTGATTCTGGTTAAACCAATACTTTTTCTCGGTTCAAGTCCATGGTGTCCAAATTCTCCTGTAGCCTTCTTCGCTAACTGGGTATCAAGAAAAATGTCGCTGTTCTTGTTTTTGCACCCAGCTCTATCCAATTCCCTCTTTGTTTCCTTGGTGTCATTCCTACCACTGCTAACCTATGTTTACAGTTTTCAGAACTTTCTAAGCAAGTTAAAGATTGCAACTCAGAGCTTATTATCACTGTTCCTGAATTGCTTGATAAGGTTAATGGGTTCATAATTTGCTTATTCTGCTTTTGGGTCACCAGTTTTGAGTGTTGTAATTTACTGAGTTAGTTGATAAAGCAGCGTATAAAGCAACGTGACACTGCAGCATTGTTGTACTCTTCAGGTAGAACAGGGACTAGTGAAGGAGTGATTTTGAGAGTTTCATTGCTGTGTTGCGACTTCTGATCAACATTTGGTGCGTGAAATGCATAATGTGTTTGTGTGTGTTGCCTGTGGCTATTATTATGTATTCACAGTTGCAGAGGGATAATGCTGCTGTGTCCACGGTTAAGTTTGATTTTGAAATGATTTTGAGAAATATTCAGAATTATTAAGTGATGCATTTATGAATTGTGCCTCCGGTGGATTTAGCATTTTCAATGAATCCTGCGGAGAAGTAAAATTTTACATTGAAGCACATTGGGTCTGGTGATGCACCATTGGGAAGGAGTTGATGGAGGAATGTGCTAAGAACTTTCCTCAACTGTTGTTGCTCAATATGTAGGCCGCTGACACACAGGATCAGCAAGGACTCTAGTCTCTGGAGTGTGAGCTCAAATCATTGGTGTTCATAAACTGAACCTCTTCCTCCTAGACAATTAGGTAGGGAAATATGGGTGCATGGTCCCAACATGATTTAAAGGTTATTTCAACAAATTCACAGGCCACAATGCTGACTATAGATAATCAGGGCTGAGATTCATACTGGAAATGGAAAATCTTGGGTACTTCGATGTTGAAGGAACATGTTATGCCATTGACAGGATCAAAGAGCTCATCAAGTACAAAGGTGTTCAGGTCACTCCAGTAAAGCTTGAAGATCTACTTGTTTCTCATCCTGGATTGTTAGATTCTATACTTATCCCGTTTCCTGATTCTGAGGTTGATGAGACTCTAGTTGCAATAGCTCTGTGACTGAAGTTGTTCACAAGTACATTATAGATCAGCATCTTTCAAAAGATTGCAGAGGGTGGCATTCATAAACAGTGTTCTTAGGACTAGATGAGAAGGTTCGACCAGAACTAAAAAATCTGCGCAGTTCCTCATTGACTGTTGAATGCGCATCCATCTATTGGAGGCAGTCGTATAGACACTCGATCATTATATTTTTAGTAACAGTGACAATTCACATGTATAATTAAAGATTCCAAATTGGTTTTGATTCTAAGAGAACTTTCTTTCCTTTTCTCTCGCTTTTTCAGTTTTCCTGTTTCACATGCTCTTTCCCAGATAAAGCTAGATTCAATCTTGATATAAGAAATTCCAAGACCAAAATTGCAAGATAAATAAAAAGACTCGGCAGCGTTTCTCATACATGGTGTACAAGCTAGAAACGCTATGCTGATTTCACCTCTACAAAGTAAACTTGAAGCAAACTATGAAAAGACATTTAAACAGTGAAAAGGCTAATGGCAAAAAGTTCTTTAATGTAACTAGTATTTCGTGGTCCTGATCTAATATTCTCTTCGCCAGTCTTGTATAGGGAGAAAATGGAGTAAGGCGTTGTCACATAAGCTGCATTCCTGGAGCCTGACCTAGGCTTTAGTCAAAGCAGAGCAGCAACATCTTTGTTATTCCTCCTTGTTACGAGCTAGCCTTGCCCGGTGTCTAAGCTCGGCCTTTTTCCATCTGACAATAAGGTAACACAGCGAAAAGAGGGTGTTAACCTGCAAAGAGGAAACGCATGCAGCACTTTAGTAAGTAAAAAACACTAGAAATGAAGAAACAAAGATAAAGGAGTGACCACAAATACTAACCAAGATTATTATTGCAAGAACCAATAGAGGGCCAGACCAGAGGGTGGAAAGAAAAACTCCATGTGAATCAAAGTAATTCTGGCTCGCAAAGCTTTTCCAGTTTGCAGCTAATATGCTGTTAAGCCTCTCCGCACTATACACTCCACCAACTGCATCATAAGTAAATAAAAGAAGTAAGGAAAAGGAACATATTTATACACTGTAATGTAAAAGATCAATCTTCTAACATGCAAGCAAGAAAGATGTCATTAAAAAAAGAACGTAAATAGCTGCTGGTTAACAGCCTAAGAATTCATGCTTTCAATTAAGCCACGGCCTTTTCTTTTGGAGTTTTCAATTTGAAAACCAAGAAAAATGTAGTCTTGTACACCGAAAACCCAGACAACCGTGAAGAGAAAATAGAGTAAATTTGAAATGTTTAGCTTGTCTTCACAGAACATAAAACGAAATCACCCTAAAACTGGAGTTTGATGTCTCTTTGTAAAATGGGAAGGCTTGCAATCCATGTAGAAAGTCCCAACTGATCATTCTGGGGCTGTACTATGTCGATGAGCTTTTGAAGTTGTACTGAGAAGTATTCTCACTCTATGGAGCCAAAACTGTACTATTTATAAATTGGTGACATGCATTTATCAGAAGAACTGAAGTGCAGTTGTTACAGGCGTGGGTTGTAGCATCAAATCTTGAGGCCGTTCCCTGATTGCCTGAATTCTATCCTAAAGTCAAGTCACCAATTCTTTACTTCTGGAATCACATAGTAAACTAAGAACATGAAATATAACCATAAATACACAAGCTTTGAGAATGCTTTAAGCATTTATTCTCTATGAAGTGCCATTATTATAGAGGGTTTCCCTAGACATGTCTTTTAACTTTATTCCTTTTTACTCAGTAGCAAATTTATAATCCTCTGCTCTATAGTTCCTCATGTCTGAAACTCTTATCACAGAATATCATCGTAATCCATGATACAAAAAGGCCAATGCAGGCAAAGAAACAGAACAAGAGGAGGGGGGGGGGGGGGGGGAGGGTGAAACAGATTGCTAACTTGCTAGATTAATCTTGAGTTCAATATACCTAAGCAAGTAGAAACAAGAAACATCGGAAACCAGATAGCAGTAAATAGTGGTATACTTACGTGCAAGGAGAAACAAAAACATCTGGAATTGATGTTCTTCCGAGAGAGAATAGATACTAGAAGCAACACGGCATGGAATGAAAGAAGACAGACCAACCAAGGTTCCTGCATAAATAACGGAAAATCAAAAATAAGAAAGATACCCAGGCAGTTTGTCCATATCAAGATGAAAACCTCTCACATTTAACTAGGTCAATTGGCATTTTGCTAGCTAAAGAGACCTAGTCTCTCAAAATGTAAATAAAACTGAACATATTTTGACAAGGTAATAATGAATATATTCTCCCATACAAATACTACATTTCAATTTCCAAGCAAAATGTAACATAGAGCTATAACTTCTAATTTTTTCTGTGCATTTCATTTGACAGCTTGCAGCATCAACCACATCTCACATGACTTTATTCCCCTAGGGCATCAATTAGAGATCTTAGATCCTCTTGCTCATCTCCAGTTTCCAAAGTGGAGGACCATAAAAGTATTTAAAAAGCACATAAAACGAAGAAAGTAAAGAGTCATAACATAATTGATGTTAAGGAACATATAGCAGAAGAAGAGCATATGAAGATTTTAAAGTAGAGAAAGGAATAAAAAGTGAAATTGGATAGAACATGGTCTTTTTGAATCATTACAAGTGACTTGAAAACCTTCACGTTTCCATGTGTCTGTTCAAAGGAATAAAGCACCATTGGGCATTCGTTGTCCGTATCAAGTGATACGTGAATTGCTGAGTAGTTCTTCACCACTATATTTATTTAGATAGAAGATTAGCTTGAGGATGCTCCAATAGGTTAAACACTTTAGAGAGACAAGAGCTCAGCAGACTTATCGTTCAACATAGGACAATTCTTGCAAGGGAAAAGATGAGATGGACGCACTGCATGACATTTCACGTAAATAACACATTTCATAATTTTTTTTGATTGGTAAATACACATTACATAATTGTGCCAAACTTAAGTTAAACAGTTATGGTTAGACTCCTAACCACTCCAGCAACTTGCTCCCATAAGAAACTAGTCTGTTCGTTCAACGTCATATTTCTGCTACATATTTCTGGTCAAATGGTTCTCATCATTGTTATTCCTATGTCACATTGCTGCAGCTCTATTTTGGTTAAAACGAATTTCTTTACTGTAATCCATCTCTTCCCATTAGAGCATGTGAGAGTCCAAATTAAAGGATGTTAAAATTCTCACGTAAAATGACATGACATCCATTTAAGCTACTTATTTGATTGTACACGTTCATCCAAGTGTCGTTTCCTTGTTTAGCATATGAGAGTTCAAAGTAAGAGGACGTTAAAATGTCAGTCAATATGATGACATCCATTTAAGCTAGGTTATTGTAAGTGCTTAGGTGGAGACCTATCACACTTTTGCAGTTTTTTTTTTTTTTTTAATAACCGAGGAGTTCCTGAGGGCCAGCAAAGCACAGTTTGATCACAGTCTGTGAGATGACATCTATTTAAGCTAGGTGATTGCAAGTGTCCACGTGGCGATCTATCTCACTTTTGCATGTTCCTTTTTTACTAACCGAGAAGTTCCTGAGGGCTAGTGGTGCACCTTTCCATACTTCGTGGATAATGGGTCTGCCCCTATACCTTACTTCCACTTAAAACCAGGCTTTTGTCGAAGGAAGGGTTAGAATCGGTGACGTGGGCCTAACCCACACACCACTAGTTGTCATCATACCACCAGACCAAAGCCCTGTGGGCACTTTTGCAAGTTAAAATCTCTGAAATTATTATATTCAGCTTGATGTGCAAATTGCTATAAAAACCCATATTGGACAAAAAAAATAAATTAAACAACAACAATGCACCCAGTATGATCCCACAAGTGGGGTCTGGGAGGGTGAGCAGACCTTACTCCTACCTCGAGTGGTAGGGAGGCTGTTTCTGATAGACCCTCGGCTCAAGAAAACTTAAAAAATGCAAGTTAAAGCAGATACATAGTTAGAGGGACAACAAAAACACAAGAATAATGGTTCTTACTATTTATAGTAACTGCAAAAAAAAAGGGTAGAAAGGGAAATACCTTCCAATCAATGGCGTGGAAGAAACCCATGAAATTATCATAGGCAGGTCTAAGACTAGACCTCATCTCAGCACTGAATTTCTCAACAAGATCTGCCATTTGGTCCATATGTGCATTCATAGCCCCTGTTAACTCCTCCATTCTTTGTCTATCTAAAACAAAGATTGCTGCTTTCAGATCAAGAAAGTGGTCAGTCTCTGCAAATCTTGAAAGTAGCTATGGGTACTAGTGCCTGGTCTATTTTACACTCCTAAACTCCTTTTACAATTCTGTGGACCTTTCTAAGCACCCCTATAGTTTTAGGGAAATCCAAATCATCCCCAAAATCTTTTATAATATGGTCCCAGTATAAATATCAAATAATTTTGTCGGTCAAAACTTTAGTAGATGGGATGGATGGCCATTTATTTTTGTTAAGACTAAGATGTCTTAATCTGAAGCTCATTTGAATATTAAGCATTACATTAACTGATTAAGAATGTTTATTTTTCTTAACATCTGAGTGTTTATAATTTATTATTAAATAAATTAATAAATATAATATTTAATAAAATAATTTAAATATCATATCCACAAAATACTACTCTCTCCGATCCATATTATTTGATGTTTTAGGTGTTTTCACGTGTATTAAGAAAATCACCTTTTTAGCATTAATTAGCAATGAAATTGACTATATTAGCCCTTAGTCAAGCTATTATTACTTATCATTTTGTTTAAAGTCATTTATTAGAAAGGGGTGATATTGTAAAATTTCATCTTGATTTCCGAACAGATCAAATATTGTGGACCAAAAAAAATAGGCTAAAACATCAAATAAAGTGGACCGGAGGGAGTATGTAGTTAGGTGATGGTTGGGTGTGTGGTACTTGGGAGTGGTTGGGGGTGGTTGTGCAAAGAGGGTGGTTGTGATAGTAGAGATAGTTGTGTGATTAGGGTGGTTGTAATAGTAGAGGTGAGTTTGATGATGGTGGAGGTATTTGACGATGGTGGCTTGTTATGAAAAATTGTATTATTAGAATGATGTTGATTATGTAATGATGAGAGTGATTGGTGGTAATGGGACAGTGCACTACGAAAAAAAATTAAAATAATAATGAAATATTTTCGCTGCTAAACTGCCTAATTATGTCGATAAATAAAATCTTTGTTAATTTTTATCATTAGTCCGTCAAAAATATTGTCGTAGACAAGATCATTCGTTCCAAAATCCGACGTTAAAACTAGATTTTTTTAGTAGTAGTGGTGGTAAATGGCAGGTTGTGGTTGATGATGGGTGGTGGTGGTGTTAGTTGATAGTGATAAATATTGTGATGATAAAAGTGGTTAGTCGATGTGGTTGGTGGCATCACCATTGGTAGTAATGATAGTGTTGATGGTTGACAATATGTAGTGGTAGTAGTGATTGGCTATTGGTGTTAGTTCGCTATTGGTGGCTGTTGTGGCGATTGTTAGTAACGATTGAGGTGGTTGGTGGTAATAATCAACACTGCTGGTAGAGATGATGGTCGATAATGGTGCTTGGCACTTGGCAGTGATGATGGTAGCTAGTAATGGTGGTTGGAGTGGTGGTGGTAGCTATGATGGTTGACATTAATGATAGTTGTGATGATGAAGGTTATTGTTAGTGGTGGTTGTGATGGTAAAGGTAGTTGGTAGTGGTGGTGGTTGATCAATGTGATAGTTGCGGTGGTGGTGATGATGCTTGTGATGATAGGGGTATCTTATCAAAACACTTTAATTGAGTAGCTTATTGATGTTATTAACTATTTGTTCAAGATCTAAATGATTCAAGTCCATTCATACC
Source organism: Petunia x hybrida (assembly GCA_037355625.1). Lineage (NCBI taxonomy): Eukaryota > Viridiplantae > Streptophyta > Magnoliopsida > Solanales > Solanaceae > Petunia > Petunia x hybrida. Next base: position 550,697 of record JBBBVM010000505.1, on the reverse strand, counting down.
CATTAAGTGATCAAATTTTAAGAAAATAAATGCACTTAATAGTACACAAGCTTAACCATTAGGATTAGAACTTCAACTAAAGGTAAACAAATAAGGCCGAAGTCACCTAATATGTTTTGAACATGAATTTTATTTTATTCACTTAGACGCTAAAAATTGACCTTTGTCTAATCAAATTGTTCCTTTTAAGTTTTGAATTTGGTATATGTATATCGTCTATCAAGTTTTAAAAATAGGGCACTTCATGTTCAATAGTCAAGATCTCTAATTGGGTCACTAATTGAGCAAGACTCCATCACTAATCAACAACATACCCAATAATATTCCACCAAGGTAAGATTTGGGGAGGGTGAACTCTATCACCAATCGATCCCTTTAAATAGGTTGGTGCAATCTGTGAATACCTCTAAAAGCTAACTCTCTTCTCCTGCTTTAGCTTGAGCCAATCTGGACAGACTCTGGTATGACACCTGCGATCCCTTTAAATAGGTTGGTACAATCCGTAAATACCTCTGAAAGCTAACTCTCTTCTCCTGCTTTAGCTTGAGCCCACTCGGACAGACTCTGGCATGACACCCGTCATGATAAGATTAAAGTATTCAAATTTATTGTAAAAATGAGACTAAAAATGAAGAATTATAACGTAAGTAGAAAAGAAAACCTCAAATATTATTAATTTTGGAGAAAATTACAATTAGAAAAAAAAATCGTCAAGATAGCAATAGTTAGAGGTGTTAAGACACATAATTGTAAAATTCGACCTAAGTTTCTTCACTTCTCAAAATTTTTAGATTACAAGTTACCATTTGAAACTTAATAGTCTAAACACAAGTATGCTCATATCAGACTAATGATCTCAAATTAAAACAATTATACAACTTAATAGGAATAAATCATGAATATGTCTTATTCTCTCTTGTTATCTTCTTTTATAGTCAAAGTAAATCTTTTCTTTTTAGTGTAGTTAAAGTAAGTATGATACGCTTCAATATGGAATATACAACGATCTAGACCAATTTAACTTGTATATATTGCTCCTTTTTATAGGGTCGTCAATGATACTTGATCTTAACACTTGTTGTTCCTTGGTCTCTTTGCCTCGATTGACTCAAAACCAATCGATCAAGACATTATTGACTCATGTACAAATTTGTAGTAAACCTCTTATATGTATTACTTGCATCACATTAAAAAAAAATTCCTACGTCATTACTTGTTTAACTAACCAACTTGTACTTTTTTATGTCTTATATGTATAATATTTGACTATCGAAAATTTAAAATTGATTTAGACTAAGTATATTTTGTAATTGTTCGAACTCATAGGCAAGATTCTAAGTCATGTCTCACACTTCTTGCCTCTGGCTAATTAGTTCCATTTTTATCACTAAAAAAGGAACTAACCAAGTTAACCTATACGAGAATAAGGAACAAAACAAATAATCAACTTAGTGCTTTTGATGTAAAATCTTTCCAAGTAGAATTTGAAACGTACAATCAATCAGTTAATAGTCGATCACTCTACCATAAAAAACAAAGGATTTTAATTTAGGAGGACGATTTTGATTTTTTCTTTTAACCAACCCATGATTGTAAGGAATTGCTTACACTATGATTTTCATGTTTACAAGTTGGATAATATTTATTTCATTTGTGTTTCTCATATTTTACTAATTTATTTTTTTTAAACCTTGCCCAAGTACACCAACTAAACAAGATATATAAAAAGATAAAAGACAGTCCGGTGCACAAAACATTCCGCTATTATGTAAGGTTCGAAGAAAGACTCCATCCAAGGATGTCATGTACCCGGCCTAACCCAAGGTATATAAAAGGATACTTAAATGTAAAAAAGAATGGAAGTAAAAGATGAGTTTGTTATTGGATATGAGGATATGAGCTAAATCCAAATAAGGAGAAAGAAAGAAAGAACCATGGCAACAGCTCTTCTCTCATCTCCACCATTATCTTTATCACAAAACATATCTTTAAAGTAACTCCTCTTACTTTCCTTTTATGTACTATCTCTATGTTACCTCTCACTAAACTTTCTTGTTTTTGTAGAAAGCAGAGCAAGATTGTGTGGAACCAAAAGAAAACTGGGAATTCATGGCATGTTCTAAGTTACCCACTTTGGATTATGGCATTTCCAAAAGGGACTTGGCTGTTTTTGCTCTTTCTTCGTCACTCTCTCTTATTTTCCCATTTTCAGGTAAAAACTACTCCCTCCGTCCCATTTTGTTTGTCGTACTTCCCTTATTAGTCCGTCCCAAGAAGATTGTCATATTTGAAAACAATTTAACTTAACCTTCTCATTTTACTCATTACAGCCGCATACACTTATTTTAGACCACAAGTTTCAAAAATATTAATTTCTTTATTAAATTTTGTTTCACGTCAAACATGTTTACATAAATGAAAGCGAAGGGAATATAAAGTTTTCATTTTTGGGTGTCTTTCAGTATCATTAATTCATTTTCTAGTTCCAAATCTTAGTAATTGTGGTTATTCTGTGAATTTGTTCTTACCTTACTTATGTAGCTGTTTCTGTTTGTAATTGTAGTGATAAATTAATATTGACATTGTCATTTTAAGTTCACTTATTGACAAAGTTACAACCTTTTTGATGTATCTAGAGTTTACAAGTAAAATGGTTGAATATATCTAAATTTCAGTGTGAATTTTGACGAAATTGCTAAACTTATTGAAGTATAATTTACATATTTATAAGCTAATGGCATTACTGTCTTGAGCCGAGGGTCTTTCAAAAACAGTCTCTCTACGATACTCGAGGTAGGGGTAAGGTCCGCATACACCTCGTCCTCCCAAGACCTCACTTGTGGGACCATACTGGGTTTGTTGTTGTTGTTGTATAAGCTAATTTCATTTAAGTACTAAAAATCACAATTTTTTGTAGCTAAAAACATTTAGAAATCGATTGAAATTATTGTGGTAAAGGAAAAAAAGTGTGAGTACTCAAAAAGTAACGGTGTGATTGAAAGTGGAACTTTAGACAGTTAAAAGTTAAAACTTAAGTAGGTAGTTTAATATAATGTCTTTGGCAGCTGAATCCATTTGGGATTGAAGTGTTTTACATAAGTTTGTTCTAGGAAGCATGATTGTTTACATATATAGTTGAATTTTTCTTCATATATGATGAATATAAATTATTTATGTATTTTTATATATAAATTTAAATATTTTAAATATTATAATAAATAAATATATTATATTTTATTATATTTTCTAACAAGTTTTGCGGTGAAAGTTCAATTGAGAAATGAAGACTACAAGCAAAAACAGAAGAAAAAAGAACAAAAAAGAGTGATGTATAAAGGAAAGAAGAAATGATATTAATTCATGTTCTGACTTGAAGTCGCAACACCAACTCATGTTCTGACTTAAAGTCGCAACACCAACTCATGTTCTGACTTGAAGTCGCAACACCAATTCATGTCGCGACGGTAACTGTTGAAATCAGAACACCAACTCATGTTCTGACTTGAAGTCGCAACACCAACTCATGTTCTGACTTGAAGTCGCAACACCAACTCATGTTCTGACTTGATGTCGCAACACCAAAGATTTTTCTATAAATAGGAAGCAAAGTTGTAAAGAGAAGATAACCTTTCATTAGCCAAAATCAAGAATTCTCTCATTTCTTGTTTTCTCTCTTTTGTAGTAGAAATATTTCCAAAGTCTTCTAAATTCCTTTTTAGCTTTTATCACTCCATAATGGAGTAATTTTCTTCTGTTGGGATAGTTGATGAAACTTGGTATATTTGTAATATCTACCTCAGTTTTAGTACATGCTTGGCCTGAAACTTTATATCTGCATTTTCACACTGTGCTAGAGTGATAGTTCTGTTACTCTTCATTTTCACATCTATCTATTTTTAGGTTATTGTATATTAATTTTGTAATTCTCACGGAGCAAAATTAATATATGATGACTGATGAATAAAATAGTAGAGTGAGAATGGAACCTATAGTAACCTATCATTCCAAGTCAGTAATCTTGTTTCCCTCAGTTTTAATTCTCACGGAGGAATTGTTGTAAGCAAGATTGTTGGTTTTAGTGAAAATATTCTCACGAAGTTTTTGCTACCTTTTTAGCACAATTCAGGCAAGAATATTATTTCGGTTTAACCGTCACAAAGTCATAAATCAATTTATATACATAACCTCACGGAGTGTATTTAATTATTATTTCTGAGTGAGCAAAATAAAATTGTATTAGCAATAAGCAATTTTTCTTTAGAGAAATACATGTCAAAACTGAGATTGTATTATGAATATTACCAAGTGAATTCAATGACTCCCAACTCTTTTTAAATTTGAAATTTTCCAAAAGTTCTTTGTTTTAGTTAAAATTAATTAAAAGTTCAAAGAAAACTCACATTTCATCAATTTGATTCTCTCAAATAGTAGTGAAAATATTACAAGTCTGTAGCATAGATCCACCCAATCTCTGTGGGACGATATCTTAAACTATATTATAATTTGACTTAGCACGAGCATTAATTCCTATACACTTTGGCCTCGTCAATATACGTATGTTACAGTAGAGATCCCTATTTCAAGGGAAAATATTGTATTACATTTTTGTAATAGCTTTTAACTATAATGAAGAGAGACTCGCTTAACTTGGGTTCCAATTTTATCTTCTCATCTATGCTATTATATGCAGGTTTTAGTGCCGAGGAAGAGTTGAAAATGGGTTCAACTGTTGATGATGTTAATGCCTATTCCTACTTGTATCCTATTGAACTGCCTTCTAAGAAGTTTGTCTTCAAATGGTAAGCGATAGCTTGGTTCTAGTTCCTTGTTTGCTTTCTATCTGTTATGTGTCTTTGAAATTGAAAATGAACAGAAAAAGACAACTCTTTAGCCTTCGTTGCTGGTTTCTTATGGAGTTGTCCAGTAAGAAATATTGGAGCTTTGATGTACATTTTCAAATCCTTTGGCACATTTGGACCGTCCCAGGTGCCTTTGGAGATGCATTCGACAGAACTCCTAACCTGAATTCAGTTTTTAAGATCTCATCATACAAATGAGCACTTTCAGTTCTACATTTTCCAAAAACACTATCCGTATTGATGTCCAAATCCACTTCTGTTCTGTGTAATACTCTTTTCCTACTGACACAATGTTTGCAGCTCACTTGACAACAATTATCGATGTGTTTGTTCTTCTGGTTTTAGTTAATTTTATGCAAACGAGCTGTCTTTCTAATTTTCACCATTTGTGAAAAAAAATTCTATTTTCATGCACTGCATCTTGTAGGAACCTCACTCTTTTCATCTATTTGAAGGGTGGAATCCAGAAAATCGGAGCGTTATTCGTCGGCTGCTCCACTATCACGTAAGCTGGTGTAGCTTGTCTCCTGTTTCAAAGAAGGGGATATTTGAATTATTTATTTGATGTCCTGGTTGGATGTTAGGGAAGTCACTGAACTAGGTAGAAGTCTGAACTAAGTGGCGAGTTTCTCTGAACACCTCTGCCCTATCATAGTGCACCTGTACATACTTCAGTTATCCACTTATCCCCCAAAAGAGGGAGAAATTACTTGAGTCACAAGCTTCCAAAATATGCTTCTTATTTTTGATTTAATGGTTTCTTTTTCCGTCTGTTGATATTTCATGTAGCTGATGCACGCCTTCGCATTGTGTCTGAACGAGTTGACATCATTGATAATCTCATCATCTCTGTTTCGGTAATTCATCTACTCCTGCATTCATTCTTCTTACCTTTGACCATATTTTCGTTCTTTCTTTACGACTTAATGCGATATGTTTATTCAGATAGGTCCTCCCAACTCACAGTTCTTAAAGTCAAAGGAGAAAAGTACATGGAGTGCAAAAGATGTTGCTGAATCTGTTTTGTCTGATAAGTCTGCTTTGGTAATGTTTCCTTGTCTTAAAAGACGGCAGATGCATAATTTAGTTTAGCAAATATATGATGTGGTCTGTGGTTTTCATATAAACCTCCAGCTGCTTTCAGGATACGATTTACTAGTTCATCAGTTTTTCAGCTTCTGCTACTTTGCAAGTGCAAGATGGAGCTACAGATTGTTCTATTTGAGAATAAAGCTTAGCAATTTTAAATTGATCACTAAGTGAAACCAAATAAGTTGTTTCATACATCCCGAAATTTCTCGTGAGAGATTTGGTTATATAAACTCTTAAACAGATTGCACATTGGTTGAATCATAGTACGTATACTTCCATCGACTGCACTATAAAACTTCTTAAATTGCTTGGCCCATTCTTTGTCCTTCTTTCATGAATTTATTGCAAAAGAAATCCGTCATGGTATCTGTGTGAGGTACTAATATTTTATATGTTTCTACAGCGTGTAACCTCAACTCAACGGTTGGCTGAAAGTTCAGTTCTTGATACACATTCTTCTGAAGTGAGTATTTTTTTACTTACGTTTTTGTGTTATCTATTTATATGAATTCCTTAATAACCATTGTGCCAAAAAAAGAGGGAGCTACGAGTATTAAGGACTATAGACCCATTAGTCTAGTGGGAAGTATCTATAAGATTATATCTAAGGTGCTTTCCAAGAGACTTAAGAGGGTTTTGGATGAGACAGTGTCTTCTTCTCAAAATGCATTCGTGGAAGGGAGACAGATTTTGGATGCAGCGCTTGTGGCAAATGAAGTGGTTGATTCTAGAAGGAAAAGTGGTGAGCCTGGGATTTTATGTAAGCTTGATCTTGAAAAGGCTTATGATCATGTCAATTGGGAATTTCTGGATTTCACTATGATGAAGATGGGCTTTGGGGAAAAGTGGAGAAAGTGGATCATGTTTTGTGTATCCACAGCTAGATTTTCTGTTTTGGTGAACGGGAGCCCGTGCGGGTTTTTTGATAGTTCGAGGGGATTGAGACAAGGGGATCCTTTATCTCCTATGCTTTTTATATTGGTGATGGAGGCGTTGAGCAAAATGATAGATAGGGTTGTTTGTGGTGGTCTTTTGAGGGGGTTTTCACCTTCGGTTCGGGGGTATAGTGCCTTGAGGGTTTCCCATCTATTGTTTGCAGATGATACATTAATTTTATGTGATGCAGATGTTTCTCGATTATCTTATTTGAGACAGACCCTTGTTTGGTTCCAGGCGATATGCGGATTGAAGATCAATTTAAGCAAGTGTGAGATTATTCCAGTAGGAGATGTTGGTAATATAGATGAGCTAGCAATGGTGTTGAATTGTAAAGTAGGTGCTTTGCCTACTATGTATCTGGGCCTCCCGTTAGGTGCTTCAAGCAAAGATGTAGCAGTGTGGAATCCGGTGATTGAGAGAGTTGAAAGAAGGCTAGCAGGGTGGCAGAAGAGGTATCTTTCAAAAGGGGGGAAGGAAGTGTTGATAAAAAGTACGTTGTCTAGCATTCCTACATACTTCATGTCTTTATTGCAAGCCCCGAATTCAGTCACCGAAAAGTTGGAGAGACTTCAGCGGAACTTTTTGTGGGATGCTGCAGATGGTACTAGCAAGTTTCATTTAGTGAATTGGAAAGTTGTTACTTCTCCTAAGAAATGGGGAGGTCTTGGAGTGAAGGATCTCAAGGTGTTCAACAAAGCCCTATTAGGTAAATGGTTATGGAGGTTTGGGCTGGAGGAGAATGCAGTATGGAGAGAAGTGGTAGCAGAGAAATATGGAGTTTTAGAAGGTGGTTGGAGGACTAGGAACACCACTGGTCCATTTGGGTGTGGGCTGTGGAGGGGGATTATGAAGGGGTGGGTAGATTTTAGTGGTCATATTGATTTCAAGGTAGGGGATGGTAGTAGGATTAGCTTTTGGGGGCATAGGTGGTGTGGAGAGTCTGAGTTGAAGGTTGCTTTTCCTAATATGTTTAGTCTGTCGATCCAGAAAGAGATGACTATCCAACAAGTTTGTGTAGTCGGTACGGGAGAAACACTATGGGATTTGAGGTTTAGGAGATGCCTACAAGATTGGGAGATGGGTGAGTTTCAAAATCTTGTTGAGTTACTATACAACCAAAATTCATTGCAAGACGTTTCTGACAAGTGGAGGTGGAAGGGGAGCTCAGACGGATTGTTCACTATTAGATCTTACTATCAGAGGTTATTGGTAAGAGAGGAAGCGTCTTTCCCATATCAAACAATTTGGATCTCGAGAGTGCCGAGGAAGATATGTTTTTTTGCATGGTTGGCAGCTAGGGGAGTTATTTTGATGGCGGAGAATCTGCGAAAGCAGAGGATCAATTATGTTAGTTGGTGCTTCATGTGTAGATGCTCCGGAGAGGATGTCAACCACCTTTTACTTCATTGCAATATAGCGTCGCGTTTGTGGGCAGTGACGTTAAACTTGTTTGGAGTTCAATGGGTGATGCCGAGCACTGTGAAAGAGGCGATGTATAGTTGGGCTTTTAGAAGAAGGAAGAAAAGATCCAGAGCGTGGGATGTTACTCCATTAGCTATTATGTGGATTCTGTGGAAAGAGAGAAATATGAGGGCTTTTGACGGAATAGAGAGCGATTTTAATAGATTGCATAGTAGCCTTTTGTTTTTAATTTCTTTTTGGTGTACCCATGAGGTTCCAATGTGTATAGATGAGTGGACTTCTTTTGTTGAGAACTACATTATGGTGTAGGCTTTTTACTCTTTGTATACCTCTTGTATACGGGGTTTTTTCCCCTTTTTAGTAATAAAATCATTACCTTTATCCAAAAAAAATTTATATGAATTCTCATATTTGTGAATTGTTGGGCCCACTTTGTATTCTACATGCACTCAGTCAACTTTTTCTTATTTTAACAAACTTATTAGATTGATGGTGAGCCCTATTGGTACTATGAATACCTTGTTCGGAAATCACCAACCAAAATAGTAAGTTTCCTTTTTAAGTTATAAATCTAAATTTTGACGATCTTCTACAATTCTCATACTTCATGTCCTGATATACAGGCTCAAGAAGCAAATCTTTTTCGCCACTATGTTGCTTCAACAGCTGAACGAGATGGTAAATTTGAGTTCTAGTTAGTGATTATTTTATTTTTCCTTTCGAACAAACATCATCTTTGGGTGACATTTTCTGTTAGCCAGTTAAATTATTATTTTAAATAATTGTTTCATTAGCAAGCTATTCTTTAGAAAAACTCTAACTAGCTTGAGGTACAAAAGCTTATGACATTCAACTTAAAGTGGAAAAGTTCATCTTATGTGCTCACTTGGTACTCATGATTTAGAGTACTAGACTAACCTATTAAGGTTTTCAGTTGAAAGTCAAAGGGGCTTTAGAAGGTGGCACAGAGAGGTGTTTTCTTTTCTGGTTTGATCTGCTTTCTCGACATGGCTGATCATTTTTCCTCAAGCATATTCATTGGATTTTTATGACGTTAGTTATGACTACATTGGATTACACAGACTGTTGTTGTTTGTATGTTAACAGATTTCTTGCCTGTGGCCAAGGAAGAAAAGAGCCCTATATGAAGTCTTATTTAGGAAAGGACCAATCTTTTGGGTGTACATATTTTCTGCGCACACATGAATTTATGATTTATATCTTAATCAAAAATATTTAAGAATATGTTGTCAATCTGGCCTTTAACCTCTTTTCTAAATTTACTTTGTGTAATTAACATTTGATGAAGCTAATAAGTCTTTTTCGGACAGTTCAAACATATAAACATGAGTAAGAAATTCAGGATATGTTGCACCCTTTTTTTATAGGTCAAGATATGTTATACCTTTAGTCAAGGTGATGCATTTTAGCAATTGCATCAGGATGTCCCTATGTCGAAATAGTAACTCGAATATGCGTTTATAGTTTATAAAAATTCAAAGATATGTCTTAGTAATAGCATCAGCATATTCCTATATTGGCACAGTAATCACACAACACAAGCTTATATTACATACATTTCATCGGTGTGGAATTCTTAAAATTATGCTATTGTTTGTCTAATATTCCTGGACTTGGTTTGCTGGTTAGCTTATTGAAGATTGCTTGTCGTTTCAGGTTATTTGTATACTCTTAGTGCTTCCACTCTTGGCAAGCAATGGGAGAAAGTAAGTGTTTCTATTTGTGATTTGTTTTAATGTTTTCTTATGAATTTATAATATCAGATTATGGTTATCACTTATACTACAGTATTGCCCTTACATACTTGATACTACACAAAACCGCACAAGAACCTGACAATTGAAGGAGACGATAGATTTGCTGCTTTTTGTATACGATTGAAATGCTGAAGAAATTTAAGAAGTTAGGCTACGGATTAGTCCATTAAGTCTGGTCGTCAAGGACACATGTTATCATGAGATCTTGTTTGTGATGTTCCCTTACAAGATACAATCTTACGACGTTTTATCTTGTGAAGATCTACATCAGTGAAGCCTTCATGTCTTGTAGGAATTGATTGCCCCTTTAAACATAATTACACTGAGGCATAAGACTCAGCCTTCTTGATTCAATTTTTGGCATGACAGGCTTTTGCTAGATGCAACATTAAACAGCTGGGTGGATCTCTTTTCTTACAAAGCTTTAAAAGAAAAATTCCCCTCAATTGTTTATACTATATTGCAAATTTCATGAGATACTTCAAAAAAAAAAAAAAAAAAAAAAAAACTATATTGCAAATTTCATGAGATAGTCCTTATCTTGCAGATGGGGCCCTACTTAGAAAAGACGGTGGCATCTTTCCGACTTCTTCCTCCCACTGAAAGCTATGTCCCTCCATACAAGGATCCGTGGAGGTTTTGGTGATTGTATTTGTTCAGTGTGGCTAGGATTAACATCTTGTCTCCTGATAGAGAAGAGTCAGAGATCCAAATGTGGTTAGCAAACAACAGACAAGACTGCGATACTTTTTTTAAATTGATATGGGAACTATACTTCAAGCTAAGCTCGAACTTGCAACCAGTGTATACTAAGCAATTTGGCATGCAATTCGTGCCAATGCAGCTGCTACACGTTTGTGAGACAATATTGCAATTCTTGAATGCAGCTTTTGGTGCAATGACTACTACAAACTCTTTTAGGGGCTCTTTGCCTGCCAAAAGATCATCTCCCAGCTTGGATTTTCTGCAAAATGCAGCTGCAGTTTTTCAAGTGTGCTTTCGGATGGGAAGTTCTGTTAGATGAAGAGTTTGAATCACTTTTGTAATATAGAGATGATATTGGAGAACTTGTTTGTATTTTTCTGCTTACAGTGTAATTGTAGTTTCTTTGAAATGAAAATTATGTTATGCAAAATGAACTGCTTATGTGCTTGATCTGAGCAAAATAAGCGTCATCCATTCTAAAAAATATAAAAAAAGTGGGAGGGATCGTGAAATTGATGCGAACCGATTTGCATCATGGCCTTTCAGGAGTCGAGCGGGATCTAAGAGAGTTGCAAGGCCTATTCATGAAAGTGGAAGTGTTGGAGGTCTTGGGTGGACTGCATAGTCCCAATTTGCACACTTTCCGCTTCGGAGCAGGAAAATACTCATCGCGACCGCATTATCCAGGCACGCAATTGCGACAGCAACCTCAGTCCAACATCGTGACCGCAACATGTCTGACACAATCATGATGAAGGCTCACCTTGACAAATTTTTTTGAGAGTCCAACTTGCTTGTAGACTACTTTAGGGACAATTAAAGCCTTTCATGCCATATTAGGAAATAGTATATATACCCTAATAGTCATTAGCTTGGATTAGACTTGGCTGAATGTTGAATTATGCTGGTAACCATCTGACGGGCATGCGTTGCTTGAACAGTTTTCACAACTTGCCATTAGAACCATTCCAATTGAGAGTCCTTTTAGTTTTATGTGCTTTTTGGTGATAAAAATAGGAGGTGATAATTGTCGCCTAATTTCCCCAATATAGTGTATAACTTTAATTATCTTATTTGTGTTTGTGTCCTTTCCGTTCTTAGATTTAGGTTCATATCAGAAATAGATGACGATGGACACAGTATTTCAATCATTTTTACAAAACCCAAATTAGGGGCAAGTTAAAAGATGCTGCAACGTCTTTCAACTGAAAATTATTAGGGATGAACAAACAGATAATATCATCTTTCATATATTTGAACTAGTATATTTATAACTTATAAACATGCTCATTTCTTCTTTTTCTTTTGAGCAAAGAATAATGGAATATACAACTAATTTAAACCATCCAGATGCACCCCCGCGGTCATGGCATCTCCTTTTCTAGACTCCTAGCCTTCTATAGGAAGAACTAAATATGTACAACGTCTGAAAACTAAGCTTTTAGTCTTGTGATGTTGTTGAATATTCGAACAGAAGACGTTTGGATGGAGTAGACTGTAAAAGCACTCGGAGCCGGCTTGTGAGCTGATATATCAAGGTCCATTGCATAGCCATCTCAGAGTCCTTCATCTGCCTTACCACAGAAGCCTGGACAGCAGATCAGGAAAGCCTTGTTTATTGATAAATGGACAGACACAAAACAACATAAAACCGCAGTATGACACAGGAATCAGTATTTTCATGATGCCCAGCAGAAGTTTATAGTTTCATTTACTTTCACCTCAAAATCATCTTAAGTTGGAACCAAAAGATCCACTCCTGATGTATACAGTGTCCATCTTCCGAAAGTATCAACAATATTCAAGAAAATGAAATTTCTCCTTAAATTATAATATCATTTATGAAAAGATCTAGCCCAGAATCCAGTAATCAACAAACTTAAGGAAACGGAAAGAAAGAATCATTCAAACCTGGAGACGCTTCCCTAGTTGGACTTCGACTTCTGTTCCAAATGAAATATTGCTGGCCAGAGACTTCAGAGGATCAACACTGGGATCAACAGAAAGCAAGTTGGGGATCTGTGGTGCGTAAACTAGCCTCCATCTGGCCTGTCCAAACTCTCCTTTCCCCTCTATTCTTGGCATCAATGTTTCAAGTGTTGCAGTGGCAAGCTTCTTAAAAGCAAGTTGGCCATCACCTTCTAAAATGGATTCAGCTAATTGACTCTCAAAAACTCTAGCAGCCTGTTTAGCCAGAACCATTTTGAAGTTGGTTTAGCCATGTATCGATACATTTCTAGAGCAATTTAAACTGAAATTTGTAATTATACAGACAGAAATTTATGTATGTGCAGTTTATCCTTCCAAAAAGCATTAGAGATTTGAAGGATGGGCAAGTCTGGAGTATTCAACAGTGCAGATAAAACAGAAATGCATGGCTGGATGAAAGGATATTGGTGTATTCATTTATTTAAGGTCCACCAGCACAGAATGCCTAAGTAACATAATTCTTTAGCTTGCTGTAATGTTGAAGAGATGATTAAATAAATAAAAGCGTGCCTCTTCTAACAGCTTAACGTTTTAGATGAGATGGCCACATGATTCAACATGGTATCCTAGCAGTCAGAGGTCTTGAGTGCCACCTATTTTTGAAAGAATTTCAACGTGCTTGGCCCATGAAACAGAACCAGGCCAGCACGTGAGGGGGCATGTGTTTAAGAGATGATTAAATAAATAAAAGTGTGCCTCTTCTAACCAGCTTAAGCTTTTAGATGAGATGGCCACAGAATGGGAAGCATACTCTTGTCTATTTGACCTTGTGAAATTTCAGATTATCATCATCCAATGAGCTAGATTTCTAAATAATTTAACATAAGTCTTCCGCCAGTTGACCTTTTCTATTTTTGGTGTAAACAAGAGTATATGGAAGATCATGAAGCTCTAGTTGATGTCTTAGGTTCCTTGTAACAGATTAGGATCTGTAATCTGATATAGTCCTCTGTAATAATGAATGACTGTATTATCCTTGATACAGTTATTATATATATATATACACAAAACTTGTTACCTTCTCAAAAAAAGTCTTCCGCCAGATTTTTACTGCTTAAGAATTAAATTGATTGTGCAATAAGAAAACAACCTCAGTAGGTGACAAGACATCTTGCTCCACAGAACGCGTTGATGTCACCACTAACTTATCCTGCCATTTGCTAGCACGACTTTGTATCCTGAATTGCCACTCTGATCCAACCAAAGCCAAGTCTAGCATTGGATCAAGTCCATTATCAGGCTCAAATTTGGCTATGTTTAGATGATCCCTCTTCAGTCTCACCTGAATTTGAAGACAATAAAGATATCAGATGAAGAGAAAATGGAATGTCAAAATTTCACAAGGAGCCCACCCCCACCAAAGAGGAAAAAAAAAACAAATAAAAAGAGAGGGTCATCTCAGAACTAGCCAGAACGAGAAAGGAATTCAAAAAGCTTAACCTGTGTGGCAACAAGATTGACATCTCCATTCTCAAACATTAATATGCCTTTAGGCTTTATCCACTTGGGATGAGCAACACCATTTAACTCTAGTTCTCCACTGACAGCAAAATTGAGAATCAGAGGATAAACTATCCTCAGTTCTGGTCCCAGATTAAGTTTCAGGTCAGTGAGCCGGATATCCAACTTAGGTTTGCTCTCTACTTGGACACTTTCCTTAATTTCTTCAGAATCTTTATCTGCATATTACAAAAAAATGGATTGAACATTCATAATATTGAACCAAGCAATCACCTCATCCTAAACAAGAAAATAAGAAGCCTCGGCAGCTGTTGTACCATTTGATATCAAGTTTTAAAACCACAATACGTGCAAAATATTCCCCTGTTTGACAATCAAAAAGCAACGGAAATAGGTTTCCTCACCAGTCATAAACAGAACATCTCTGGTTCGACCAGATTGCTGAACTCAACCAGCTGCTCCAACAAATAAATAAAGATAACCAACCATACAGACAAAGTTCAATCTCAAATTACCTGATGATTGATTGAACTGAATGCTTGAAGCAGCAGGCTTTAAACTGAGGAAGCGCGAAACATACTTTGATGCAACTATACGATTGTAACCTCCAGTTGGAAGTCTTGATTCAACAGATGATTCTCTATTGAAAGGAGCAGTTCCACTACCCTTGTCGTGTGGCAGGTATGCTTCACCATGACTCAGTTTCATCTTCCCAGAAATGTTTGGTTGCAATATGGACCCACTTACTTGCAATTGAGTATCAACTTGCCCACTGTTTTTCAGTCATCATCAAGTTTCAGAAGAATAGAAGAGATGAGAAGATTCAAATTCTTCGCTTGAGCTAGTATTTAAAAAGGAAAATACTGAACAAAATCAGGAAAAACAAAATATAAAATGCAGTACAAGTAATGCATGTCTACAGAGATTCATCATGAAAGCAGAATCTGAAAGTTAAAAAGAAAATTCCAATTTCAAGTGAATGCGAAAATACTGTCGGTAAAAACAAAGACCTTAGAAGATCAAAAAGTGACCCAATGCAGAAACTGGATGCGTTCTTGAAAGATCAATTGATGACGGGGGAATAGCGTGAATGATCAGACGGCTCTTGCGCAAGGATATCTCTCTTTTCTAGATTCCATAACGGGAGAACAGGCCACTTGGTGAGAAGTTCCCATCCCTTAAATGTACGAGTGGTCTACTCAGTAGAAGTACAAAGTTGACCGTGGTTTGGCTTACCCTCTTCTGCCATATTCGGGTTGGAGAGGCCCAGAAGTACAGTAAGAAGGAAAAGCTAGAGAGTCGCATGCAGTGTAATAGCAGGCTGAACAGCGCGCTTGGAGTAGAGAGTGACTGGATCAACAAGTTAAAGACCGAGCTTGTAGCAAAATTAGCGGCTGGCTTGATGTGCTAAACTGAAAGATATAAAGTCCAGAGCGAATCAATGGGCTAAAGTTGAGAATGAGAAGCCCAGAGCGATATAATTGTTCAGTGCCCACATTGGTTGAGGCCCTTGAGGGAATGAGTTGTTGTCTCCTTGTGTGGTCTTGGGAAATCATCACCTCATGGGCTAACTTTTATGGTTGTGTTAGGCCTACGTTCTATTTCTTAACATAGTTTTAGAGTCAAACCCATCCCTAATCTTGATTTACCCAAAGTTGGGCATGTTATTTTGTCACACACTAGATATCCACTCCTAGGTCTTGGAGGGAGGTGTTAAGTGTCACCACATCGCTTGAGGAATAGATTATTCTCCTTATATGGTGTTGGGCAATCCTCCCCTCATGAGCTAACTTATGAGGTTGAGTCAGGCCTACAGACCATTTTCTTAACAAAAATATTTAAAAATTATATCTTCAACGAGCCCTCTCACGTGAAGACTTTATTCTTTTCATGGGCCAAGCATACCTATTTGTTTAATAAGGCGCAACTGTTAGATTTGAATATGATCTCCGCCTGACTACCAATCGAAAGAATGTGTATCCAGTCTAAAACCTTCGGGTAACGGGTAGAGCAGCCTGTGCCCATCATACACCCCTTTGGAATCTCTTACACAACTGATGAAGGACAAAGATATTCTTTAACAAGGTGGGACAAGGAAAAAGCTCACACAGATTCCTGCACAGAAATAGGTTTAATATTACCTATAGATAAATGGGCATAAAATATACCTGAATATATTCTTTGCTCGTACTTCCAGTACTTCACATTTCAAATCAATTTTATCAACGTTAGATGCCTCAACTGTTCTGAGAGGCAAATTTCCCTTCACAGAAAGTTTCCCTTTTCTGCTTACCCTACCTTCCAATGAGCTAATACTTAGTCTGTTTGAGTTCACTATAACTGAGCCACCAAAGTTGGTCAGAGGTTTACGAAATACAGGTGAAGATACAGTCGCCCTATGGAAAGATGCAGATCCATCGAGTACCGGTTGTTCAACGGTACCTCTAACCTGTATGTTTGAAGAAGTGCAAGATCATCATTAAGAGAAAGGGAAACAGATAAATAAAAAGAAAGCAACTCCCCACTTTTCTATATCTTTCTTTTTTAAAAAAAAAAAAAATCAAATTTCACCCAATGATGCTTCACATTTTCATTTTGACATTTTTGCATGTAAACTTACAATCAAATGAACCCACCTGAAGCAAAACTTCAGCATTTCCATGGAGCCAGTTTGCATATGGAGACAAAGCCGTCAACAACATCATGCCAGCGTCTTTAATATCAGCATCAATCCTGACTTCCCCGGCATCTAGTAGGTTCCAGTTCAACCCTTTAAGGTTTTCCGCCAGCTGAATGTCCCAGCCCTCCTCATTTCTCTCTCTGGAGCTTCTTTTATCACTAGCTTCATCTACAGGCGCTTTGCTCTTCTCCACACCCCAACTCCGAGTCCAAGATGCTTCACTTTTGTCCTTTTCAGAATTATCTTCCTCCAAAACATTATTTTGAACAAAGGTCACAGGAACACTTCCTTGAATGTGTACATGACCATTTTGGATGATTGGTTCAAATTTTGCGTTGAACAGGAAGCGGCTGGTAGGGGTTAGTGAAGCAACAACTTCAGCTCGACCAAGCTCAATACCCCCGATGGCACCATCTAGGAGCCTTACTTGTACATCACATTCTGGTTTCACAAGATTTCCTCTAAGATCCCCTTCCATATGTAATATGCCTCTTATTGGAGACAGAAATTGCCGCAAAGAATGAACTGCTTCCGTGGCAGTTGATTCAATAACCTGAACCAACGTAGGAACTAAACTAACAGGAAAGTTTAGAACAGCAAAATGTAGATTAGTCTTTGCCCCAAACAAAGTTCCATCTGCATGTACTGTGGCATTATCCTTTTGGATAAAGATTCTCTCAAGACGCAAACCATCATCATTGCTGTAAGCACCAGCAGCCAGAACGCGCTGCGTCTTATAAGTACCCCATTCCCACTCCTCCCCATGAAAGTCGAACTCGGCCTAGAAGTTACAAAAACCAGGACAATAAGTTAAAAATAAGAAGCAACCTGGAAGTATTTTGCTAAAACATCTCATGCTGCATTGTGGAGTGTGGACATCAAAATCACTTCAAAAAGCTATAGCTACATATCAACTACATGATTGATGTTTCTTGCATTTTGCAATCCTAACTTAAAAGAAACTATCTCAGAAATCTGTTTTTGTTTCAAGAAGAATGAGTTCTATAATTGTCACGTCAAGGGATCGAGTCCATAGCCCACCCTAATAAAAACTGGATAAAGTGGGAGGCAATTAGGTTGGACTATTTGCATGTAGCACAACCAGCAAACAGGAAAGCTAAAGGCACAAGGATAGATTCAAAATAAAGAAGCAAAGGTTTCCATGCAAATTAGGGATGGAACCAGAAAATATTAAACTAGTCAACCAGCTCAAACTTAAATTTAACAACAAACCAAGATACTACAGCGTAGTAACTTCTAGCAGATATTACTTCTGAAGCAGACTGAATTGCACTATTCTGAATTTCTGATGCATTTTGAAGCTTTGATTAAGGTGGACCACGATATATATAGCATTGAAACGACAAGCAGGAATATTCCAAATCAGAGTACCACAACTGAAATTATTTTACCATTGTGTCACCATTCCCTCCACCACTTGCGTCTAAAGAGCCACTCCAGCGACCTTTAAGTTCACCTAAACCAGGAAGATTGAACTCTTCAAGGATAACTTCATCCGATAGAGTAGAATGACCCCGAATTTCCTATGTTGTTTCAATCAAGAAATAGTAGAGGTTGTATTAGTGAAATTTCCATTAACTGGAAATCCGAAAGTAGCAGAATTAGGACAAGTTTCCAAAATCTATCACGGTATTTTGTCGATAAATACCTCGAGCAGCTTCTGGAGGCTTTCAGTATACAATCCGATTGACTGCAAACTTTGGATGAAAAGGTCCTGCAAGCAACAGAGAGGGTCAAAAGTTGACTTAGTGGAAATTATTCTACAAATGATTCCACCAATTCCCACACCCCCAATCCTGTCTTCTTTCATAATTTCTTTATGAGAAACAGATATTTTCATATTTCATTCTACCTTTGACCTTGATTGAACAGCAGGGTCAGAACTCCGAGAGAGAAGCCTTGCAAGTGGAAGCATCTCAGCAATCTCAGCTTTTGGAACCTCAAGCCTCATTCTCCATCTACCCATGGAGGATATAACGCTACCCAGATGCCCAGTCATTGCTCGGTGAAACAAACTACCCCTTTCATGGCCAGATGGCATCCGATCTCGTGTACCTGGCAGTACATATTCACCTTGAAGCTCATACTTGCTATTGCTTTGCTCCAAAATGGACTTCTCAATGGTGATCTAAGAAACAAGGTATCAGCCAGAAAATTGTCTATGATGTCAATAACATTATAAAAACTAGGTACTGGTAAAACCTGAATCATGACACTGAAATAGATAATTGAATGCATCATTTTCCATCAGTATAACTTCTGCAGAAAAGAATAATGCACTCATAACACACACCACTACCCAATTGAGTAAATGCATCTCCTTGTTAAACAGAAGAAAGCAGACAATTTCCTGTTGTCACTAAAATAGTCTTTTTGAGCAATAAAACAAAAAGATGTGATATTTTAGATAATTAATGAACTAACACTTTATATATAGACATCCATTATTTAGGGCATTTACTATACTTAAAATCCTTTATTCATCACAAATGAAACAACTACACCTCAATCCAAGCTAGTTGGGTTCGGCTGTACAAATCCTCAATATCATAAATGCTCTGTTAGGGTCCATAGTGTTTCAATACTCAGTACTAAAGATTATTTAACACCAGGGGTTCTCTAATATACTCTAATATTTATATCTCTAATATACTTAGAGTATTCTAGTAAGCACTAGTCTTTTACTAGTTGGTATCACCTATGCGGATTTTCAACTTCCATCGTCTTCTATCTTTTGCTACGAATTACCTTAAATTTTTTAGTACCAATAAATTCAGCTTGTCTAAAGCTTACGCTGTACAAAATCTAATTGATGTCATCAAAACATGTCCTCATATTTGAAAAGTAATCTTTATGTAGCAGGACAAACGCAAACTGGTCAATTGTTTGGATGAAAGCCAGAGTAGAACCATGAACTTCACTAGCTTCACTACTTCCTCCCAACAAAGTTGTTTCATGCTATATGAGTTTTAATTGATAGAAGAGAGATTTTCTAATGAGAATTATTGAATTGACAATGAGTTGACATTCAGTTCTACTTAACAGGCAAATGATGGATAGATATGCATAAATATAATTGCAATTGTCACAAAGAGAGGTTAGACAAACTTGAAGCAGCAAATATGCATGATTGAATATTGATACAAGAAGAATCATGTGTATACCACAATTAAAGGGAGGAAAATTAGTAGATCCATTATAACTGCATCTAGAGAATCTCTGTAAGTAGTACAGTTGGGTTCATCTTAAATGGTTCTGAAAATTCCTTTATTGTAGTTCTTCCTTCTTAGGGGATCTCCATAACCACAAAGTTGATTTTCTCCTCACAATGTAGAAACAACTTGCAGGAGTTGATAAGACTTCATATGGATTTTCTTTTGTGAGATCAGTAAAATGTATTAAACATGACTTCTCTAATGGTACTTGCCAAACTACAGAATCAAATACAATGCCCATGTATAGTCAAACTTTCTATGGACTTGTCAGGATCCACAATAGTCCTGCGTAGGCCAAATCAAGATCAACTTTAACTGTCTCTCTCTCCATTCTATGCGAAACTACAGTTTTAGCAAAGCAATAGCGCAGATCTGGTTCAACTATAAAAGGAGCAATTGTGGATTTCTATACAAGTTTGTACTCTGAAACTGAGGTGTGGAGACCATCTTTTGAATATGCAAATTGCCCAAGTATTTCACGTGAAGAACAGTAGTAGATGCAAAGACCTTTATCAGAATCAGAGGTCGGTCCTTCAGGTGCTAAAAGAATGTGCTATTGACAAAGCTCAAGGCCCATATGGATTTACAATGGGCTTTGTCAAAGCATGTTGGGAAACTCTAAGAGATGATGTGATGCATACTCAACAAAACTTTCACCAAAATGAGGTGTTCGAAAAATCACTGAATGCCTCTTTTGTTGCTTTGATACCAAAGAGGAATGGTGCAGAAGAGTTGAAGGATTTCAGGCCCATAAGCTTGATTGGGGTAATTTACAAAATCACCTCAAAACTGCTAGCTTAAAGATTGAAGACTGTTATTAGTAAATTGGTTGATGATCATCAATTAGCATTTATAAAGGGTAGACAGATCATGCTGCTCTCTTGGCCAATGAATTGGTGGACTCAAGAATTGAGCAAAAAAGAAAGGGCTTGATGTGCAAACTTGATTTACAAAAACCTATGATCATGTTAATTGGGGCTTTCTATTGAACATCTTGATTCTTGCGAGACATGAGCTTTGGTGAAATATGAGGTACTTGAAACATCCCCACTTCTGCACAAATTGAAAAATAAAAAATAGAAAAATAAAAATAAAAATAAAAAGAGGTACTCACAACATCCCCACTCCATCTAGCAGCAACATCTAAAGCTTCACCCAACAAGCCGCTGAATTTTGGCCGGAGAACTGACAACACCCCATGACCTCTTCTTTTCTGAAAGTTGAGTTGAATTTCCGCCTGAGTAAGAAGTAAAACTTAACGATGTAATTTTTCATAAGGAGAAGTGAAAACAGTAAAAGAATAACTGCTGATTGAGCAACATTGTATGAATAATATTGGAATAAATGGTTCCAGATAAACGAAACTTTATTTTAAAATTCTAATGAACAAACTTTCTTAATCACTTCCGAGTATTGATTGTAAGAAAACCTGATCCAGGAGATGAGAAACAGTTAGTCAGTTAACAGAAAAGTCGTTAAACTCTATTTAATCTCTCAATACCTAAGGCACGACGCAGCTTATATTCACCCAAAGTTCAGCAGTTTACTTTCTATAGTTTCTTTTTACCTTTTTGTCCCAAAAATAATAAAAAAAGAAGATAAGAATATAAAAGAAGAAGCTTCCATAATTCCTTTTCTTTTCAGACCGTGAAGGGTGATATCACAAAGCTTCCTTAATAGACAAGTAGAAACCAAAAGCTCTTGAATATGGAGTTGATAAAAGAATAAATTATTTCCGCTGAATGGAAAATTACCCTTTGAATCGTTCCACGAAGTGAAGCAAGTTCCAATTCATCCAAAGGCAAATTTCGCACCTGGTACTCAAGTTAATGCAGTATAAGTCATTTAATCAAGTCTCTATGTGATCATTATAGACACGGAATAAGTGGAAGTACCTCCAAATCAGCTGAGTGCAGCGGCTGGTAGCACACGTTAGCTTTTAAGTGTCCCTTCTGGAATGAAAATGAGAACATTTTACCAATCATATTCTCTTCAGAAAGGGCATGAAGCGGTCCTCTGACCTCCAGCTGTAGACTTTCATCTGGTCTACCAATGGCATCCAACTACACAGAAAAATAGAATCAAAATTTATACACTACAAAATTCATCTAATGGAGCTAAATCATTTGAAGTTGTAAATAAAATGGACCTTGGGCGCACCCAAGGATGTGGCCTAGTGGTCAGTGAAGTGGGTGCAACCTTGAAAACCAAGGTTCAAATCCCAGCAGAGACGGAAAAAACACTGGGTGATTTTCTCCATCTGCCTAAGCATTGGATGGCAGAGTTACAGGTAACTATGGTGGTAGGAGGTAGTATGTACCCAGTGAAATAGACGAGGTGTGAGCAAACTGCCCCAAACTCCACCGTTATGAAAAAAGGACTTGGGCCTAACTCAACCCAAAAGCTAGCGCACGAGGTGAGGAAGGATTGCCAAGGCCATGTAGGAGATAACAGTCCATTCCCTCAATCAATGTAAGATAATCTAACATAACTAATACAGCTTATGAGGCACCAAACACTGCTCCTCCTCCACCAAAAGTAAAAGCAATGAAAAATAAAACAAGAGTACAACTAAAGAATTGGCATTCTAACTAATTTCACGGTTTTACAGTCTACACATACTTTGTTCAGGCAATCACTCATGATTAACCACCATTATCATGGTGTAACTTATACTATTTATAAGGTTTTATACAATAGTAACATCACATGCCTAGGAACTTAGCAGTTAGCAAGCCCTTTGTTTTTGGCTGATCAAACAAGAGAGATAATAAGGTCAAGAAGACATCAATAAATAGCTTATCAGGCAGTCATTTATGATTAGAAGATTAAAGCTCATACATTGATCTGTGGGTTAATTATGAAATTAGAAGACCTGAACAGAGAACTTAAAGAATGGGATATTGATACCAAACTACCAGAACCTTGAAATTACTTTTTGCAGTAATTAGAAATATGGTATAGGAGGCATCTTGGTGTCATCCATCCCCTCTCAAAACTAAAATATGAAACCCCTATTTCTCTGTGATTACCCTTACAAAGATGAATAACTGCGAAATTTGACAATCTTATGAGGGAAGAGATCTGACAGACTAACAAGGAGCTGACATAAGGGAAAAATAGGAGTGAAACCACTCGATGAAGTGCGAAAGGACTTCAACTCTAGTAAATGGGAGGACGGAAAGCTCTATTGCTTTCATTGTGATGATGGAATAGACAACTTTTTGCTCCATTTGGGCTCCTAGGGTCCCTATGAAGGTGTATTTTCTTGTGTGGTTGGCAGCTAGAGGAGTAATTTTGCAACTGAAAATCAGAGGAAGCGAAAGATTAATCAAGTTAGTTGGTGTTACATGTGTAGAACTTCCGGAGAAGACATTGACTATCTCTTTGTTACATTGCCACGTTGCGACACAGTTGTGGACGGTGGTTCTAAAATGGATTGGGATTCAATGGGTGATGTCAGACACGAAAAGGTGGTGATGCATAGTTCGGCATTTAGGAGGAGGAAGAGAAGACCAAGAGCATGCAATGTTGCTCCATTAGCTATTATGTGGATTTTATTGAAAGTGAGAAATATGAGAGCTTTTTAAGGAATCAAGAGTGATTTTGTTAAATTGCAAAATAGTCTTTGGCTTCTAGTGTCTTTTTGGTGTACCCTAAGGGGTCGTTTGGTATGAGGGATAAAGATTATAATTACGGGATAAAGAATGAGATTAGATTTGTCCTATGTTTGGTATGAAGTATTAGATAAATTGGGATAAAATCTATCCCACATTTATGGGATTAACTTATCCCATATAAAGGGTGGGATAAGTTATCCTAAGTTTTAGTCCCATTTTCAATCCCAATACAAACTTTATCACAAAATCATGTGACATCCCACTTTTGACAATCCCTCCTACCAAACGACGTCTAAAGGTTCCAATTTGTATAGATGATTGGGTTCTTTTGTGGAGAACTATATTTTGTTAAATTGCAAAATAGTCTTTGCCTTCTACTTTTTGTATACGGCTTGTATACAGGGTTTTTCTCCCCTTCATTATTAATAATATCATTTACCTTGATTAAAAAAATTAAATAGAATACTTCCCGATGCGTGCCAATCATTCAAGTGGCAATAAAAGGTGCATGCCTTAATTGGTTAGTAGCCAAAAAAGCATGTCTCACACATGAAATCCTTCAGAAAAGGGGATTGCATTTGAGTTCCAGGTGCTTCTTATGTCAAGAAGGAGAGGAGAACATAAATCACCTTTTTTTGCACTGCAAGGTGACTATGCAGTTGTGGCAGATATTCCTTAATTTAATAGGTTTAAGCTGGTCTATGCCAGAATCCACAAGGGAGACAATTAACACATGGTATAGGCCAGGGGGGAACAAGATACAAAAGAAATGGTGGAGAACAATCCCTTTATGTATATGGTGGACAATTTGGAGAGAAAGAAATGGAAGGTGTTTTGAAGACAGGGCTAATCCAATTCAGAAGATCAAATCCAATTGTGTTCTACTTTAATATTTTTGGTGCAAGAAAAATTTTGTACATGAAGCTGATGCACTTTTAGAGCTACTGGAATCGCTGTAAAAATCAAGGATTACATTTCAGTAGTTTTCTTTTTGTCTTTTTGGCTTTAGATTATGCACAGGGAGGTTGTACATTCGGTTGCCAACATTACCTTAATGTTGATGAATATATTGTTACCTTATTCAAAAAAAAATAGGTGCATGCCTAATTGCCAATCATCCTATTTGGTTGCATCCTCTTTGGACTGGTTGTATTCTCTTTTCCCAACCAAATACTCCGGTATTTAAAAAATAATACTCCCTCCGTCCCAAAATGAGTGTCTGGGTTTGACTGGGCACAGAATTTAAGAAAATAAGGAAGACTTTTAAATCCTGTGGTTTAAAATGAAAGGTGTGTGTAATGTGGGCCAGAGTCTTTAAATCCTGTGGTCCAAAACAAATCTTAGATCTAAAGAGTTGCCATAAAAGGAAAGAGGCACTCAATTTGGGACAAACAAAAAAGGAAAGGTAGACACTCATTTTGGGACGGAGGGAGTAGCATTCATTAGATTAAGATAACCTAGTATGCAAATATTATGTAGGTAGAAAGTTAGACAAAAGCTAGGGCCTAGCTGTGTAGCAAGGAATATTCAAATGTTGTTTCAAACATTAAAATTGGGGTACACAATCAAAAGGAGCAAACTAGTGCGGCATACCTTAAGACCCTGCTGTGTGACGCTTAATGCTCCAGCCAACTGTGGTGCCAGCATCAGTTGATTGAGTTTGAGGCCTGAGATTGAAACATCACCAGAAAGAGTATCTGTAGCTTCATTACATTCAACTGGAACATCTTCTAATCTCTTTTCAGAATGCACAAAATGCTGGTCAGCGATGCTGGAAGCTTTAACAACCTTTCCTTGAAACTTTACCCTTCCAGTCGCTTTCAGGTGCACGGGTCTTGGGGAATCCAAAGCATATGAAGAGACTGAACTGAAAAACTCGAAACTGCGCATTCTCAAATCCAGTTCAACTCCTTCCACAGTAAAGGGCAGAGGAGCATTCACGTGATAATCTCTCAGGTCTAAACAGTAATCATCACGATAGGAGGTCAGAACTTTTGAGTTCAAGTCAAAAGCAATTGATGAAGAATTAACTGTTATATGATCATGCGAAATTATGATATCTCCACGAGCATCTGTCAGTGATCCTTCAGCTTTGGGTGCAGTCCATTTGATATCGAACCGTCTGCAACCGGAAAATTGGTCTATTAGCCAATTTCATGATAAAGTTTAATCAAACTACTAGAAATTAAACCTCCTTCAAGAAAATAAAAGCATCAAATAGGGGATTTTTTTTCGAGAAAATAAAAAATTTATTAACCAGGGGGAACATATAGAAAACTGGATATCCTCATCCCAGGAAAACGTTTATGTCAGATAAACAAAGCAGAAGCCCACAGACGGGCAAGAGGAGAGAGAGATTTTATCTGAAGGCCTCAGCTGAAAGTATATACAGAACTATCTATCTAAAGACATATCACCACCATAAGAAAGATGTGTCTAGAAATCTTACGGTTTCAGTAATGACCCAGAAATCTTTGTATCTCCATTTAAATGACCCAATCTAAGAGGCATCAGCTGAAGGAAACCAGGTAGATAGCGATCCATGATCTTATCAAAGCTTAAATTACCAGAGAAATTCACATCCATTGCCGTGTCATCAACCTCTCCCTGCAAAATTGAAAATGCCAACTCCAACGCGATAAACATGATCGAATTCGACAATTTGCACATTCAAGGTAATTTACTGCTCTAATATTTAATAATGTATTACAATGGCGGCAGAAAGTCAAAATCATGTTTTTGTGTTCTGTAATTTGAATGAAAGTATGAAACAAACCCTTTTTCGACCTTGTTTTCCTGCGCATTTGTTGGTAAACTACTATTCAGATATTACATTATTTGATGTTATACTTTCAAAAGTTAATCCCAAGAAGCAAAATTTGGTACATATAAACACAATACTGAAAAGACAAGCTTTTTTCCAAGCAGACAAAGTCTTGGTCCATGTAAATAATTCTGAAGATAAATAAATGAGGATTGATTTCTTGTCTTCCACGGTTTATCCAGTTATTAAGAAGATGTATGATATACCAATGCTCATTTTACTTTATCTAATCAATATTACCCTTCAGGTCAGGCTGCTCTAAATGCTAGTTTTTAAGGGGTTTTGCGTGAACTTCTTCGTCTCGACTTATTCAGAAACTCCAAATGTTTTATGCTATCACAAAATCAACATTGTCTCCTCCTTAGACCTTTCAGAGATTAACTACTTGATCAATTTGACAGATAATAACTTTCTTTCGCACTTCCTATCCTAACTAAGAGGAAAAAGAAATGTCAAATTGCAGCTCAAGGAAAGGCTGCCTTTGGCGGGACCTTGTCGTTTCTTGCACATTAATTTGTGTAATTGCGTTCAGATTTGCGTATTGAGCATGTTTTGATGTTGTCTATGCTAACTGTGACTATTATATTGTACAATCTCTTATCTAAGTGACTTGATAAGATTTAGTCAACAACATAGCCATATTTAATCGATCTTCAAGCCAAAGGTAATAGTCTCAGATATATACGAGTACCTCAGGGCATATCCATGCATTTCCTGCACCACGAATTTCACCACCATCAACAAGGCTAGCTCTAATGCCGTACAAGTCAGCCACCTGCGCCAGACATGATGAATTACATAGTAAAGGAAAAAAGATTTGGGATACTGAAATAGTTATAGCTGATTTTGCTTACACAGTTATCCGTGTTGAACGTAAAGTTGGCAGAGATGTAAGAAAATGGAACACGGTCAATTGCTGCCACTGCACCAGCCTCCTTGTTATTAATCACAGCTTCATACGCTGCAGATTTAGGAAGTTCATTGGACAAATTGGCTATCTTCCTTGATACCAATGCACTCCCCACAAATACGGGCATATCCAAGGGGCCTTGACAGTTGAATACAGCCGTTACCGAACCAGCCAACTGGAGTAAATAATCAAAGGAGTTTGAGATCAATAAGGACAGAGAAGGCACGAGCAACCCCATCATGGTGCCCCCTTAAATGATACAACAAATCACAGAGAACTAGAACATAGCTTAATTTGGCTACAAATTGGTGACAGGAGTGCCTTTCATTAAAACAGGGAAGGAGCTGTAAGAATTTTTTCAGTCGTTTTAATAGAATAATGGAGCACATTATTTGGAAACATAAATCTGGACTCAAGTCTCATATTTGTATGCTAATGGTGAAACCTCTAGCCAACATCATGAATAATGAAGCTGAAGGACACTGTCCCATTAATTCTCAGTTTCATTGATACAGATGCAAGAGAGTTACTAGCTTTAGAAAGAATCCCAGGAGTCTTTTCTCTGATCCTTGTATCTATGCATTCATTTGTGATTAGAGCAGCGTCAGTTATCTGTCTTCCCTTTTTGAATGTAATTTGAGAGTTGCCAACCAACTTGTCAATGACTTTCTTCAGTCTTTCTGATAGTAGCTTGGACACAATCTTATAGAGCTACCAATCAAACTGATGGGTCGGTAATCCCTAACTTCTTTGGAATCAAAGCAATCAAAGATGCACTAAAACTTTACCAGATGAATGAAAGTGTTGTAGAGCCTTCAACAAGTCTGATTTGATCACATTCCAACATTTTATAAATGTGGAGCTACATGTTACTCTTTATTTACAAAGAGTATAATGGCTAGGAAGACTATGCTGTCACTGAAAGCAAGTCTTCATGACATACGTGAAATTAAACATGCCGCGAGTGAAAGTACTTTATTTGCTGCCAGTTACTATAGTAGATAAGTATTAATTTGGGATTAGAGGCAAAAGAATATCAATCTCTAGTACACATAATTAAGTTTGGAACAGAAATGGGGTCATGATTAATACATACGCAACCAAAGTAACAGAGTTGCTAGCCCAATGATATAAGATGTAATTTTACAGGAATAATTGGAGGAAAAATAGATCTATACTTCCAGGGCACAAGATAGATGCGAATATGTAATCACGGAAAGGTGAATAGAAACGAACCGGAAACAATAAAGGCTTCATCTTGAATGTTTTCATCAGTGCATTTACTTCAACAGATGGAACCTGAAAAAGTGTCCATAAAAAGTAAGAACTATATCAAAGAGTTAGTGTGAAAGAAGAAAACAACCAGTCAAGCCATTACCATCTTTCATGTTTCCATCACAACAGTTTCAAACACTTATCGCTTTTAAAGCAAAGACAAACAATATTTGAGAACATCACAGAATTACTAGAAGGAATAATCAAGCTGAATATTTCCACATTCTCTTTTTCTTCTTCTTCTTCTTTTTTTTTTATCAAGTAAACAATGATACAGCTAAACCCCTTGCTCAAGATGGGTCCACCCATAACTATTCCCACCTAGGTTTTAAATGGTTCTATTTGTGCCAAACAACACAAGACTATTTTTCTTCCCACGCAAAATGGGATGGATGTCGAAGATTCTCAAAATATCTCATTTAAATAAATCTCAAAATTAAACTACGGGGGCAGAAGATAATTCAAGAACCACCTGGATTTATCTACTTCAAAATCAACATGGTTTAAAAATTAAATTGGACATGATTCCTAGTCCTCACTTGAGGAAGTGGTAAGGTCTGCGTACACCCCACCCTCTCCAGACCCCGGTTGTTGGGACCATACTGGATATGTTGTTGTTGTTGTTATTGTTGTTGTTGTTGTATGGTTCCTAGTATACTTTCGAACATCTACAGAGTTTCTTGCAAGAGGGAGATGACAGTCCAAGAGTCCGATGACAACAAGATGGAGAAGTGTTTTGGGACTTGAGTTTCAGGAGGAATTTTCAAGATTGGTAGTTAGCAGAATTCCATGGTTTGATTGATTTACTTCATAAACAAAGTACTTCGCGGGATAATCACGATATTTGGAGGTGGGGTTTGGGGAATAATGGGGTGTTCACTGTCAAGTCCTATTATGAAATGATTTTGAATACGGAGGAGCTTGTCTTCCTACACGGGTCGATTTGGACAGCAAAGCTACTGAGAAAGGTGTGCTTTTTCACATGGTTAGCAACAAGAGGGGTAATTTTGACAGCTGATAATTTGAGAAAAAAGAAGATCACTTATGTTTGCTAGTGCTTTATGTGCAAGGGTTCGGGTGAAGATGTCGACCATATACTCATTCACTCTTCGGTTGCATCAAGGTTATGGTGGAAAATCTTTAGATGGTTTGGCATATGTTGGGTGATGCCTGGCACAATGAAAGAGGTTATGTTCAGTTGGGGTGCATGTAGAAGGAAGAAAAGTAGCGCGAGGAGTTTGCATTGCTTGCACTTTTGTAGGTTGTTCGGAGGGAAAGAAACTGGAGAGCTTTGGATAGCGTAGAAATGAATTTTGTTCCGCTTAGAAGTAGCATGTTATGCCTGATTTCTTTTTGGTGCACCCATAAATTTCCAATTTGTATAGAAGATAAGGTGACGTTAGTAGAGAACCATCTTTTTTGTAGATTATTCTATTGTTTTTGTATACTTCTTGTGTGCTGTTTAATCCCCAAAGAATAAAACTATTACTTTATCAAAAAAAGTATGGAGGGGAGCCTTGGAGCAACCAGTAAAGTTGTCTCCGTGTGTGACCTATAGGTCATGAGTTCGAGCCATGGGAACAACCAATGATGCTTGCATCAGGGTAGGCTGCGTACTTCGCACCCCTTGGGGTGCGGCCCTTCTCTGAACCCTGCATGAACATGGGATACTATGTGCACCGGGCTGCCCTTCTGCCAAAAAAAAAAAGTATACCTGACACATTAGATGGAATTCTCCTTCCTCAGGGTTGATGCCAAAATCTCCAGAAGCTTCTAACGGAACATCACCAAACCAACCACTAGTGTTGTGCAAGAATATACGTTGAGCACGAAAACATAAACTGGCAGACATGTCCTACAGAAGAGATGGAAATTGTATGAGGGCATCAACCAGCAGACTCTATACTTCTATTGCACGACTCGAGAACAAAAGATATACATGCTAACATGTCGAGAGAGGCAAATACTTAAAGCTCTTTCACTACTTGTAAGTGAATTTGCAGACAACTCAGCACAAATAATAGACTAAAGATATGAAATGCAAAAGAGAACACCAAAATTTGTGTGTCTATAAACTGCGAAACCGAAAGACAGCTTACCCAAAACCCAGAAGGAGCATCATATATTTGAAATGCCAACCCTGTTACATCAAGCTGCCCGTGAAGATTTGGAAAACTTTCCCCCTTATCCATGCACATGTGCACCTATCAACAAATGATTGTAGAGTCAATTCCAAGTAGTTGATCCAGACATAAAACTAGTAGAACATGTACGATCTTTTGCAGAGGATAATGTCAACCATGTCCAAGGATAACATACAAAAGGAAATACGCAGCATTTACAAATAAGCTCACATGCAAATACTGGGATGATAGAAGAAATCAACAAAACAACCATGATACACAGTCAAAATTTGGATAACGAATGCTGCAAACCAGAAGAAATGGTGGAGGTATATTGGGTGTTGCCTGGAACCACACTAGATCTGATCAAGAATTGGAAAGCAATAGGCAGAAGAAATGGTGGCAATGATAATTGGAAAATTATACCAGCATGCATATGGTGGACAATCTGGAAGTAAAGGAATTCTGGGTGCTTTGAAGATAAGATCTGCTCCATTCAGAAAATTAAAATGAATTGTCTCTCTTTGTTCTATTTTTGGTGTAAAAACAATAGGTGCCCAATTAGTTCTAAGTTAGATGTTCCCTACTTTTGCTCTCTTGGAGTTGTAATCTCAAACTTCATCATCTTCCTGATGCTGAAGTTTGTTTTCTCTTATTAATATATTTTTGTTTAACTTCTTCAAAATATTTACATAACGAATGATAACACATGGACTTTCGGGACAGCAGTATGAGTCTTTGGTTTTATGGGATACGTTAAGTATGCATTCAATTTAGTTTAGCATAGAAAGGTTTCATTCCTGTAGCAATTTGAGCAAAAGGATTGTGATTAGGGATAGTGTTAACTAATCTCCACATGACTATCATGCACTACTGAGAACCTTCATTACTGGAAATCTTTACAATTTATTGTGGAAAATGAGATAAGCGGATGGGAGAAGCATCAAAACAAGTGTCTTACGTCTCAGTTCTTTGTAGATACTTCTTACAGAATACACAATTCATTTTTCCAATGGAACAGTTATACTCAATTAAACATGTCACTAACGCGACTTATTCCAATCAAACTAACAAACCTAATATAATAAACTCATATAGTAAATGAGATGACATAAATTGTTGAACAACAGAAAAAGGTTTATAGGACACATTCAGAGTTAGGGCAGCACCTCGCCACTAGCTCTTCCTTTGGACCATGTTATTGGAATTTCCAAAATCCTCTCGAAAAGCTGCATCCAAGATAAAAACAATGCATGACACATAAAGCAGTAAGAAATTACAAGCATTTTTTGTTGTCTCTCTGTGGAATAGAACACTTCTGGATCTTTCAAATTTTACAGATCAAGTAACATGGCAATGCACTTTACCGGAACAAAGAGGTTCACAATCTTCAAATTTGCGTGCCATTTCTGCTCAGCTATATCAACATAAACATCTGTAGATAACCAGCCACCACTGTCAGATCTGATGTCTGATCGCCACATTTTACAATTACCATTTAGCTGTACATGCACGCGTCCGTAATGGTTTTGAAGCTTGACATGTCCCGTGACATTTTCCATCTCTCTATAAAGACAGACAAAGATAATACTGAGTGCACAGACCAGCATGAAACAAAACTAAGAATGAGAAAGAAAAGTGGGAGTTAAGATAACTCCAGTAGCAGAGCATGCATACATCAAGAATGTATCTCCCAAAGCCACATTACTTCAACAAGACCATTGGTTTTATCATTAGGCTACTCCAAAACGAAAAAGAAAACAAGAAAACAGAGAGAGAAAAAAAGTTAAAAGTTGGCTGTGTAATGCTCCCATTAAAAACAAATGAAATGTTGTCCAACACAAATCACAATAGATGAGGATGTCAAAATCCCTATCAACCAACTATGCTGGGTGGAGTACGAGAGAAAGTGAGTGTGAGAGAGAGAGAAAGGAAGGAAAAAATTAAAAGGAAGAATTTTAAATTAAAAGGGTTTTCAAGAGAATTATTGTAAGTTTTGGACAGGATTCAAAAACTTTAAGCAAGAGTTTTAGCTGGTTTGGAGCTCACCTTGGCTCTGTGTCACCATAAGCAAGCAGCATCAATGAGCCTCCACTGTAATGTACAGAATCCAGAATTACCGGAACCATCTTTTCAATAGTGGAAACATGCTTTCCTTCATCATCATCAACAAGTTCAGAAACAATATCCTCCACTCTTGGACTCATCTCAAACTTCAGCCTTCCTAAATTCTTGACGAAAGAAAACAAAGCAGACTTTGGGCTCCAGGAATGTAGAGTTTTTGATGGATGGTGCAGAGGTAATGGCTCAAGCACACTAAATCCTGAACCATTAGAGGTATGACCTTGTTGAATATCTGAAGCCCCCCAATGAAACTGGTGTACCTGCTGCTCAGATCGTTGTGAATCATCTCTGCTACTGGCACCCCTGTTTATGATATCAGCTGCAATTTCTTCACCACTTGCACCAGGCTGGTCAGCTGTTCTAACCCCCATAACCTTGGTGGAGGATACTTCTCTACTGAGACATAAAGCTTTACAAAGTTTAATCAAAGTAAAAAGGAACGGATCACGTAGAACAGTTAAACTATTAATGCAATCACTGTCACACTTCTCTCCAGGCAAAGGATATGTTCGCAACATTTTCTGACACATAAGTTCAACATCGCATCTTTCCACCGGTTCTGAGTTTATTCCTTTATTTGAAGGACCATACTTGGACTCATTATGTTTTGCGTCGCTGGTAAAAAAGTTCTCCTCAGAATAATCTACAGAGTTTACAACTTCGTCCGATAGTGTTGGTGAAGAAGCAGAGGCTAAGGTATCACCCTCGCTTTTGACCGGAAAATCTGCAGGATTTGCATCATCATAAACCTCAGGTGGCTGATTACAGCCACCAAGATTTTCATTTGATCGACCCTTGAAATACAAACAGGCTGCTGATGCACTACGCTCAAGAATTCTTCTTCTAGCTGCAATACCAGCTGCAGATAAATCTCTGCCACTAGCCTTCTTGAATTTTTGCCTTAGGGAGCCTGGTATGATTTTAGACCAAAACCTAGTCCCAGAAGGTGGAACTTTTGCACCAAATGTTTTCTCTAAATCTGCGTGCTTCAAATCATACTCCCCTCCTGCATCCATGTGATGCTGATCTCTCCAGTGCAGTTTCTCATCCATACAAAAGAAGGACTCTGAAGTTACTATCCTCGCAAGAGAACTTGCAACATTCTTTGAGAAATCATCATCTAATAGAAAAGAACTTCCTTCAGGAAGAACATAACCGCTCTCTGCTGCTTCCCTTGCTGCAGCATCTCTCTCCTTGGCCCAGCGAGCAGCTGCTTCCTCTCTGGATATCCTCCTAATTTTTGTCCGTAAATCAATTCCTTCTTCATCGGACAAACGGCTCAGTGGACTGCCTTCAGAAAAGGGAAGTCCAAGCCATGTATAGTTTTGCTTCTGCACTACCAGAATACTCGGATTTGACAAGACCGCATCTATCACAATCTTTCCCCTACTCAGACTCGAAAAAGGACGAATTCGCAGCTTAACAGTTGGTAATTCCCCACAGGAGAACTCCTCACTATGAGGACCAATAGAGCATGACTCTAGCGTAATACTTAAAGGTGATATACTTCGAACCCTACCAAAATCAATGTCACGCTGAACATAATCACTCAATAAGGAACAAACGGAAGGCAAAAGCTTTGCTTCAATGTAACTCTTTGCTTTCAACTGGCCATACCATAGGAGTAAACACACACCAGATATTACAGCACAAAAGACTGAACACCTGACAAAGAATAACCCTTCTTCCCAAACTGGAACCAATGATTTCACCAAGCCCTTACTTCGAGCTATTGGCTCTCTCACAGAGCATATTAATGTGCCACTTCTCAATGCAAAACTTTTCCATAGCAGCTCCGCATTTCTGCCACAAAAATGTGTAAATTTGACCCCTTGATTAATCCAGTCATTTTTCTTTGAACATTTACACTTGCAAGCATCTCGTCTTGATGGTTTTACTCCACTAATATTATTTCCCCTTTTCCTTCTGTTCAGGTTGCATTGAAGCGGCAACCCAAGAAAGGGGCTATAGAGCTTAGCATGCATTATTCCGGATTATGAGTCTTCACTTGATATCCAACATAATTGCAGGGGACCAAGAGCCTACTCTTAGTCCCCCTAAAAGATTCAAGTTACAACCCAGTTCCCAAACATTCGAGACCTGGTTAAGCATAGATAAACCATTAACATTCTTTTTGTCACTAAAATGCAGGAAGTATCAATATTTAACATATCATAAGGAGACCAATTTCACTAGCTCGAATATATGGTACAGAATTACAAAAATAATTTCTAAAAGGAGCCTGCATCCCATCCCAATCTAATGAACCTGAGTTGTTTTCACCATGGAATTTAAGACTAATATGCCTGAACTGAATTCTTTTTCTGATATCTGCAGTGCACACAAGTTTATAGCAAGGTATATACTGAATTACGAAGGAGCTAATGTGAAAAATAGTAAGTTGGATCAAAAAACTAAATTACGATAACCATGGTGTTGGGGTCAGCTTGCGCGCATCTCAACTAATTCCATGGGGTACTTGCTACCTCCCACCAAGTACCGAGTAACCCTACCAAGACTTGGACATATGGGAAAAAATAACCTAATGTTTTTGCCTCTGCTGGGATTTGAACATTATAAAATGACAAAATATAGTATTATTACATTACTTTAACTTATTGAAAGAGGAAATACCCCTTTAGAATCACCCAAAGGTGTGGCTTAGTGGTCAATAAAGTGGGATGAGAACTATGAGTTCTGAGGTTCAAATAGTTACCTGGTAACTGTTGTTGTAGCTGTAGCTGGTGGGAGGTGGTTAGTTGAGGTGCGCGCAAACTGGCCCGGACACCACCGTTATCCAAAAAAAATACTCCTTTAGATTAGTCCATAAGCTTGGGGCAAATAAAATCAGATGGGAGAGAAAGAACAGAAATTTTATTCCTTTCACAACAATGTTTCAGGTAGGGAGCTTTCTTTATAGAATAAAAAATCAATTATCAGTATTAACTATTGAGAGTTTCATAGTTCAGAAAACTGAAAATCAAGAATCCCATTTAACAACAATCCAATAGTTCAAATAACTCAAGTTCAGATTTTTATAAATAACCAACAAAAAACAAAACTACCCAAATGAAGAAAAACAGTTGTAAACAAAATAAACATTAATTCAACAAAAATGGTCATAAGTGTAAGCACATAAAAGTATAAGTAGTATAGAATATAACTGACCAAATTGAAGGAGGGGCAGAATCCAAAACAATAAATTTACTCTTTCTTTGGCTAAAAGTTCAAATTTTGTTGAATTTTGGGATTGCGTGTGGCTAATATTTTTAAGTAGAGAGGAAAACAAAGAAAGAGTTTTTGAGGAAAGCGTGGGGCGGGGATTTGCTTTGGGCTTCGTTTGGAATATTCTCAGCTCTTGAATTGGAATGAACTTGTAAATTATAATGAAAGTCATTTGGAATATATTTTTAGTGCAATTTAGTACTCCCTCCGTTCCAAAAAGATTGTCACAGTTCGGATTTCGAGAGTCAAACGAATTTAGCTTTGACCGTAATATTTTTATATGTCTTTTAAATATTTTGAATTATTAATTATTGTGACTTATAGTACTTTTTATGTAGTTTCTAAATATATAAACATCGTTACAAAAAGATTAAAGATTATATGTTTAAATTCACGGTCAAAATGAACTCGTTTGACTCTCGAAATCCGAACTGTGACAATCATTTTGGAACAGAGGGAGTACTATAACAAATCAATTTACCTCATTCTTTACTAGTAAGTCGAGAAATATACATTAAAGGGTCTTCTCAAAGCCTAAAGTTCTGAAATGAGAAAAAAGAATTCTCTTTTTTGGCTCTTTTCTTTTTTATTATTTTATTTTATTTTATTTTATTTTGTAAGTGTGATTAAGGGGTAAGTGGGGGACAGATTAACATTTTATAAAATTTGTGGGGGCAGATTAAACTCCAAAACTTAAAAAAACTACCTCACTCACCCCACGACCCCAACTACCATCCCCTTGAAAATCGTAAAAATTTCGCGCAGGGGCCTGTCTGGCGCGCGTTAATTGATCCGTAGCCACCAAAAATAAATTCGCTGAGAAATAGCCACCTCCGGACAAGTCCCAGTATAAAAACCTGGGACTTTATATATATAAAGCACCAGAGGACTATCCCATTATAAAATAATAGGACTTTGAACATGTGTCCGGGCTGTTTGCCAATGCTAATGGAGTGTATGTGCACGTGGTGGCTATTCCTCAATTAATTTTGAAACGGTGGATAATTCTCATTTAACGCGTCCAAAAATAGCTACGCATCAAAATTTCGCTTGAAAATCCAAACATCTCTCACACTAATCCCAAAACACCCAAAACATTTCCCCTTCTTCAAAATCGAAAGCACAGTCCCGTCACCACGACCAAGAACAAACTCACAGAAATTTCATTTTTTCGGCCGTCAAATTTCTCTGATACCCACTGTAAGTATATTCTGACACCGACATTGCATTTTAATGCACAAAATCATCACTTTTTTCTTGTTTTCCCTCTTTATGCTTGAATGAAACCCTAGAATGTTTATCGTAAAATCTGGGTTGATTCTAGTGCTTTTCTTTTGGATTTTGCTTGTGTATGAGTTGTTTTTAGTATGGGAAGTGTTGATTTTGAGTGGGAAGGACTGATTTTGCCAGTGATATGTTTAAACACCTCGACTGATTTCTCAAACAACTTGCGTGTTGTTGCAGATCTGGTATGGTGTTTTAAATATCATATGAGGTGTTTCTTTATATCACCGGTTGTTTAACTAGAGAAGACGTTATTTATTTGAGTTTTAAATTTTAAACACTAAATTCAATGTTTAAACATAACCGTAAATATTTATAATTTGAAACTTGAATATTAAAATGAGGCTTAAACATTAATGTAGATGTTTGCAACATCACTACATTTATTGTTAAATACTAACATGAATGTTTAAACATCACTTAAGATATTTCAATTTCACGGTTGAACATTCAACTATGATGTTTAAACATAATTTATGATGTTTTGAAACACCACGTTGGATGTTTAAACATCATTATAATGTTAAAATGATAAATCTATTCGTAATGATTTGATTTGTATTTTTTTTTAAAATAGTTATGTGTTTGTTGAACTAGTTTAATTGTTCGTCATTTGCAGGTATTAAATTATGGGACCAAAAATGAGGAGGCTGGTAAAGGCAGTGGCTAAGAAAGCGGCGGACACGCAAAGAAGGCTTGACATGGATGAACATGAAGAATCTCCTCGTAGCAAAAGACTGAGAGACAGGGTTGGAGATGCACCATCACTTGTACGGGTCTATTTTGAGAGCCCAAGCAATAGTCGTGATCTAAATAGGGACCAATCTGAATATGAAGAGGAAAACAGAAGTGGTGGAGATGAACAAAGAGGCTCTGCCAAAGGAGGAGAAGCATCTACTCCTACTCAGAATGAAGGGGACGAAGAACAGGATAAAGTTCCTACTCTACAGAGGAGGACGAGGAAATCCTGAGCTGGTATGACACCATTGGAGCAGCGGCTTGGTACAATATGTGCAGAAGAGGATAGTGAAGTGGAACCTACAATGGAGGTAAGAGCAGTGGTGAAAACATACATACATATGCTGGCGCATCGTTCATATGTTTAAACATCATTATTGATGTTTAAACAT
The DNA here is from genome assembly GCA_037355625.1 of Petunia x hybrida. Lineage (NCBI taxonomy): Eukaryota > Viridiplantae > Streptophyta > Magnoliopsida > Solanales > Solanaceae > Petunia > Petunia x hybrida. The sequence goes on along the minus strand of JBBBVM010000505.1, from coordinate 512,021 downwards.
AACTATGAAATGTTTTACACATGCACCTTAATGTTTTAAACATAAGTACGAAATGTTTTAAACATGCACCTCAATGTTCTAAATATAAATAGGAAATGTTTAAACTCGAATCAAGCACTTGCTATTCTTAATTACCCTCGTGAATCTGCTTAACTTATAAAATATTATATGCAGGTGGCTTTGGCTGATGAGGTTGCCCCAATCTTAAAAACTGACCTGCCTGATGTTGTACTGCCTACCTGGTTGGACACGCATGTGGCTTTACACTACAAAGAAAATTACTATAAGATCATCAATATCAGGAAAGTTTGCTGAATTGCGCGAATGTTTGAAGGATTTGAAACTTGAAGAAAGATTTAAGGAGAGCTGTTTTGGTCACTATCTTAGTATGCCGAAGATACTATTTGCTCTGAAGCTCGTTCACAATGTCCTACTCCGTAGGGTTATTTGTGAGAAGAAGCATGAGTTATGGTTTTTCTTTACGCTTTAGTCTTTTTGAATTTGCACTTGTGACTAAGCTGAGGTATTCAGAGTTTCCATCTAAAGAATACTTATAGGATGCATGTGAGAAGGGTAAAGAGCTGTGGGATTTGGTGACAGGGAAAGACAAAAAGAAGGTTGCCTAGAGTGACCATATCAGGACATTGATAAAGTCAGAAAAAATAAAAAACAAAGATGTGAAGTTCAGTTTGTGTTTGGTTTGGCTAGTGCATGGTATTTTGTGTGCAAAGAATATGCATTGTGGCGTTGAGGTAGATGTTGGTTGCTTGACAAGCTGACTTGAGGAATTTAAAAAGTTACCCTTGGGGTAGAAAAAGTTTTGAATTGACGATGACATATATTGGTAACAATTTTGCAACACTTGGAAATACAGAAAATAGCTATAACCTTTATGGATTTCTCTGGGCCTTCATGACCTGGGTGTTAGAGGCTATATCGGATGTCAGGCTAAGGCAATATCCAGAACAAAAGACTGTACCAAGGATGCATCATTGGTTATGTGACAAAGTTGAAAGAGACCCTAAAACAGTGTTTCAGCGTTTGGAGACCCCGGTAAGGCACCCTTTTACCTTTTACCTTTTATCATTCACACATCTGATATGATGTTGAAACATCCATGAGATGTTCACACATCATAATGAATGCTAGAATATCTGTAGTAATGTTCCAACATCATATTTAGTGTTCAACATATTACTATATATTGGAACATAGCTAGTATATGTAAACATTAGCACATTTATAAAAGATATGTTTGAAACATTTGAAGTGATGTCGAAACATGTTTACCTTATGTCTGAACACTTGTTGACTTATGTTCTTTGCAGGTACTGCACCCTTACCTTGTTCCTACACCCTTTGGAGTTGAGGGATGCTCTTGATAGCTTTGTGCCATACCAGAATGTAGATGACACATTGGTGATGGGTTGATGAAAAAAGTGGAGGGGATTACAGTGCTTAGCAAAGAAAATGTTGAACGTAACACCCCTCTAGAGCGTGTTGTTCACAGCCGTGGGTCAATGTTGAATGCATACAGTGGTGGAGATGGGGTTGATTTGTTTGGAGATGTTGGAAAATATTATAGTGGCAGTGCAGATGATTTGTTTGGATATACCAGGAGAAGGGAAGGTATCAGAGCTGCAGTTGTTAGAAGATGGTGGGAGTGGAGGAGTAAGAAGAGAAGAAAGTGGCAGGGTAGTAATAGTAATGAGAAAAGAATGAGAGTGTAGTTGCAAATTCTCCCAATGCAAAGAAGACAAGAAGTTGTTGATGGACAAGGTGGATGCAATAGAGAAGGTTCTTGTGGAGGTGAGGGACTAGACAAAGCAGCAAAGAGAGTTATGTTCCCTGGGAGAGCTTTGAAATCTCCATTTACTTGTGAAAGAATGAGGGGGATGAAATAGTAAAATGGTCACATGCGACCAATAAGAAGAAGCCACGCAGTGGCTGACTAGCTAAGTGTTCGGTTTTTGGAATTCGAACACTCTCAATTCGGTCGCCTTCCTTCGGTTGCTTTCAATGCTTCGGCGTCGAAGTGAAGTGTGCGGTCGCTCTTTTTGATTCGAACACATGAGATCGAACACTTGAACTTCGGATGTTATTCCTTCGGTTGGATGTTTATTGTTCAGGGCCGATGTTAAGTGTTCGGTTGCTCCCTTCTTCGGGCTCGAGCTTGTAGATGACGCCTTCGATTCTTGAGCTCGGCCAGTCAACTTTGGAGCGGCTGCTTCCTCCCAACCAAGCCAATTGAATGTGAGTATCATGCGGCAACTTGGCTTGGCTTCGTATCATCGGCCTCGACAGAATGAATGTCTGATCAGCACCGAGTTGGGCTGCATCATCCTCTCCTTCTTGAGAGGATTTCATCCTCGAAATCGAGCCCTCCTCAACCTCTGATACTTGGCTTACAACACAAGGAGTTAAGTCAACAACATTAAAGGTGTTGGACACATTATACTCACCAGGGATGTCGATCATATAAGCATTGTTGTTGATCTTGCTCAGTACTTCAAACGGACCATCCCCTCGAGGAGCCAACTTTCCTTTCCTATGGTTCGGGAATCGTTCCTTTCGGAAGTGAACCCAAACCCAATCTCCCTTCTTTAATTCCAACTTTTTGCGTTGTTTTTCTTCATTGCAACTTTTGCATAAGCTTCCTCGAGGTTCTTCTTCACCTTTGCATGCAACTCGATCAAGGCAGCGGCTCGCCGAGTACCTTCAAAATCAATAACAGAATCTCGAGGCAATGGGGTTAAATCAAGTGGAATTAAAGGGTTAAAACCCTACACACATTCGAACGGAGTCATTCCAATCATTCGATGCACAGTTCGATTGTATGCAAATTCTATCACGGGCAAACGATCAGCCAAGTTTCCGACCTTGCCTTTGGTCATAGCTCGAAGCAGAGCTCCCAAGGTCCGATTAACTACCTTGGTCTGTCTATCAGTCTGAGGATGGTGAGACGTTGAGAATAGTAATTTGGTGCCGAGGGCACCCCATAGACATTCCAAAAATGACTCAAGAATTTTGAGTGTCGATCACTCACAATAGTACGAGGCACACCATGCAATTTCAACACACTAGAAATAAATAAAGTAGCTACATGTTGTGCATCATCACACTTCTTGCAAGGAATAAAGTGAGCCATTTTGAAAAATCGGTCGACTACGACAAAGATGCTATCATGCCCCCCCCCCCCCCCCCGACCTCGATAACCCCATAACAAAATCCATGTATATATCAACCCACGATCGATTAGGAACAAGTAATGGAGTATACAAACCATGAGGGTTGGACCTCGATTTAGCTTAGGGTTGGACCTCGATTTAGCTTTCTTGCAATCTATACAAGCATTGCAAAGCTTTTCCACATCTCTTCGCATTTTTGGCCAATGGAACTGCTCGGTTAAGATACCAAGAGTTTTGACGACACCGAAGTGTCCCATCAAGCCTCCAGAGTGAGCTTCTCGAACCAAAAGCTCTCTCCACGATGACACTGGCACACAAACCCTCCCATTCTTGAAGAGGTAGTCATCGTGCCGCTGAGACTTCTCAACCCTTCGGCCACTAAAGATTGCATCACGAACACTTTTCAGCTTGGGATCGTCTTCGTACATCGACTTGATGCTTTCGAATCCCATGAACCTCGAGGCAAGAGTGGTCGCTAAGGCAAATTTTCTTGATAGCGCATCGGCCACAATATTGTCTTTTCCCTTTTTGTAATGAATTACATAGGGAAAACTCTCAATAAATTCCACCCACTTGGCATGTCTTCGATTTAATTTCTCCTGGCCTTGGAGATGTTTCAAAGACTCATGATCACTTTTAATCACAAACTCTCTCGGCCACAAATAATGTTGCCAATGGGCGAGTGCTCGAACGAGGGCATACAACTCCTTGTCATACGTAGAGTAGTTCAAGGTTGCACCCTTAAGCTTTTCGCTACAGTAAGCGATCGGCTTCGATTCTTGCATAAGCACTCATCCGATCCCAACTCCGGACGCATCACACTCGACCTCGAATGCTTTGCCGAAGTCAGGGAGTTGCAACAATGGGGCAGAGCAAAGCCTCCGTTTCAACTCTTGGAAAGCCCTCTCTTGGGACTCTCCCCACACAAATGGATTGTCTTTCTTTACCAGCTCGGTCAAAGGAGTTGCCACGTTTCTAAAGTCACGAACAAACCTTCGGTAAAAGCTAGCTAGCCCATGGAAGCTACGAACTTGTGAGACCAAGGTTGGAGTTGGCCAATCTTTGATGGCTTCGACTTTTGACTCATCGACTTCAACACCATTAGCACTCACAACGAATCCTAGAAAGACTACACGTTCGACACAAAAGGTACATTTCTTGAAGTTAGCATATAACTTCTCTTCTCTAAGCTTATCAAGCACTAGCCTTAGGTGTTCGACATGTTCATCCACAGATTTACTATAAATAGGTATGTCATCGAAGTAAACGACAACTTATTTATGAACGGTTTGAACACATGATTTATCAGTCGCATGAATGTGCTCGGTGCGTTAGAGAGGCCAAAAGGCATCACTAACCATTCATAGAGACCGAATTTGGTCTTGAATGCGGTTTTCCACTCGTCTCCGGGTTTTATTCGGATTTAGTGGTAACCGGACCTGAGGTATATCTTCGAAAAGTATGAAGAATACTTAACTCATCAAGCATGTCATCTAATCGAGGGATAGGATGATGATACTTTACCGTGATTTTGTTGACTGCTCGGCAATCATCGCACATTTGCCAAGTTCCATCTTTCTTCGGGACAAGGATAACAGGAACGGCGCAAGGACTCAAGCTTTCTCGAACAAGGCCCTTGTTCAGCAATTCGTCCACCTGCCTTTGGAGCTCTTTGGTGTCTTCGGGATTACACCGGTATGCAGGTTTGTTGGGGATTTGAGACCCCAGAACAAAGTCAATTTGGTGCTCAATTCCTCTCAACGGAGGCAATCCACCTGGTATTTCTTCGGGAAACATGTCTCCGAAGTCCTGCAAAACACTTTGAACAGCACTAGGCAAAGGGTTATCGTTAGAGAAATCATCATTAGAGTTTACAAAGATACTCTTGTGCACGAGGCAAATCATCAGTTGATCGTTTTTGTTGCCTTGTAGATACTCACCCGGTTGCATGATTGCGCAAATATTTCTTACCTCAGGCAGTGAGTTTTTATCTTCGGCCACAATTTGTGTTCTCATCGGGAGCTTAGTTTTGGCCGCTTCTTTCAATTCTTTCATCCGTTTATAGTCCTCGCTGACTTGTTTCAGAGACAAGGGTTTCAGTATGAAACTTTTCCCGTCGAGCTTAGCAGTGTAAGTGTTGGATCGTCCATTATGAACAATCGACCGATCATACTGCCATGGTCGACCCAGTAGCAAATGACAAGCTTGCATCAGTATCACATCGAACATCATTTCATCTTGATATTCTCCAACTTTGAATTTGATCCACACTTGCTTGACAACCCTCAATTCTCCACACTCATTCAACCATTGCAACCTGTAAGGATGAGGATGCTTTGAGGTAGGTAGTCCCAATTGTGAAACCAAGGTTTGGCTCACCACATTCGCATAACTACCCGAATCAATTATCATCGAACAAACTTTTCCCCTTACTTGACATCTTGCATGGAATAGATTCTCTTTTTCGCTGTCCTCTTCTTCAAGAGTCATGCAGCTCAAATTCCTTCTAACCACAAGAAACATTTCCGGATGATCAGCTTCGGCAGCTTCTCGACCATCATTATTTTCAGCTCGATCAGTCTCCTCAAAATTTTCTTCCTCAGTGTCACTCGCTTGCTATCATCGAGCAATAGCATAACTTTGCGAGTTGGACACTCTTTTTCCATGTGACCATAACCTTTGCATTTATAACACTGAATACTTGAAGCACTAGGAGTATTGAGTTGGACCTTTCCTCCCGCTTCTTGGTTGGTTAACGGTCACTCCCCTCTCGAAGGGTTCCTTCGGATCTCAAATAGTGTAAGCACTTGTTGGATTTGGACTCTTCCACTCTTTACTTCGGTTCAAACGAGTTGAAGTAGTGACTCCTCGATACCGGTTTGCTTTATCGTCCTTCACCCATTTCTCAGCTTCGATGGCAGCATGAAACACATCTTCCAAAGTTTGATACACATGCAGCCTCAATTGAGATGACACATCTCGAGCCAAGCCATTTTTTAATCGAATGATGGCTTGCTCGTCATCTTCTTCCATATCAAGAGCCAATCGAATTTTTTCGAACTCATCATGATATTCTTCAACCGATTTGGACCCTTGTTTTAACTCGAAGAGCTTCCGAAGTTGTTCCTACCGATATCTGGCATTCACATACTTAGCATCCATTGCGAAGAGCTTCCGAAGTTGTTCCTGCCGATATCTGGCATTCACATGCTTAGCATCCATTGCTCTCTTCAACTGCATCCATGTGGTGACCTCGGGATAAGCATTCCTTCGTCTCAACCTTTTGTCAGCCTCCCACCATGTCGATGCATATGCCTCGAATGAAGCAATAGCAAGTGCAACTTTTCTCTCTTCAGTTATCTCATTGGTTTCAAAGATTCGCAACAATTTAAGCTTCCAATCAAGATATTGGTCGGGATGGCTAGTTCCTCTGAAGGGTGGAATAGTGATCTTGACACTGTTCAAATTTGAATCACGAGCACCTCGAATTGGCTCCGGATACTCATCATAATAGTCATCAGCCTCACGCTCAATATTTCAATCAATATTTGCGCCTCGGCCTCGACCTCGTTGAGCCTGCCTTTGTTGAATGAACGGTGGCTCATATTCAGGTTCGACCTCGAAAAAATCTCCTTCATCGACCCCTTCATCAACGACCACAACTTGTCTTCGGGCCATTGAAAGTGGTATTCTATCACCTCGGGGAATGCCCAAGTGTTGATAACCAGTTTGGGGATTGCCCAAGTTTTGTTGTTGCGCTTGAGGATTGCCCAAGTGTTGTGTAGCTTGGGGATTGCCCATAGCTTCATTTCAAATAGCCTCGTTCTTCAACTGTTGTTGTCGAACGAGCTCAGCAAATTGCTCAGGAGTGAAGTTGCTAGTTCCAGCGCCGGACCAAGGCAAGGCCACAGACGCACTCCCTTGCTCGAGGTTAGCTACTCGAGCACTCACTCCTCTTACTTCGGCACTGATGCCTTGTATCGCAGCCATGAGATCGGCTAACGATACCACAGGATTCTCAATGCCCTTTCCTTTGCCTCCATTCCCAACCATGGTACCTGCACAAATCAAAGACCAAGAAATTGTTAAGGTTAGAAGTTACCTCACACACTCCCTCACCTTTTATGGGTGGCGCTAGGGTCCGCTCAATTTATGGGTTCGGTCTTTGGTCATTCAAGTACTTGTAGCCAATGGCTTCCTCGGTTAATCAACTTCTCTCAATTCCTTCGAATTTGACAAGTTACATTGTCTCCTTCGGGAAGAGTGAATTGATGTTGACTCGATGGAACAGACACTGTTTTTACTGCGCTCGGGAAGTCAAAGAATTTTCTACGAAATTTTGGACTTTGGTCACCCCTCGCACGAATTCCTAAAAGCTCAAATTCGTTAGTACGGCCTCAAGTAGAAGGGATTACTCCAGAGATCCACTAACGAGAATTTTCGATCACAAGAAAAGTGAAAACCTAGGAGATTCTACCCTTCGATTCCTCCTTTGGAATCTTTCGATCACACCAACTCTTGTACGGACAAAAGTGGTCCCTCCTTGGTACGGATAGGGTTTAACCTTATCCACTTTCTCTTTTCTAGCCGACAAAATTTCACCTGGGGTTTTGAATTTAACAGTTTACCCCTTTCTCCAATGGAACAGTGAATTTAACAACTCCGTCGTACGGACAATTCTAAACTTTGTTCACTGACCACGATTCAACATAGATTTTGGGTTGCTTTTCACTTCGGTAACTTCAACGTCGGAGGAGATTCAAGTTTTCAGTCGAGCTAAGAACTCAGTTGCACTTTTCCGTACATTGTTCAATGTAACAATTTTCCGGCGTACGGACGATGGCAAATCGACGGAACTTTCAATCTCTAAGCTCAAAATACAATCCAAATCAACAAAAACCACCAGTCTTCAACGATAAACACCAAAAACACACTGGGGTTTGATATCAACACCACCAACGTCAAGAATAGTCCAAAATAATGTCGAGAAACCCTAGTCGTCAATCGTGTACGACAGGTACTCTTTGGAATCCTTAGATGACGGTGAGCAAGAATCAATGGTTATTTAATCCAAACAACCAACAATCAACAAAACTTTTTGAATTTTTCTTTTCAACTTGTTTTTTTTTTTTTTTGTAATAAAACACACAACAGTAACAACAATCAACAACAAGGAAGAAGCTGAAACTGAAAGACACAAAAGCACGAGATAGATCGAATAGGATTGGGGTTGTAAGAACAAGCTCAAACCGTGCTCTGATACCAAGATGGTGCAAGCGACACCGGAGGTGAAGCTCAACAGCCGGAGAAACGTGGAAATAACAAGAATAAAAGATAGAAGCAAGACAAATCTTGCTTCGATTCAAAAGAATGTCGAGGAACTAGTCTCGGGTTCGATCGAATCGGAGGCAAAGAATCATCTGTACTAAGCAACAATCCTCAAGAAGTCTTGCTTCTTGAAAATTGGATGACCAAAGAAGAAGTTTGTTCAAATAATTCAATACCGAATGACACAAGTTCTTAAAATCCCACGTCGGGGTTCGGCTCCATCGGAGACACTCAATAACTACATCTATGTTTGATCATTCAACAAAAACTAACTTACAATGAAATGTAAAGGGTTTATATAGGCTACTCTAGGGACGAAATAGTAAAATGGTCACATGCGACCAATAAGAAGAAGCCACACAGTGGCTGACTAGCTAAGTGTTCGGTTTCTAGAATTCGAACACTCTCAATTTGGTCGCCTTCCTTTGGGTTCTTTTAATGCTTCGGCGTCGAAGTGAAGTGTGTGGTCGCTCCTTTTGATTCGAAAACATGAGCTCGAACACTTGAACTTCAGATGCTATTCCTTCGGTTGGTTGTTTATTGTTCAGCGCCGATGTTAAGTGTTTGATTGCTCCCTTCTTCGGGCTCGAGCTTGTAGATGACGCCTTCGAATCTTGAGCTCGGCCAGTTAACTTTAGAGCGGCTGCTTCCTCCCGACCAAGCCAATTGAATGTGAGTATCATGCAACAACTTGGCTTGGCTTCGTGTCATCGGCCTCGATGGAATGAAGGTCTGATCAGCACCGAGTTGGGCTGCATCAGAAGCGAAGAGAGGCGTTGGATGCCTCTTTGGGTGAGAAGAAAGAGGAAAAGACACCTCTCTGTCTTGGTCATGAATACCAACTACAAATATCTGGAAGGGGTGATGAGTATGCAATCCAAGTTGGAGGAGCAGGTACATGAAATTTACTTCAATGTTTTTTTTCTTTAAGTTGTATGCAAATATTTAGCGAGATGTTTACACATCAACTTGTATGTGTACGCATATTATTGGATGTATAAGCATCTCATTAAAATTTTTAAATATGCACCTGATATGTAAACATACAAACAAATGTTTCAACATTGAGTTCATATGTTTCCATTTTTATAAACATCACAATTATGTTTAAACATATGTTGATGTTTGAACATCTCATGTAGTGTTTAAACATCTCAAATCATGTTTCTTTACTCTGCCTTGATTTATTTTTTATTTTTATGTAAACATACAAACAAATGTTTCAACATTGAGTTCATATGTCCCCTTTTTATAAACATCACAATTATGTTTAAACATAAGAGTGATGTTTAAATATCTTACGTAGTGTTTAAATATCTCAAGTCATGTTTCTTTATTATGCCTTTTTTTTTATTTTTTTATGTAAACATACAAACAAATATTTCAACATTGTGTTCATATATTCCATTTTTTATAAGCATCACTACTTATGTTTGAACATAAGAATGATGTTTAAACATCTTACGTAGTGTTTAAACATCTCAAGTCATGTTCCTTTACTCTGCCTTGATTTATTTTTATTTTTATGTAAACATCATATTAATATAAAAGTGGGAATCCCTTAGTTAAAAAGTGAAAGATCAAAATGCCCTTGAATTTGATTTATATATTCATCCTCCATTATATAGTATCCTTTTTTATATTATCATATTGTCCAAATACATTATTAATTTTATGATGAGTCACTTAAAGTTACAATTACTATCACAATTCACAACTAAAAGCTCCCTTATTATTATACAAACGTGAGTCACAATTAATGGCTACTAAAAACTCTTCATTATACAGTGCATCACCAAAATGCAATAAACTTAGAGCAATGTACCCGACCTTTTAAATTTGGTGGCATTAGATTTGCATGCTCCAACTTCTAACAATAAATGCAGACGAATACTAAATAGTTTTTCCTTGTATGTGTTAGCCTTTGTGATATATGAAGAAAACCATCAGTCGTGTTATGGACCTTTCTGGAAGGAGACTTTTGAGTTCTCCATAACTTATAAATGTACTTCTTGGCCTATAAATACAAACTTTACAAGATTGTCGTATGGACTATGCCATTAGATAAAATTACTTTTTCACAAGTTAAGGATAGCAACTGTCATTGCCTATCCATTTTAAAATGATGAATGTCTGGCGCTGCTCATGACATGAAGGACTATTATTTGTGCAGCTCGAAGAGGTCTCTTCACATACTCTTTGTTCCAGTTGTTGGTCTATCTCTTGTGCTTTCCTGTGTGCTTTCTATCTTACGACCTATGAGATTTCAAATATCTTAGTTTAGTTTCTGTGTTATGTAAGCATGATTCTTGTGTTGTATCATAATCATCACAATTAATGGATACATATTTCTTTTGATGAGATGTTGTAATACTTAGGGGCGAACTTCACATCATGATATCATAAAAGATCAACCCAACAGTGACCTTTCACTCTCATTCGTCTTAAGTATTTAATTATTTCTTTATCGCTTCACTCTCTTCTTTGGATAATTTTGAAGACAATGAGATTATAAATTTGATGTGTCAAACTTAGGGAAATACCTGCAAATTATGAGGGATTGGTTGAGTAAAGCGTAATAGTATTTAATTACTGAGTCCAAGTTGAGTTTTATAAGTGTTACTCCCTCCGTCTCAAATTATTTGTCCTCTTCATTTTTACACGCCTCTTAAGATTATTGACTATTTTATCCTTATTTAATCTTCATTGGTATTTGAATAATTATAATATTAATCAATAAGTGAGATCTTTGTAGTCTTCAAAACATTTACTACTATGGGTAAAATGAAAAAAAAAAGAGAATTTTTACCTTGAATATCCTATAACTGAACAAATATTTTGAGACGGCTATTTTTAGAAAGAATGTCAAATAATTTGAGAGGGAGGGAGTATTTATTTCCTTTTTGGGATGTACTTTCTAACTCTACATAAATCATCTTACCCTTGGATGCTTAGAGCGCATATAGATGTATATATTTCTTTATATGTTTTAAGTTCTGTGAAGATATACATTTGTTTTTCATGTTTAAGGTACTGATAATTGATATAGCGATAGAATATCTAAATAAGTAATGTGGCAGGTAAGTCAAAATCACAATTAGACAATTGAGAATATATTTATGCAAGTTGTGTAATATAATCATTAATATAGCATACACGCGCAAAGCGCGTGCACAAAAACTAGTACAAATAAATGTTTCAACATTGAGTTCATATGTTTCCTTTTTATAAACATCACAATTATGTTTAAACATAAAAGTAATGTTTAAACATCTTACGTAGTGTTTAAACATCTCAAGTCATGTTTCTTTATTCTGCATTGTTTTTTATTTTATTTTTATGTAAACATACAAACAAATGTTTCAACATTGTGTTCATATGTTCCATTTTTTTATAAACATCACTTCTTATGTTTGAACATGATGCGACCCGGATTGGCCCTCTAAGCCATGGAGGATTCACGCTCAACATCCGGAGCTTGGAATGCTTCAAAAGGACTTGGAAACCAAGAATCAAGCATATGAGAGCTTTCTAGAATATGGTCCAGCGCTACCGCGAAGCAAGAGGCGCAATTGCGATGAAGAAGTCTGCTCCAATGCGCGATCGCAAGAAGCACAGCGCGGTCGCAAATTAAGTGGTCCATGCAAGTGCGTGTTCGCGTGATATCCAACGCGATCGCGATGAAGCTTCAAGTCGCTGGGCGCGATCGCAACACCCAAGGCGCGGTAGCGATGAGACGCGTTTCAGACAGATTACTAGTTTTGTATCCAGGGACTACTTGATCATTTTGTAATAAGCCTAGGGATTATTATATATAGTGTCATTAGGAGTAATTAGAGGAAGCTAGATTTTGGATGATTGAGAATACTCTTGTGAGAGTGTGTGTGGGTTTAATTCCTTTTCCTCTTCTTAGATCTCTCTTGGATTCTCTTGTGTGAGAGATCCATTGCTTGAGTTCAAGTCTCTTCCCCCTCAAATATTGGTCTTTGATTGCATTCGTCTAAATTAGGGTATTACAAATTATTTGTATTGTTCTAATTTACTTGCAATTAAGGGATTTGTTTCCTTTCTTTCTTCTATCTATTCCCTTTCGTGTTTATCCTTTAGTTTATGTTGTTGATTTTATCGTTTTGTTGATTGTTTCCTATTCTTAGCGTTTAGGATTGTAGCATTTGGTATCAGAGCTCGGATCGGTGTTTGTTTCCACAAACACTATCTTGGATTTGATTATAAAAAATCAGAAAATTACAAAAAAAAACTGAAAAATTGAAAAATCCCAAAAATTAGGGTTTCTTTGGATGAAATCTTTGTTAACAATTGTTGGTTGATGATTCTAGAAGCTATATCTTGAAGGAATTGAACAACAAAAAACGTTTGGGGCACCAATTGGAAGAATCAAAATCTAGGGTTCTTCAAATTTTTCAACAATTGATTTGGGGCTTTTGCATTTTGGGAGTTGATTTTGAAGAATTGATCATTGGGGTTTGTTCACAGACTTATAAGGAGCTTATATCTCAAATTTGAAGCAAAAACAAGTTAATTTGGGAAGATTCAAGTGAAGAAAATTTCCAGAAATTTGGGCTTCAAGTTCTGCATCAGACCTAGATTTTGTTCTTCGCGATCGCGTGCCAACTGTCGCGATCGTGCATGCTTGTGTAATTATTGTTCTTCGCGATCGCGCGCGCGATCGTGCAGGCTTGTTGAAATTTTTTCTTCGCGATCGCGCGCCGACAACGCAGGGTTATTGACTTACTCTTCGCGATAGCGCCCAAAATCACGCGATAACGCTGAACAAAAAAAACAGTCACTTTACAGATTGCTCGGAACAGCCCTTAAACAATTTTAGATCACCCAAACCCCTTTCATATCATTAAATACATTAAGTTTCTAGATCATAAACAAAATTTCATCCAAATTAAAATTCATTTCGTGCCAATTCGATTCGTGTTTTTCTCATTTTAGTTTCATTGCATGTTTTATTTGTTCCTAGTCTATTTGTATGTCTTTGTCCGTTTCTTTGATGTCTTATAAACTCCACTCCGAACCGAAGCGTGGATACTTGCCTTTAGAATTGAGGTTGTAGAACCTTGAAGAGATTGAGGGAACCCTTAAGTGGAAAAAGGCTTGAGTGGTGAGAACATTAGAGTATGGTCCCAAAAGCCATTGACCTTGAGTGTATGCACGAGTGGAAAGAAAATTGAGTGATCATATATTGAGTGGTACACGTGAGGGAGTGAATTTGTGAGGTCCTTTTCTCTTTATTGTTACAAATATGTCCTCGGATGATGATTGTGGAGGTTATGACTCTTATGGAAATGATGGGGATTGCTATGATGATTATGGAGAGTATGGTTCCTATGATGATGGTGGAAGTTGCTATGATGATTCAGGGAACTATGGCTCTTATTGTGATGAGGCGAATCACTATGGTGATCATGGAGCTTGTGAAGACTATGAGGCTTATGAGGATGAATGTGATGATTAAAAATCCTATGCTTCTAGTCTTGGAGATGATGATAGTGACGCTTCAAGGTACAATGTTCCTACTTACTCTTCTTGTGATGAACTTGAAAATTTAGATAGTGACATAGAGAGAATTGATAATGAAGTTTATCATAGAGGTTGTTCTTTTGCATCTTCTCTTGGTGTTACTAAAAATAAACAAGTGAGTAGTAGTGGTCTTTCTATTGGATTGAAAAGAAGTGGTAATCGCTCCATAAGAAAAAGAGAGCTTATATCTCCTAATTTCTCTAAAATGTTCAATGACTCTAATTCTTATGTGAGAGGAAATGTGAGGCAAAGGGTGAGAGAAAGTGCTACTTGCTCTCCAAATGGTTTGCCTTGTTCTAACAATGTTGTGAGAAGCTTGGATAGATATAGTAGGAGAAGTTCTTATGGGTTCCATGGTGAGACTCCTTCATCGACTTTCAAGAACACATCTAATGTTGGAAGAGTGATGGGAAGTGGAATCTACACTAGTGGTGTTGCTAGTAGAGGAGGGATAAGGGAGACCCAAGTTGATGGTGATGCTACTCGTGGGCATTCAAGTTCTTTCTTGGATGCAAATCTACAAAACTTGGATAGGTCTAGGTTCGTTGTTGAGGTAAATGGTATAGAGGACACTTGCTTAAAATTAATGATATCGATGCCAATTACATTAGCACCTCTTTGGTTAATAGGCTAAGGATACTATGCCATGAGCTAGAGCATCCTTATGAGTATAATGGAGTGCAGGTCTCCAAGGAAGCTCGAGTGCTCATAACTCATAGGAATATTAAGGGTTATGTTTGGTGTGATGTGTATCCAATGCAACACTTCGATGTTTGGTTAGGTAATCCTTGGTTGCATAACAAAGAGTTGTAATATAGTACTATGAAGGATGTGTATCTTGTGGCTATTGTCAAAGAGTTCATGACTTTGCACCTTACGAAACAAAAAGCAAGTAATCTACTAGTGCACATTCTTGGGCTATGCAAATGAGAAAGGAGCGAGAACTTCATTCCATGGTTGAAATGGCGCATTCAAAAAGTCCTACAAACACAAGAGGAAGTGGGATACATGCAAGTAAAGGGTTGACAAGTGTCAACAAGGTGAACCTAAAACCACAAGATTCAAAATCAAGTGGTTCGCCAAAGAAGAAGGGGACATCAAGTGATGATTCCCTAAGTCTTAGATTCTGGGTAGATGTTAAGAGTCCACCTACTCCGGCTAAGAGCATTCCTGGGGCTCGTCCCAACTCGCCCGAACATGAGAGACAAAAGATTGAGAGGAGTAAGGGAGTGGCCGATGACAACTCTCGAGTGGAAAAATGAGATGTTGTGTTGAATGATGTGAGTGGGTTTTCACCACCCCAATCTATACCCGACCTTGAAGAAAAATTGAGAGAAAAGAAAGAGGAAAAACAAAAGAATGAGGGTGATGATTTTCCTTATTCTCATAATTCTAACCTTTCTTGTTTCTCTAGTTGTTTTGTGTCTTTTGAAGGTATGCTTGGAGGAGCTAAATTGAGGAATCCTTCTTTGGAAGTGGTTCCATGCCTTGAAGAAAAAGAGGAGATCAAAGTGAATTCTCCAAGTGAGCTTAAATTTGAAAAGCCAAGGTAAAGAAGAATCTTTAGGTGTGCTACAAGGTAACAAAGCTAATCCTAACTCTTGTATTCCTTTGAGTGAGCTTGATAGAGACTTGAGTATGGTTGATAGCTTTACCTTTTGTGGAATTAATGACTCTTTATCTTGCATTGCTAATAGTCAAAGTGAAAGTTGTGAGCATGCACTAGTTGGGCACACTTGTGAAAGAAAAATTGATGGTTTTTGTGTGTGTGAATTATTTCCTACTAGTGGTGTGCAAATGGTTGAGCTTGAAAAAAATGACTTGTATTATGACACCCCACCTTTGTTTTGACAAATATGAAAATGAATTGCTTGATCTTGATGTGATAACATTTGAACACATTCTTGATAGTGGTGGTAATTTGTGTCAAGGTTTTAAAATGTTTGACAATTCATTGTTTGTTGAAAATGAGCAAGAAGTGTTGGAAAGTGATTTTAGTATTGTCAACCACTATTTGTTGAAAATGATTCTTATGAGGTGCTTAAGTATGATAATTGTGTGGGTGTTAGCAAGCTAACTCCCAAAATATTTGTTGAAAGCTTGTCAAATATTTGGAAGTCCTCCAAAGGTGAAGATTACTCCTTAAAGAATGAGGGAGGCACTAGTGATTGTAGTGGTAAAGTAATAGATGCTAGTTTTAGTGTCAATTTCTTTACTTGCTCTATTACTAGTTTGGAGCATACATTTATAGTAGACTTTGCTAGAGCTTCCAAGGTTAAGGGTGATAAATTGTCAATGGAGGCTTGGTCTGAGTCAGATGAGCTTAAAAATGAAGATCGCTATGTGAATGACCTTGATGGTGATTGCTTTTCTAGCCGAGTTTTTGATGTTGGAATGGGAAAAATGTTCTTTATAGATGATTTTGATGCTTGGCTATATCATAAGAGTGTGCATTTTGAGTTGAATCATGCAGCTCTTGTTCCATTTTCTTGGATATATCATGCTTGGCTCAATGAAATTGGAAGGTTAAACAACAGACCGTATGATCTGGATAAGAAAAATATAAAGGACTTGGATTGTACAGATGAAAAGGAAATGAAATTACAGCAGCTTAACTCTGCTCTTAAGTGGTTTATCACCGAAAAAGGTTTTTTATTTTTTTTCCTGATCTACTCTAATTTAGTGTGATTTTTGAGAAATTAATGGTAGAAACGAAAAGATAAGGCCAAGACGAATTTGGAGATGTAGTTTTTGCAACATTCCAGCGGCGGTCGGTGGTTGTCCAACGGCGGTCAACGGAGGTAAACTAGAGAGAAGGAGGAGAAGTGGGCGATGAGTTTTTTTTAAAAAGAGAAAGTGCGAATGTCAAATAATTGTAGATAAGTGCTTAAATGGTAGAAGTAAAAATATCTTTAAAAAGTGCTCAAAAGTGCTTATATTTTAAGACCACAAGACAATAGCTCACCAAACAAAGACCAGGCACTAAAGTGCTCATTCCACATTAAAAAAATGAAAAAGTGAGAGACTCGGAAACTCTGTAAAAAAAAAAATTCAAGAGGCCACTTTTGCCACTTCTATTTGGTTTCAGGCCACTTTTTTCTTGGTTGTGCAAAAGAAGCCACTTTTTGGAACTTCAGTCCTTATGGGCTGAAGGTATGAAGTTCAACATCCCACAAGGGTTGAAATTTGCGCATTCTATGCCTAAAAGTTCAGTCCTTGGGGCTGAATTTGAACTTCATACCTTCGGGTATAAAATTCAGCCCACAAGGAGGATTGAAGTTCCAAAAAGTGGCTAAAAACTAAATATTTTTAAAATAGTGACTCCAACTGTAAAGACAAGCCAAAAAGTGACTATTCGTGCACTTTCCCCGGGAACTCTTGTATTGAATATAAGGGTCCTAGTTGGACTTGGACCACCAAGAGAACAATTATGGTTGCTAGCCTTAATAGCTAACGATGAGCCATCACAAGACGGGTCAATACATTAACTCATGCAGCTCTGTCGAAAATAATCTTGACTAAACTCAATATGGCACAAGTTTGAACGTGGAAACTTGTGGTTAAGAAAACAGAGTATGAAATTACTGCGTTTGAATACGAGTTTCTCCTTTCCTCTCATTATATGTAAAGGTGCTTGATTCAGTGTAGAGAAATCGAGTTCCTTCCTCAACACAAACTTCTAACAAATTGTGAGATGGTTAATTGAGTTGTGACAACTACTTAACTAAGCTTTTCCATAATATATCTGACACATTCAAGTTGGACAGTCCGCGAGAGTCAATTAACTACTATGTGGATAAAAAAACTAAGATAAACTCTTACAGCTAATACTTTTCCATGAAAGCTTAGGAAAGAGTTCAATATAATGAATTCCATAA
The DNA here is from genome assembly GCA_037355625.1 of Petunia x hybrida. NCBI lineage: Eukaryota > Viridiplantae > Streptophyta > Magnoliopsida > Solanales > Solanaceae > Petunia > Petunia x hybrida. The sequence continues at coordinate 494,077 of JBBBVM010000505.1, read as the reverse complement.
CTCAGTTTTGATCTTTCCACTCAAGAAGCCTGTTTTGCTTTCCTAGAGTGAGATTACCATTTGCTTTCCTAGAGTGAGATTACCAGCTTTTGCAATTTTTCCAGCTTTGGGCTTACTTTACTTACATTAATGTCCAGCAAAAATGTATTTCAAAGAAAGTGTTATGATATGGTTGCCCAACAACAAGTTATGAGATAATAGCAAGTTATGAGACAACGTGTTATGGGATAACACGTTCTCGTTTTCATTCTCTTTTCTTATGCCTATAAATACGTTTTCATTTTCTTTTCTTATGCCTATAAACACAACATATCATTTGTAAGTTGAAGACAGAAGTAAAAGAAGAAAAGAAAGAGTTCTTTCATATTTGTCACTCTCTTTACATATTAGCTCTTATTAATATTTTGTTCTTGCTATATTACTCCAATTTTATAACACGTTATCATCACGAATTTGCTCTCACCAATATCCAGTTCATACTATATGCTGGTATGTTTCTTTTGAAATTATCATGACACCTCTAATGTGTAGTTATTTTTCTACAATTTTTGTTTGTGATAATTGGTTACTAATTTTTTTTCAAGTAATAAGTAATCAGTTGAGAAGCTTCACACCATGTCAACCTTTTAATCCAATCAACTATGTTTGGCCGTGTATATGTAAGCTTTAACACTTTTATCAATATTTCTAAGACAATCATTGTATTGTTAAAATATTGCTTCTACATAATTATGGACAAGACTTAGAAAAGTTATCCTAGTTCACTGGATACAAGATTAATTCAAAATTAAATTCTATTGGTATTTGACCCTATATAAACTTAAAGTTATAAGATCGTTGTAATATTTGGATAAGATATATTAAGGTCCTTAATACATGAAATACAGAACATGCATACTAAATCTAGAAATATTATCCAATAGCAAGATTTTGTATATCATGTAAAGAAGTATATTCTATTAACTTTACAACTTTATTTTATGATTATGCATCTAATCCACTTATTTTTATATCTAACGCATTAATTTTATTGATAGTTTTCACCATGTCAAATTTGTTAAAGATTGAATTTATGGCACTGGACAGCGGACAGCAGCGAAAATAATAATATGTCATGGGTACTTGACGCTGAAATCTATTTAGACGCAAAAGGTCTTGGAAATACTATTATCTCCATGAAGGGTTAGAGACCGAATATTTAACCGTAAAAAATTCACTTGAATTGTGGAATAATTTGAAGGAACGATATGACCACTTGAAACTTACGGTATTACCAAAAGCTCGACATGAATGGACGCATTTATGATTTCAAGATTTTAAAGCTGTAAGTGACTATAATTCTGTTGTTTTCAGAATAACTTCCCAATTAAAATTATGTGGGGGAGCCAATCAGTGATGAGAACATATTAGAAAAGACTCTCTCCACTTTTCATGCCTCAAATATGGTATTGCAACAACAATACCGTGAAAGAGGTTTTAAGAAGTATTCCGAACTAATAACATGCCTACTTGTGGCTGAGCAGAATAACACCATGTTGATGAAAAATCATGAATCCCGTCCTACTGGATCTGCTCCATTCCCTGAAGCGAATGTAGTAGAAACATAAGACAAGTCTGAAAGAAGACTAAATAATTACCGTGGTCGTGGACGTGGACATGGTGGGGGCGATATAATTATCGTCACCCTGGAACAAAAGTACATGAGAACAGTAAGGGTTCTCAAATTAATCCTTCAAAGGTTAAAGATAATATTAGTCACCGATGTGGCATGAAAAATCATTGGGCACGTCTTTGTCGTACGCTTAAACATTTTATCAAGCTTTCTCAAGCCTCCCTTAAAGGAAAACAAAATAATGTGGAGGCAAACTTAATCTTTCAGAATAATGATGATGAAACAGATCTTGAAAATAACCATGCTGATAATGAGGCAAATGCCTATATAAATGATGATTTTGAAGGCCTCGCAAATTTGACTCATTTAGAAGCTGAAGACTTCTTTGAGGATAATAACTGAAAAATGATCATTTTACTGAGGAATTATGTTATTTTCATGTTTTTACCTAGTTTAATCTACATGTGTTTAATTTCCACAAATCATCATGTGTTGTTCTCTTTATTCTTAGCCTAGTTTCTTATTATGTTGTTGATCTTTCGAATTTCTTATAATGTACTCTTTTATTTTTTAATGAAGAATTATGAAAAATCTCCAGTCTTCAGTTGGATTCAAGATCAATAAAGATGATGTATGTCTTTTGAATAGTGCCACAATACATACTATTTTAAGAGATAAGAGATATTTCTCTTATTTGATAATGAAAGAAGCCGATGTTAATACAATATCTGGTAGTACAAAATTAATTGAAGGCTCCGAAAAAGCCAATTTATTATTATCCGAAGGAACACATTTGGCTATTGATAAAGCCTTATATTGTAGTAGATCTCAAAGACACTTACTAAGTTTCAAAGACATTTGCCAAAATGGCTATCATATTGAGACTAAAAATGATGGAAAGATTGAATATCTTTATATTACTACAATAAAGTTGGGTAAAAAATATGTACATGAAAAGTTACCCTCATTTTCCTCCGGCTTGTACTACGCAAGTATTAGCATGGTTGATTCACATGCCATAGTAAACAAGAACTTTACTAATCCAAATGATTTCACTATTTGACATAACCGATTGGGCCATCCCGGTTCTAATATGATGCGCAAAATAATTGAGAGTTCACAAGGATATTCATTGAAGAACCAGAAGATTCTTCAATTTAAGGAATTCTCTTGTGCTGCATGTTCTCAAGGCAAATTGATTACTAGACTATCAGAAATTAAAATTGGGATTGAATCCCCTGCATTTCTGAACGTATACAAGGTGATATATGTGGGCCTATTCACCCACCATGTGGACCATTTAGATATTATATGATTTTAATAGATGCATCAACAAGATGGTCACATGTTTGTTTGCAACTTGGCATTTGTGAGATTGCTTGCTCAAATAATAAGATTAAGAGCATAGTTTCCAGGTCATGCAATAAAGACAATTCATCTTGATAATGTTGGTGAGTTCACATCTCAAGCCTTTAATGATTATTGTATGTCAACTAGAATAACAGTGCAATATCCTGTTTCATACACAAAACGGTCTAGCAAAATCATTTATCAAACACCTCCAATTAATTGCTAGACCATTACTTATGAGAACAAAACTTCCCACTTCAGTATGTGGACATGTAATTTTGCATGCTGTGGTACTTGTGCGCATCAGGCCAACAAATTATCATAAAGTCTCCCAATTATAGTTGGCTTTTGGTCAGGAGCCAAATATTTTCCATCTTAGAATTTTTGGATGTGCGGTATATATTCTGATTGCTCCACCACAACGCACAAAGATGGGTCCTCAAAGAAGGTTGGGAATATATATAGGCTATGGACCTCCTTCTATTATTAAATATCTTGAACCCATGATGGGAGATTTATTTACTGCAAGATTTGCAGATTGCCATTTTGATGAATCAAATTTCCCAACATTAGGGGGAGAGAAAAAGCAGTTGGAAAAGGAGATAGATTGGAATGCATTATCATTATCTCATTTAGATCCTCGCACAAATCAATGTGAATTGGAAGTTCAAAAGATAATTTAATTGCAAAATATTGCAAATCAACTGCCAGATGCATTCACTGGCCTACCAAGGATTACTAAATCTCATATACCAGCTGCAGATACTCCAATTCGAGTTGATGTCCCGGTAGGACAATCTATTTGTTGGTGAGTCTAAGCCACGTCTGAAGTATGGTAGACCTCTCGGTTCTAAAGATAAAAATCCTCGAAAAATAAAATAAGCAAATGAAAAAGATGGTCATTACATGGAGGTAGTTGCTCAAGAAGCATCTCAAGACATAACGATTGATAATACCTCAAAGGAGGTTCAGGTACCTGAAAATGATGGAAATCAAGATATCTCAATAAATTATGTCTTAATGGGAAAAAGATGGAACCGAAATTATGTTATTGTAAATAATGCATTTGCATATAATGTTGCTGTTGGAGTAATGCAACAAAATGAGGATCTTGAACCAAAATCTCTCGATGAATGTAGACAGAGAAGTGATTGGTCAAAATGGAAAGACGCCATTCAAGCAAAATTGGCTTCACTTGAGAAACGTGAAGTTTTCGGACCAATCATCCGAACACCTGAAGGTATAAAGCCAGTTGGATATAAATGGGTTTTTGTGCGAAAACGAAATGAGAAAAATGAAGTCGCTAGATACAAAGCACGACTAGTGGCACAAGGTTTTTCGCAAGACCTATAATTGATTATATGGAGACATACTCTCCTGTGGTGGATGCTATTACCTTCAGATATCTTATAAGTCTGGCAGTGCGTGAAAAACTTGATATGCGTCGGATGGAAGTTGTCACAACCTATATATATGGCTCACTGGACAACGAAATATTTATGAAAATCTGTAAAGCATTCAAACTGCTTGAAACATATAAAGGTTCCCGGGAAACTTGTTCAATAAAGCTTCAGAAATCCTTATACGGATTAAAACAATCGGGTCACATGTGGTATAATCGCCTTAGCGAGTACCTACTCAAAGAAAGGTATAGAAATAATCCAGTTTGTCGTTGTGTCTTTATAAAGGGATTTGGATATGAGTTTGTCATAATTGCTGTGTATGTTGATGACTTGAATATCGTTGGAACTCCCAAAGAAATTCCAAAGGCAATAGATTATTTGAAGAAAGAATTTGAAATGAAAGATGTTGGAAAGAATTTTTTTTGTCTTGGTTTTCAAATTGAACATTTAACAAATATAATTTTTATTCATCAATCAACATACACTGAAAAGATTTTAAAATAATTTTGCATGGATAAATCTCACCCATTGAGTACTCTGATGGTTGTGAGATTGCTTGACATAAATAAAGATCTATTTCGCCCTCATGAAAATGATGAAGAGATTCTTGGTGCTGAAACACCATATCTTAGTGCAATTGGGGTATTAATGTATCTTGCTAATAATACTCGGCCAGATATTGCTTTCTCTGTAACTTACTAGCAAGATTTAGTTCTTCCCCAATACAAAGACACTGGAATGGTATCAAACATTTATTCAGATACCTCCGAGGAACAACTGACAAGGGTTTGTTTTATTCAAATGAATCCAACTCGCCACTAATTGGTTATGAAGATACAGGATATTTGTCTGATCCACATAAAGGTCGATCTCAAGCAGACTATTTATTTACCTGTGGAGGTACAACTATATCATGGCGTTCAATGAAACAAACTCTAGTTGCTACTTCCTCAAATCATGCGAAAATAATAGCTATTCATGAAGCAAGTCGGGAGTGTGTTTGACTGAGATTAATTTCTTAACACATTCAGAAAATGTGTGGATTATTGAAAATGGAGATTCTGACAATCTTATGTGAAGATAATACTGCATGTATAGAACAATTGAAAGAAAGATACATTAAAGGAGACAGAACGAAACATATTTCACCAAAAAAAAAAAAAATCACTCATGATCTTCAAAAAAATGGTGAAATAAAAGTTCAAAAAATTCGTTCATGTGACAACTTGGCCGATCTGTTCACAAAGTCCTAGTCAACCTCAACATTCGAGAAGCTTGTGTACAAGATTGGAATGCGTTGTCTCCGAGACATTAAGTGATGTTTTCATCATGGGAATAAAATACGCGCTGCACTCTTTTTTCCTTAACCAAGGTTTTGTCCCAATAGGTTTTCCTGATAAGGTTTTTAATGAGACAGTATGGAATGCGTATTACATGGGCAACCAAGGGGGAGTGTTATGATATGGTTGCCCAACAACAAGTTATGAGACAACATGTTATGGGATAACACATTCTCATTTTTATTCTCTTTTCTTATGCCTATAAATACGGCATATCATTTGTAAGTTGAAGACAGAGGTGAAAGAAGAAAAGAAATAGTTCTTTCATGTTTGTCATTCTCTTTACATATTAGCTATTATTAATATTTTGTTCTTGCTATATTACTCTTTTATAACAGAAAGAGAGTATTGTAAGGCAGTTGCCAAAAATAATATATATATATATATATATATATATATATATATTATATATATATATATAACTAGTGAATCTGACCGCGCGAGCACGGTCATAGAAGACATTGAATTTATGAAATAATCATTTTTTAGTATTAGTATATTAGAATATAAAATATTTTACCTCTTAATTTTTGTACTCAAACTTTTTAGCACCCAATGACGGTTAGTTTTGGAAATACGTGATTTTTGTATAATCAATATGAGTAACTACATTGTTTCAAGAAAAAAAATCCTGTAAAGAATTAAGATATTGATTTCTTTAAGTGCATTTGTATAGTAGAATTTAAAACACGATTTTTTCTGTGTCCATTGTAGTTGCATGTTAGTATAGGTAGCTAAATTTATTTTCTTCCAATCTAGTGCTCTTACACTTTTCTACTTGTTTAAAATTTAAATATAGTAATATTGTTAAAAACACCTACCACAACAAAAAATGGGTTGAAGAAATAAAACAGCGAGTGAATCCATCCCAAATTCACATAAGCAAATTGTATAACTCACTTCTATAACTTTTATGTTTTTTTGAACTTTCTATTAGTACCTATTTTCTGTGTTCTTTTCATTTTCTTTTTTCCTCATTTCTTACCCGTTCATTTTTTAGATAAAATTGTCACATATCATCTTCTTTTTTCTTGTCCAACTTTTCATAATGTATAACAAAGGCCGTTAATTAAGGAAATAGACTCAATGCATAATAGCCAATAACCAAACAACATAGAATTGAGTAACCATATTATTATTCACTCTATAATTAGCTAGTACAATGCAAAGATTTTGTTCTTGCTTTATTAAAAAAAAGGAAAAAGAATGAAGCAACAATTTAAAGAAAACACCAAGAAATAACTGCAAGGAATTACTGCAAGAATGTACACTTGAGGAACAATAATACTTTATGAAGAAACTAATACTTTTTCTTAAAAAAAAAAAAAAACACTCATCGATGAGGTGTTGGATGGTTTGACATTGACTCCTACCTTATTTATATGACAAAAATTAGAAAGCAGAGGATGATATAGCATTACCTCCTTTCTACAATAGCAGACTCACTTCTATAACTGTTATCTTTTTTTGACCTTTTTATTAGTACCTATTTTTTGTGTTCCTTTCATTTTCTTTTTCTCTCATTTCTTACCTGTTCATTAATTAGAAAAAGTTGTTACATATCATTTTCTTCTTGTCCTACTTTCCATAACGTATAACAAAGGCAGATAATTAAGGAAATAGACTCAAGGCATGATAATCAATAACTAAACAACATAGAATTGACTGACCATATTATTATTCATTGTATAAGTAGCTAGTACAATGGAAAGATTTTATTCTTGCTTTATAAAAATAAAAAAAGAAAAAGAATGAAGCAACAATCTAAAGAAAACACCGAGAAATAACTGCAAGAATGTACACTTTAGGAACAAAAAAACTCTATGAAGAAATTAATGCCTTTTTTTTTTGCAATACCAAACACTCATTGATGAGATGTTGAGGGGTTTGACATTGACCTCTACCTTGTTTATATGACAAAAATTACAAAGCGGATGATGGTATAGCATTACCTCCTTTCTCCAATAACAAACAAATTACAATTTAGAAAGTAAAAAGTACTTTCATTTAGCAAGTTGGCAGAAATCTTCTATTTGCTGAAACTAATACTTGAAAAATCACCATTTGCTTAGTGAAATGGGGTTATGGAGCAAATGGGCACTATATATTATTCCTCCTTGCTTTTTCTTAGATCAGTTTTGAAATTTAATACACATTCACTCACGTTAATTCATGTATGAATTTCTGTTACTTTCTTTGTTATCTCATTTACTATGAAATTATATTGACATTACAACTTTCTATTGTCCTCATGAATGACGAATTCTTTTCAACCTCCCTAATTAATTGAAGTGTAGAATTTTCTCCAAATACTCTGAATTGAATGTGAGGATGAGAAGAAAGAAACAACTACTTTACAATTTGATGGAATGAGGTCAAAGAGATTTTCCACATTACTATCCTATAGAACCCAATTAGCGTGTGTATATATATATATATATATATATATATATATATATATATATATATATATATATATATATATATATATATATATTTACAATTAACTATTCTTGTGTTTTTTCTTTGCTGGAGAGGGGTGTACCACTTAACACCACGTTGTACCAATCATAAGGAATATTATTCCTGAAATTCATATCCACAATTTAACAGGGACGGACCCACGTTAGAGCAAGTGGGGTCAATTGAACCCACTTGCTCAAAAAATTATATTATGTATACAGGTATAGTTGGATTTTTTTTTTTGGAAAATACCTATATAATCTAAATTTGAACTCACTTAAACAAAGTAGTATGCATAGCTTGATGGTAAAATTTGTTCAATTTTAGTTAAAGGTCTTAAGTTCGATACTTTGTGATAGCAGGAAAATTTTGATGCGTAGCCATTTTTGGATGCGCTCAATGAGTTTTATCCATTTTTTCAAAATTAATTGAGAAATAGCCAAAAATTCGCGCGCACACTTACGCTCTATTAGCGTTAGAAAACACCTCAGACATGAATTTATTTTTGACGGCTACGGATCAATTAGCGTGCGCCAAACAGACCCCTACACGAAATTTTTACGAGAATAAAATAATAGTTTAAAGTCTCATTATTTTATTATGAGACTTTATATATAAAGCTTCAGCCCACTATAAAATAATGAGACCTTTGAACATCAAGTCTCATTATTTTATTATGAGACTTTATATATAAAGCTTCAGCCCACTATAAAATAATGAGACCTTTGAACATGATAGTTCAAAGTCCCAGTATAAAATATCGAGACTAGTCTGAGGGTGTTTTCCAACGTTAATGGAGCGTAAGTGTGCGCGCCAATTTTTGGCTGAAACGGTAGATAAAACTAATTGAGCGCGTCCAAAAATTGCTACGTATCAAAATTTCTCTAGTTCTAATAGTGTAAAAATTTAGTGTAGGGGCCTGTTTGGCGCGCGCTCATTGATTTGTAGCCGTCAAAAACAAATTCGCTGAGAAATAGCCATCTCCGGACAAATCCCAGTATAAATACTGGGGCTTTGAACAAGTTTTGTTCAAAGCCCCAGTATTTATACTGGGGGAAGCTTCAGTAAACTAGCCCCAGTATAATACTGGGGCTTTGAACAAAACTTGTTCAAAGCCCAGCATTTTGTTATGGGACTTTGTATAAAGCTTAAGTCCCATAACAAAATGCTGGGGCTATGAACAAAACTTGTTCAAAGCCACAGCATTTTGTTATGGGGACTGAAGCTTTATATATAAAGTCCCATAACAAAATAATGGGATTTATCCCTTTGATGGGACCTTTGTTATGGGAATAAATCCCATTATTTTGTTATCCCATAACAAAATAATGGGGCCTTTGAACATGTTAGTTCAAGGTCCCATTATTTTGTTATGGGATTATTTTGTTATGGGACTTCTTCAGTCCCATAACAAAATACTTGAGCTTTGAACAAATTTTGTTCAAAGCCCCAGTATTTTGTTATGGGACTAATCTGGGGTGTTTTCCAACGCTAATGGAGCTTAAGTGTGCGCGCGAATTTTTGGCTATTCTTCAAAGAATTTTGAAATGCTGGATAGTCCCCATTAAGCGCGTCCAAAAATGGCTACTGATCAAAATTACCCAACGTAAGTTGAAAGTGAAGTCCAGTGGAGCTGTTGGATAACATATTAGGCTGCTGTGAAAATAAGGCATGTAGATAGAAGAAAATTTGAGTCTTTGAGAAAAGCATGAATGTGTGAAACTCAAACTCCTCTTGCAATAGACACATTCCTACCCCAGTAATTCCTGCAGCCTTTAGGAGTCCTGTCATTCTCAAAGTAAAACTCATTACACGTCGTAAAAGTCGCTTGAATATCCATCACAATTGTACTACTGAGAGGAAGATCAGATACGCAAAATTCATTCCTACTTTCAAGAACTCATGCAGCATGCGCTTTTGGCTGCACTTAGATCAATCAATTTACATGTACTGTGACCATGTTTTAAAAGATGACAAAACATCATCAAAACTTTATAATTGTAACTTTTCCTTATAATTAAAAATGAGAACCTACTGCATTTTTGTGTTTGACTTGGAAAAAAGCAGAAAGAGAGTGGATAACAGAGGAATGCAATGGAACCAAACTTACAAGAATGAGTGGACTGCTTTAATGTTGTCATTTGTGATTGGAATTTCAACTTCACCATTCTCCTCAACTCTTAGTAAAACATCAATTACATCTTCACTACCAAATTCACCGTACCAGAAAGCAAAATTTGAATTCTTGAAATAACTTCAAGTTGTAAACATAATTATCAGTGAAATGGTAATAAATACTTTTGAGACATCCCAGAATTAAAAATGAGTGTCATAAATTTAGTATTTACACCTTTAGTAGATCTATGAGCTTACCTTTTATGGGTTGACGATAGAAAGATCTGTATACAATACCAGATCATCGTTTATACTACTTAAGAGTTGATAAGTTGGAAAAAGGTTCACTAATTTACAACAACCAATTAAATTGCATCGATAATGTACAAATTTCTTTACAATATCATAGGGTATAGGCTAAGTCCAAGTCGTAGTTTTATTAACGGAATATTCCCATATTGTTTGATAGAGGAGGTATCTTATTGGCGAGGGATGCAGTGAGATGGTTGGGATTGCTTTATCTTTAATCAAAATTCTCGAATTCGAACTTTGTGAATAAAAAACCTTTGTGTGGGCAGACCTTAGTAGACCTACCTGACACTGACTCTTTGGTCCCAACCAATTGGTTTTGAATATTAAATGCTTAGAGAAAATAACAAGAGATCTCTCTCTTCATTACATGTGTAGTCACATATTTTCACCCAAAAAAAAGGCCAAGAAGTCTTCATGGTCTAATTTCCAACTTTACTGGAAGCAGGTCAACGTATTGTTTGCAAGTTTGTGTTTATGTTAGATCTGAGAGTAGAGATATATCTGGTAGAGAACCATTTATGGAGTAAATTCTTAAATCAGGAACATTGAAAAGTAAATTCAGAGAAACAACCAAATTTGTAAAATTTGTATTCAATGCAAAAGTTTGCTAAACAGAAAAGTACAGTACTAGTACACATAACAGAAGATCGCAAAACATGTTTCATTGACTTATAGATCGAGTCAGTATCTTAACAAATGTACAATAGTTGTTTATTTATTAATTCTCTCAGGATGGGAGGTACATTTATTAATCATTACAATATAAAAATATGACCAGAACCTTACCTGTTAAACTAATCAGTTGACCTTCGCTCCACATTCTTAGTTTATTATGAATGAAAACGATCAAAATTATAAAAGCAGATGATATGATTACATGAGTAAGTAGAGGAAGAAACCAGATTAAACAAGAAAATTATGTGGCTGAAAGGAGCATGTGAATCATGAAAGAGAGGTTACTTCTATATATATACATCTAGAGCTACAAGCTATGTAATTGTAATCACCTAATTTTGGCACACAAAATTGAAATGCTCAAAATATTCGTATTAGATTCTTAGGACGTATCGTCAATTTTTCTGAATTTCTAGTATTTGTTCTTAATTAAATTTGTTTCTAATTAGGACGTTAAAATTTGAAAATTAACAAAAATCACTTGTTACGTGCTTAATTTTTGTAATTCTATGTTTAATTGTGATAGTATTGTAAAGTATGTGGTTTAATTTTAGTTAGTTGTGTGTGTATAAATCATTTTTGTGGCTATATGTAAAAAAATATGTAGTCCAATGCCAAGACCCATCAGCCCATTTGCTCTATGGCCCATCCAACAGTCCTTTGATCTCAGCCATTGGATCAAACCTGATCCAACGGTTCCCATTCCCTCTCCCATTTCCCTTATAACTTCACAAAAAACCTCCTATTTTCCCTCACACCCCCATAAGTCTCCTGACTAGGGCCACCCTGCCAAATTTTCTCCCTGGCTCGCCGGAAATCGCCTCCACGGCGGAGCCACCGGTCGGCCACCGCGCTGCCGCCGCCGGCCACCACCTCCGGTGGCCGGAAAATTTAGAAATGTATATCAATCCAAAGATCTCGACCCCCCCATTCCATTTCTCAACTCCGTTTCTCCAAAATCATAGCGGATTTTCGTAGATCGACAGTCAAAGGTGCGGTCAAACACAAAATCCGGCTACTTTGTAATTTTTCCGGTGAGTTTCTTATTCTTTTCTCTTCTTTTGCTCATCCCTACCTCCCTTGTACCCCATCTCCCAAAAACCCCATTCCCTTTGCCCGTTTCCCTTTTCTTTTCCCTTTTCCCGTTTCCGTTCTTCTTCTTATTTTTTTTTTCGTTTTTTCCTTTTTCCGTCATGGTGTCGCTGCTGTTACTATGATGCCAAGGGTGTGGGGATTGTGATGATGTTTGTTTTGGGGAGCAAAACAGTGAGGTCCGGAGGGGGATGTTGATGGCGATCGAATTGGAGCGGAGGCAGTGGTGTCGAGGCTGCAGTTTGGAGGGCTGTGATGATGATCTTCATGATGGCGACACGATGGTGAGGTCTTGGAGGTGCTGCATTGGTTGCGAGTGATACAGCTGATCCGAGGCAGCCATGAGGCAGCAGCTTTGGCTCAGCAATGATGTTGGAGACGATGTAGTTCCGGCTACGGGTTAGACAGAAAACTTTATGTCTCTCCTTTACTTTACTTGTCTAGTTAGAAACTAGGAAGATGTGAAGTAGTATATTGTTGTATGCTCCCTTTTTGATCCATAAATCCAAAAGAATGAAATTGGTTTACTGTGAAATGTTTTGCCTATGATTAGCTTGAGGTTTACTCTCGTTAACTACTGGATGAATTGGTGTTTGTAGTTTTATTTGTTTGAATCAAAGTATCCTTGGTTTGGAATTGCATAAGTTGAGCATAAAACATCTACTCTTGTGTTAGTCATTTGGTTTAGTCTGCTGATCATGACTGTTTGGCGTTTGCTTGACTCGCTTGCTATATGAAATATGACTCAGATTAGTATTCTCAAGCGTAGTAGTTAGGGAACTCGTTATTTGCTAGTTACTTGAGCATGAATTTGTACAACTTCAGTATGTGTGAATATTATGTCAACATGAATTTGGTTTCAAGTGCCAGTATAACCTCTTTGAGAATGAGGTTAAGTGCTAATCTATTGATTGAGAGAGTGAATCTGGTAGCATAATTCTGTATGTTGAAGAAGTTGGTTCCATAATCCATTTGTTTTAAATTGCATGAGTATAAAGGCTTGTATCTCAATTTGTAGGGAGTTTAGTGCTGAATTGATGTTATAAGTTTGCCTTTTCAATTAGTAAAATATTAGGATTAGATTTTGGTCTTTGGCAGCAAGTTCAGTTAGTATAAAGGCTTTTGTTCTTTTTTTGTTTAGTGGGCTTTGTTTAGTTAGTATAGGAGGTTTGTAGGCTAGAAATGGTTTTCCTCAATTATTTAGTTATTAGGTTGGATTTTAGTGTTAAGTCTTTTAAAAGAAAAATCTGAAAATTTTAGTTTGAAAATTCAAAACAAGTGCTGAAATTTGTAAGATGAGAATCAAAATAAGTCAATATGTTGGGTAGAGTGTGCTAGCATAAATAGGGAAATTTTCAGCTTTTTCTTTTGGTCGGTGAGAGGGTATAGCACAAAAATGGAAATGCAAATCTTTTGCATTAATGGGTGTTGGTTTTTGCACCAACAGCCCATTTTCCCCCCTTTTTCACTTTCACTTTCCCCCTTTTTTTTACTTTCATCTCTCTCCTATATATACTAGCATTTACTACACATTTACACAGACATTAACTTCTCAACCACCTCCAACAACAAAACTTTCTTCAGATCTGAAAGCAAAAGAAATAGCAAAGAAAAAATTAAAAAAAATCAGATAAAAGAAAGGGTAAAGAGAATAGCAAAAAAAAAAATATTTTGAGCTGTCTTGAGTCTTTTTTGAGTTTAAGTTTGAGGTTGAAGAGGCTGCTGGTTCTGGGTACTTGTTTGTTCGTTGGGCTGCGTTCTTGGTCGCTTGATTTGGTCTCTCTTGTAGCTTGCTTAAGAGTTTTGTTCTACATTGGGGTAAACATTTTTTACCTTGTTACATTTTATTATTTTGGTTTTTGAACGTTTGATTGCTGCTTATCTGCCAAAAAAATGACTTGCCTCGAATTCTGAAATGAAACTAGGCCCAATAGGACCTTTAGCCCAAAAGAATCAGTTTTGTGCATGTTCAGTTTTGCTTCTGTTTTTATATGTATGACATGAATGGTTTTCATTTTTGTATGGAAATATTATGACTTCAAAGTATGGCAAATCAACTTTATGATTATTCAAATTGAACTAAAATGCATTTTGGCACGTTTTCTATTAAGTTAAAAAGGAACATGCGCAGTAAGCTTGAACACTCTGTCTAAATTTTCATTTTAAACATTTTTTTTGTGGTAAAAAAGGGTCAAATCTGAAGTAATCAAAAATGTATATATATGGAGCAGAGGTGCAAACCAGCGTGATATCTAAGGAAGGGGAAAAATAGAATTTGACAAGTCTAGGCCTTAAAAGTTGTAATTTTAAGTTTTGACCCATCACAAGTTATTTTCCTTAAAAGAAAAGAGGACATAAGTATTAGGTTTATTCGTTCCATTCATCAAAATTTTAGTAAGCTTCGAAGTTAACAGTGCTTACTGTCGGATAAGTTGAAAAAAAAAACGAAAACAACACTCGTGTCATAAAGCGCATTGGAATACAAATAATATTAGGCAAAGAGTATTTAAGTCAAAGGCCACAAAGGTTTAATAAAAGGTTGTTCTTTAAAGACCATAAAGTACATGCAGGCCATATAAGGGTTGATTAAATCAAAGCGTGGCAAAGAAAATGAATAAAGGCAATATACAACTCACTTTTATTAATAGTTTCGATGAAGTCGATTAAATTCTTTTAAATAGACCAATCCTCTGTGAGGTTGGAGATGTGTAATATATTTTAGCTATTATGAGTTAAAGTGTTAATCCGTCCGATCTTCCGTGAAGTTGGATAAGAATAACATTTTAAGTTTTTCTGAATTAAAGTTAAAACTCAAACGGCAAAATAATACAACCATATTTAATAAATTAAAAATTGCGTCAATAAAAGCAACTGTGCTTGGCACAGGACTCGAGGGTGCCTAACACCTTCCCGCGAGTCAATCGAGATCCTTACTCGGAACTCTGACGCAGACCACTTACGAGTCATAGGTGTTCCAAGGTACCTCTTTGGGTGACTTGGCACACCTTTGAACTATGTCAAGTGGCGACTTCGAAAAATCTCTAAATAATTTTGTACCTTTAAACACCTAAGTCACAACCTACCTATTTTTATTTTCAGTAAATTTTTAGGGCGTGACAGCTTGGCGACTCCGCTGGGGAAATTAGTGAAAACTAGAATCTCCGGCTTTGATAAATTGTCGCATGTTTAAATTTATTAAATATTTGGTTGTTATATTTTATTGCCGTTATCACCTGAAAAGTTGAATGTTACCGCTTTGATATCGTTGAACTGTATATATAAACTGTCTTCCTCCGCAACCCTCTGAGTCTCTGAAACACACACACACACGTGCACTTACCAGATTGCTTGTGGCATCTGGGACTTTCTTACTAAATTGCCCATGATTTAGGAGGAAGGCGTGACGGGGTTTTAGGCCGGACACACTGTCTCCGGATGGCCCTGATGCGCTTTCCGCCCGGTTTGTCCACCGGGTTTTCAGCCAGTCTAGACACTGAGTCAGTTGTGTCACCTAGAGTTAAACCTTTAGGCCCAATTATCTGCATCATATCCGACTTAGTGAGGTGCAATACACCGGTATTGCACTTGTCTAGGCTGACTACCTTTTGTCTAAACGGGACCCACGTCCTGGGAAAGACTTGTCTAAAAAGCATTCTATGTGTTGCATTCGACTAGGAAAGGTTGTTATGCTGACCAAATTGGAGAAAGACGGATCTCAAAAGAAAAAAAAAAATGAAAGGAAAAGTGAGGAAGCAGGGTGAATTTTATGTTTTAAATGTAAATGTCTTGTTTTTTTTATAAAGTCGAGTCATACCGCTGTAATGGCAAATTTTTGTAAAAGCGCCAGTGTTGACCGTCTTTTGTAGGTAACAGTTTTGTGTCGTTATAATGAAAATTTTACAAAAAAAAAATATACATACTTAGTAGTTAGAAACTCGAAAAAAAAAAGAAAGAAAAAAAATTTGGTGTCTGTTTTCACGTCGTTATAATGGCGAATTTTTAGAAAAAAGGCTCGTATATCGATGTTGGAAGTTTTTTTGGGATCCAGTTTTTCACGTCGTTATGCTGGCGAATTTTTTGTAAAAATACTGTAGTGTCATCACTGGAATGAATTTTTTGTTTTGATGTCAATGTGGCGTCGTTATTAACGTCGAATTTTTCTTTTATAAATTACATCTAAATACCAATGTTGGTAATTTCCTGGAGTCAGTCCTGATGCCGTTATGATGGCAAAATTTTTCAATTCTCTTAGGGTCAACTTTACGTCATTACAATGACAAAAGTTTTGTTGAAAATTGGAGTTTCGAATTAGCAGTTTAGGCATCTGTTTTGCTCTGTCGGTCAGTTGTTTTAAGTTGTTTTCAGGCTTTCAAACATTTGACACATTTTTTTATTAGGAACAATGGCTGCATCATCTTCTAGGACAGTCAAGAGAAAATACCCTGCTGATGCCATTCCACCCTCTATTATGATGACTGATGGCCCACCCAAATCGGATAAATCTCTAAAGTCTTGGTGGGACATAATGAGTGAAATGCAGAAAGATATAGTCCAGGAAAAGATTGGTTTTCTGACTGACTTTGTGACTAAACCTATTGTCCCGCGGCGAGACTTGATCAGTGCACTAGTTGGGTTTTGGAACCCAAGCCAAAATACCTTCTGTTTTAAGGGGTTTGAGATGATGCCGACCCTCGAGGAGATAGCTGTGCTTCTTAAGCTAGATTTTGAGAAAAAGAATATGATTGTTCCGAAGAAGGTTAATGAGCGTGATTTTTTCAGTAACATCAAGGTACGAACAGACCCCTCAATCACTAGTGTTCGTCGAGGCTGGATCTCATTTGATTACCTTTATGATCGTTTTGGGGCCGATAATGGTTTTAAGAAGTATGGATTTGAGTTCCATGATAACCTGAAATATGAAGATTGGGTGCTACTTTGCCCTAAGGTCTTCGTGTTCGCTTTGCTAGGGTTGTTGGTTTTCCCACTACCAGATAGAGCGATATCTATTAAGGTCAGTTGGATCATGACAGCTTTGTATGGTGGAGCACCGGACGCCACTATCATCCCAACGATTCTGGGTAGTATATTTCATGCTTTGACTCGATGCCACAAGGGAGAAAGCGATTTCTTTGAGGGGTGTAACCTCCTATTACAGGTCTGGTTCTTGGAGCATGTGCGCCCTTGCCCACCTCGGGATCTGCTTAGGTACTGTGACATTGATTATCTCGGGCACCATCTCGAACACATCGAGAAGTATAAATTCCCAGAAAATGAGCCAGGTTGGAGGTCTTTTTTGAACTCTCTCACGCCGGACAAGATTTTGTGGCAGTGTAGCTGGTTTCCTAAGAGGGAGGTTGTACACAGATGTGTAGACCGTCCTTTTCTCGTTCTGATGGGTTTGACAGCATCTCAACCTTATGTTCCTCTGCGTGTACTTAGGCAGTTGGGTCGAAAGCAGGAGATCCCAATAGTTGAGGACATGAGTGCATATGTCTCAGACTATCCTCTCAACCCAACTACTCTTAGAGGTGAGATCTTGCGCTTGTGGGATACTAGGAGGCGCCTCGCAGAAAACACACAGGTTCAGGATGGACTTAAGGGGGAGGTCGTTCGGGAGTACAAGTTGTGGTATTATCACCAGCCCATACCCAGAGAGATGCCCGCGAGGTCGAGAGCAGGCATGGTTGACACTGAGGCCAGGTTGGATATGCAGGTTCAGCTTGCCAGGCGTGAGATTAGGGAAGAATACCGCGCTACCATACAAAGCTTAATTGCAGAGAGGGATGCTGCCAGAGCTGCTCAGTCAGAGAGTGAGGGTTTCGCGCATCAGCACCTAGACACAGTCAGACGACTCCGTGTCATGCACTCACAGGCATTGACAGAGCGGGATGCCGACAGGGCAGCTCTGTTGGAAAGCAGGAGAAGGGAGGATTATCATCGCCAGGATGCCATAGATTCTCGAGCTCAACTTGACAGGGCACTAGAGCAGGGTGAGCAGCTCAGAAGGCTAGCACAGGACCGACTTCGAGATATACAGGCTGCAGGACAGACCATCAGTGTAGCTTATCGGCAGGTTTATGACTCTGCTACATATGTTGCACGGTCCATCAATGAGTATAGGAGGCTTCCTGCGGAGGACATACTCCCACATGTGCTTCCCTTCGTCACTAGAGTTGCAGCAGATTTGAATGGATTGCGTCGTACCTTTGCAGAAGGCCCGCCAGTAGATCCTGAGGAGCCATTTGAGTTCGACCCAGAGGAGCCAGCTGACTTTGTGCCCCAGTCACCTTAGTAGACACATCAGGCCAAGATGATGCAGATTATTGCTTTTTTGTCATTTATTTTACATCTTGGCATTGTTGTACTTTATGTCACTTTTGAATTTGGCATGTTGTAATTTATTTTCACATTTTTAAGTCATTTGTACGTTCCTTTTGGTCGTGCTCCGGAAGCACCGTATGTACTCTTTCTTTTAAAGTAATGAAAATATTTTGCTTATTTTTATGTGTCAATTCATTTCACCCTCTAGCCTCACTTAAAAAAAATATATATATAAAAAAAATGAAAAAAAAAAAAGAGAAGAAGAAGAAGTCAAACAATACACTTGGGGATCTAATCTAAACCAATTTGGGATGACGCATAACGACCTTAGGCATTGTTTAGGCCGACGAGCAAATTCATATTCCATGCTATCTTGTTGCACTAACGTGTTTTGATTTGACTAGAGCTTGAGCAACTGTCGTGCTGGCCCCACATTCCTATTCCACCAGAATCAAGGGACCACTGCCTGTTCCAGAAGCGGTTGAAGCACCTCTTCAGGAAAACACTCCAGCGACGATGGCCGAAGAAACTGAGAACGCTGAGTTGGTTCGCTTGGCTGAACAACAGGCTAAGATGGCCGAGGATTTCACGGCCATGAAAGAAATGATGATGCAACTGGTCCGTAACTTGTCAGCAGTTCAGGCACCTCCTGTTCCGCCAGGTGCTGCTGGTTTCATGGCAAACACTCAGCCACCAGGGCAAGGGCAATCCACAGTGGCAGGAGACCCCCGTTACCCTCCGGGTTTTGGTCCACATCTGGCAACTGACAATGCAGCCGGACCTTCTACTGTACAGCCTGGGGCACAATTCCCGCAGCATGGACAACAAGGCCAACCCCAGGTTCCTGCCGCAGCATTCACCGTTCCCGCAGGACACACCTTGCAAAGGTCGAACAGTGACCCACAATTGAGGGCCCATGATCAACAATTTGACCAAGCTCAGGGTAATATCTTCCGCCAAAATGAGTCGTATGATCAGGGACACCACCCAGAATCACATGCTGATATCGAGAGGCTGGGAAAAACGGAAGAGAACGACCTTGCTCGGAAATTGAAGAGCTTGGAGCAGACTGTGAAAAGCATACAAGGGCAAGGGGGTAAAACCAATATCTCGTACAAAGACATGTGCTTGTTCCCTCATGTGCCGCTGCCTGAAGGTTTTGTTGTGCCCAAGTTTGATCCGTACACTGGACAAAGTGATCCAAGGATCCATGTGAAGATATACCTTAACAAAATGAGGGGTATCGAGAAGGATGAATTATTGATGGCGTACTTTGCGGACAGTTTGGGAGGACCGGCAACAGAATGGTTTGTGCAACAAGATGTTTCCAAGTGGGTCACCTTTGACGACATGGCCAGCGCTTTCCTGAATCATTATGGCTACAAAATGGAGGCTGCTCCTGATCGTTCTTCTTTGAAGACGATCACAAAGAAACCAGGCGAAAGCTTCAGAGAGTATGCCTATAGGTGGCGCGAACAGGCGGCGCGTGTGAGCCCTTTGATCCCAGACGATAAAATGGTTGAAGAATTCATCGAAGTGCTTGACGAAACATACTACCAGGCGATGGCCTCTGCCCTTGGGAAGCAATTCAGTGAAGCAGTAAAAATTGGGGAGATGATCGAGAGAGGAATCAAAGCAGGCAAGATTGTTAGCCAAACAGCTTTGAGAGCCACGACCCAAGCATTGCAATCAGGGTCAGGTGCTTTTGGGAAGAAGAAAGAAAAGAAAGATGAAGTGGCAATGGTTGGTCCTGGACCGAGAAGGAATGATGGAAGATACAATGACCGTCAAGGGTACGTCCAGGCACCTCCGCCGCAACAATTCTATCCAACTCACGGCCAACAATTTGCCATGCCGCAGTTCTCATTCCCTGTAAATGCAGCATCCTATGCTCAGCCGCTATCTGGTCCACAATGGCGTCCACCCCCTGCTCCAGTCCAATACAACAATCAACAGGCACATGCTCAATTCCCGGCTCATCAGGATATGCCTTATCGACCACGAGGTCCGCAGGGTTTTCGTCCAAACATGCAACAGAGAAACATGCAACAAGAGAAAAGGCAGTTCACCCCATTGGGGGAAACTTACACTAATCTGTTTGAAAAGTTGCAACAAGCCAATCTGTTGAAGCCAATCCCGGGGAAAGTGAACCCCAACGGAAGAGTTGATCATTCACGCCATTGTGCGTTTCATTCTGGAGCACCCGGACATGACACAGAATCTTGCTGGGAACTCAAAAGGGCCATCCAGGCAATGATAGACAACAATCAGATAAAAGTCGTGGGGGATGAAACACAAAATGTGAATCAAAATCCTTTACCAGCTCATGATGTTCAAAACAACGTACACATGGTAGGGATGGTGTGCATGGAAGATGACATGAAAGGGAAAGCCGCCAAGCAGATTGTGGCAGTTGGTCCCTCTCCAGACATCAGAGGCCCTGAGCCATTTATTGTTGTAGTCGGGGGAAAGTCAAGTGTGTCTGTTGTCAACAAATCAAAGCAAGATCCGGCTGTTGAGCCAAGTTTCACTATTCCGGCTGCAAAGCAGGAAAAAGTTCATGACAGTGCACCAGCATTCATTGTGCAAGGAGCATCATGCCAGAAAACTCCGGTCTTCGAGGTTAAGGCAAAGAAGTGTGAACCAATTATCATCACTCAGGCAGTGCAACTCCCTGTCAAAAGTACAAAGGCTGTCCCTTGGAACTACAACAAGACAGTTGTGTCTTACAACGGGAAAGAAATCATGGAGGTTGCTGCAGATGTGAATGGTCTCACTCGGTCTGGGAGATGTTTTACCCCGGAAGAATTGAGAAAGGCAAAGCCAGGTCGAGAAGACCAAGGACCCATCAAAGAGCCGGTGTCTGAGAAAGAAGCTGAAGAATTTTTGAAGAAAATGAGATCGACGGATTATTCTATCGTCGAGCAACTGAGAAAGACTCCAGCTCAGATATCACTTTTGTCTCTACTTATGAACTCTGAAGCACATCGCAATGCACTGTTGAAGATATTGAATGAGGCCTACATTCCTGAACAAACTACTGTGGCTAATCTGGAAGCACTTGCTGGCAGAGTATTTGAGACTAATCGTGTGATGTTCACCGATGAGGAGCTGCCAGCAGAAGGAACCGGTCATAATCGAGCGCTTCATGTCTCAGTCAAGTGTGAAGACTCCTATGTCACACGTGTTCTAATAGATGGTGGCGCGGGATTGAACATTTGCCCTCTGTCTACATTGAAGAGTCTAAGGGTGGATATGAGCAAAATCAGGGCAAGCTCCTCTGCCGTTCGTGCTTTTGATGGTGGAGTTCGAGAATCTTTGGGCATCATCAA
Source organism: Petunia x hybrida (assembly GCA_037355625.1). Taxonomy (NCBI): domain Eukaryota; kingdom Viridiplantae; phylum Streptophyta; class Magnoliopsida; order Solanales; family Solanaceae; genus Petunia; species Petunia x hybrida. The sequence goes on along the minus strand of JBBBVM010000505.1, from coordinate 472,062 downwards.
TCTTGAGTTAACCATTGGGCCCGCTACCTTCAGCATTGAGTTTCAAGTCATGGAGACGGATGCATCATACAATCTGTTACTGGGCCGACCGTGGATTCATATGGCTTGTGCTGTACCCTCCACAGTTCATCAGGTGGTCAAGTTTACTTGGGATAATCAAGCTGTCGTGGTTTATGGAGAGGATGACTCGCAGTTCAACAACAGCCTGGACGTACCAGCCCTTGAAGCCGTCACTACACGCCCGACCATCATGTATCAAACTTCCGATGTGGTGTATGTGGAAAAGGTAACAGAAGGGAAACCTATACCCATCCCAAGAGTGTCAGAGACGTCTATAATGATGGCATCTGAAATGTTAAAGCATGGTTTCCAATTTGGAAAAGGTTTGGGAGCATCACTACAAGGCAGGGTAAATCCAGTTTATCCAAATGGTGTGCAAGGCACGTGGGGACTAGGGTTCAAGCCAAAAGCAGTTGATCGCAAGCAAGCAAAGAAAAAGAAGTCGGAAGTTTGGTCTCTCCCAAAGCCAATTCCGTGTCTCGCTCAGTCTTTTGTGGGTTATGTTATGAAACCAAAGGTTGTCGCTGCAAATGTCAACACAGTGGAAGAAAATCAGGATGCACCATTTGATCTAGGTGGCATTTTTGAAATCTGCATGGTACAGCAGGGTGAAGGCTCCAGTAATGCTTCAATTCAGTACATTGGCCCGGACGTGCACCTGACTAACTGGAATGCAACTCCCTTCCCCATCAGGAAGGGGTCTTGGTAGACTGTTGTTTTACAGTTTTCTTTTGAATACACTTGGATATTCTAAGGGTTGTATGCCAAGTGTATTATTTTGCTCATCTTTCCTTTTGTAATTCAAACCCTTCTTTCATTAATGAAAGGCCAAGAGCCAAGCTTTACTTCAATCTCTGTTCATATTCCTAATTTTATTCTATTTTTGTTTATCTGTAGTGATATATCTGCTGGTCCTGATATCATGACATGTTCAAGGAACTTACCGTCCATCCAGGGACCGCAATCTGATTTTGGCTCCATAACCATAGTTGAGGTTGAAAGTGACGAAGAAGATATTGGGGAATTTGTTAATGAGATCGAATATGATGGAGAACAGGCAGATTTTGAAATAGGCCTGGAAGTTGAACGCCATGAGGGCAAGCCTAAACCCAATCTGGCTGATACAGAGGATGTTAATCTTGGGAGCCCTGATGATGTGAGGGAAACCAAGATAAGCATGTACGCCCTACCTGAAGTGAAGAACAATATTCGGAAGGTGCTTTTTGAATATCGGGATGTTTTTGCATGGTCATATGATGAGATGCCGGGTTTGAGCTCCGAATTGATAGTCCACGAATTGCCAATTCAACCTGGTTTCCCTCCAGTGAGACAAATGCAACGGAAGTTCAAAACTGATATGATCAAGAAAATCCATGATGAAATAATGAAACAGTTGGATGCAAAAGTGATTCAATCGGTTCAGTACACTACTTGGGTTGCAAATGTTGTTCCGGTTCCTAAGAAGGATGGAAAAACAAGGATATGTGTTGACTATCGAGATTTGAACAAGGCGAGTCCCAAAGACAATTTTCCATTGCCTAATATTCACACCCTCGTAGACAATTGTGCCAAACATGAGATACAATCCTTTGTTGACTGCTATGCTGGATATCACCAAATCCAGATGGATGAAGATGATGCATACAAAACGGCATTCACTACGCCTTGGGGAACTTATTGCTATAGAGTGATGCCGTTTGGTTTGAAAAATGCTGGGGCAACCTACGTAAGGGCCATGACTGCCATTTTCCATGATATGATGCATAAAGAAATAGAAGTGTACGTGGATGACGTGATCATCAAGTCTAGAACTGCTGAAGACCACGTGAGAGACCTCAGAAAGTTCTTTGACAGGCTCCGTAGGTACAATCTGAAGCTGAATCCAGCCAAGTGTGCATTTGGTGTGCCTGCTGGAAAATTGCTAGGTTTCATTGTTAGTAGGCGAGGTATTGAACTGGATCCCGCAAAGATCAAAGCAATACAAGAACTACCTCCGCCTCGAACCAAGAAGGATGTTAAAAGCTTTCTAGGAAGGTTGAATTACATCAGTAGGTTCGTTGCTCAACTTACCACAATATGTGAGCCGATCCTCAAGTTGTTGAAAAAGAATGCATCAATTGCATGGACCGAGGAGTGCCAAGAAGCCTTCGACAAGATCAAGCAATACTTGTCAAATCCTCCTGTTTTGGTTCCGCCCGAGCCTGGCCGACCGTTATTTTTGTACTTATCAGTCAATGAAAACTCCTTTGGTTGCGTACTGGGGCAACATGATGCCTCGGGAAAGAAAGAACAGGCCATTTATTATCTGAGCAAGAAGTTCACAGATTGTGAGGCCAGATACACTTTGTTGGAAAGGACGTGTTGTGCCCTAACTTGGGTTGCACAAAAGTTGAAACATTATCTGTTGTCCTATACCACTTATCTGATTTCCCGGATGGATCCATTGAAGTACATATTTCAAAAGCCGATGCCAACTGGCAAACTTGCAAAATGGCAGATCCTGCTCACAGAATTTGACATAGTTTATGTCACCAGAACTGCAATGAAAGCTCAAGCTTTAGCTGATCATTTGGCTGAAAATCCGGTGGATGATGATTATGAGCCATTGAAGACTTACTTCCCTGACGAGGAGGTAGATGTGCTCGAAGAGTTGATTAATGAAGAAGAACATGTGTGGAAAATGTACTTTGATGGTGCTTCCAACTCAAAGGGCCATGGCATCGGAGCAGTCCTCATCTCCCCCACGGGACATTACTATCCGGCAGCTGCCCAACTCCGCTTCAGTTGCACTAGTAACACATCTGAGTATGAAGCATGCATAATGGGTTTGCGTATGGCTCTAGACATGGACATCAAAGAATTGCTGGTGATCGGAGATTCAGATCTTTTGATACGCCAAATGAAGGGTGAATGGGAAACTCGAGACCTTAAGCTGATCATGTACAAGCAGTGTATGGACGATCTTCGGCAAAAGTTCGATGTTCTAAAGTTTAGACATGTCCTCAGAATACATAATGAGTTGGCTGACGCATTGGCTACATTAGCCTCAATGCTTGTCCATCCTGATAAAGCCCATATTCATCCGTTAGAAATTCAGGTCCAAAGCCAACATGCATACTGCAATGTGATCGAAGAAGAAATTGATGGCCAACCATGGTACTTTGATGTCAAGAATTTCCTTCAAGATGGGTCGTATCCTCCATTGGCGGAAAACAATCAAAAGAGAACCCTTCGACGATTGGCAAGTGGTTTCTTTTTGAGTGGCGGAGTGGTGTACAAAAGGACACCTGATCTAGGACTGTTAAGATGCGTGGATGCAACTGAAGCCACGAAAATTCTCAATGACATGCATTCGGGGATCTGTGGACCCCACATGAGCGGGCACGTGCTAGCTAAGAAAGTACTCAGAGCAGGATACTTCTGGCTTACCATGGAACACGACTGCATTACTTTTGTGCGAAAGTGTCATCAATGCCAAGTACACGGTGATTTGATACATTCACCTCCTTTAGAGTTGCACACAATGTCAGCCCCTTGGCCTTTTACAGCATGGGGGATGGATGTTATCGGGCCTATTGAACCAAAAGCATCAAATGGACACAGATTCATTCTGGTTGCAATAGATTACTTCACCAAATGGGTTGAGGCCGTGACTCTCAAGTCCGTGACCAAGAAAGCTGTGGTGGATTTCGTTCATTCTAATATTATTTGTCGCTTTGGTATCCCAAGTACCATCATCACTGACAATGCGGCAAATCTGAACAGTCATTTAATGAATGACGTGTGTGAAAGATTCAAGATCATGCACCGGAATTCCACACCTTACCGACCAAAGGCAAACGGCGCGGTTGAAGCAGCCAATAAGAATATCAAGAAGATCCTTAGGAAAATGATACAAGGATCTCGTGATTGGCATGAGAAGTTGTCTTTCGCTCTCCTTGGTTACCGCACAACTGTGCGCACTTCCATAGGTGCAACACCGTATTCATTGGTATACGGAACTGAAGCAGTCATACCCGCTGAAGTGGAAATACCGTCTCTCAGAATCATCGTGGAAGCAGAGATTGAGGACACAGAGTGGGTCAAGACCCGATTGGAACAATTGTCATTTATTGATGAAAAGAGGCTCAATGCAGTTTGTCACGGTCAATTGTATCAGCAGAGAATGGCCCGAGCCTACAACAAGAAAGTGCACCTCCGCGACTTGAAAGAAGGGCAATTAGTCTTGAAAAGAATCTTTCCTCATCAGGAAGAAGCTAAAGGGAAATTTGCTCCAAATTGGCAAGGGCCATACCTGGTAAAGAAAGTATTGCCAAATGGCGCCTTGTACCTTACAGATCCGGAAGGCAGGACGACTGAAATACCCGTCAATGCAGACGCGGTCAAGAGGTGCTACATTTGATTTCAAGATGGCTTCCAAATCGGGATGAATGCAAGACTTTTGTTCTCTTTTGCTATCCCAAAATGTATCCCTTATTAGCACTTTGAACATTGTACTTTCGAGACATGTTCTCCGTTTGGAATCAATGTAATTGTACCAAAATGAAATGAAACTGAAAAGCATCAAAAGAAACCTGGGCATTTGCCTAGAGCTACGTCTGACCTGATTCCTCTCAAAAGGATACGTAGGCAACCATTCTGGTGCGGTCACAATAAAAGAAAATTCCTCTTTCCCTGTTTTCTCATATTGACGCAAAACTTGTCTCCAAGTTTACGGCCAACATCAAAGGAAATTTAGATCCCCTTTTTCATGCTAAACTGGGGCAGAAGTTTGTTTTTATTTTATTTCATAAATAAAATAAAATAAAAACAAACTTCTATCATTTTTGTATCATCTATTCACATGTTTCAAGAGATGTTGGTGTTGTAAATTGAATTGAAAAAAAAAAGAAAGAAAAAAAAAAAAAGAGAAAAGAAAGAAGTCTTGTCGGTGAAAACCTGAGAAGGCGCCGCAAGACAAACAGTGAGGCAAAAGATTAAAGAGAGAGGCTAGTTGGCGAAAACCCGAAAGGGCGCTACTAGTCGACTTGAAAGTCACCTCAACTTGGTTATGGTTTGATATCTTCCGTGGATCAACTCTCAACAAACAAGTGGCACTGGTCGGACGAGGTCATCCAAGATACATGTCATGATCATCAAGGCCGGCAGTATGTTGCCAGATAAGTTTTCCTTTTCAGAAAGACGTTCCCCTTCCAAACGACTTTCGTCCCTAAACTTTTTTTTTTACTTCCATTTTTGTACATCTTGCCTCACCATTAATTCCTCGCCCTTTCGGCGCTAACCTCCCATGAGCAACAAAAGAAAATTGCAAAACTCTGTCTTTCAGGATTCAGGTTTAATTCCAGCGAGCAGGGCACACCCTCGACAATGGAAAAGTTCTCAGCAAGTCATGATCAACATTGATTATTGGAGCCCAGCACCGCACACCAGGCCGGAAGGACGACATACCAAAATTGTATCATGAAGAGTGGATATGTTTGGGAGAAGCTTTAGGCGTTGTTCATCCCACAGTACTGTGAAGAATAGAACAAGAGTCGCTAAGCTTATTTGCAAGATCTGAAACAGGGTGTATCCGCGATGCAAAAAGTAAGTGTGACATTTGCTATGTTGCCAAGAAAGAGCTAGGACCACTTGAATTGGGGTAGTTGCGCCAGAAATCAGACGGAACTCCATTCTCTCTTCAAGTCAATTCCCGCTAAAAGACAGCGATCATTTCCTTTTCGAGTCAGTTTCGCTCAAAGATAGCGTCATTTTCTTTCCATGTCAAGATCTGCTAAAAGATAGCGATCATTTCTTTTTTAAGTCAGTTTCGCTCAAAGATAGCGTCATTTCCTTTCCGTGTCAAGATCTGCTCAAAGATAGCGATCATTTCCTTTTCGAGTCAGTTCGCTCAAAGATAGCTTCATTTCTTTTTCATGACAAGATCTGCTAAAAGATAGCGATCATTTCCTTTTCGAGTCAGTTCGCTCAAAGATAGCGTCATTTCCTTTTCATGTCAAGATCTGCTAAAAGATAGCGATCATTTCCTTTTCGAGTCAGTTCGCTCAAAGAAAGCGTCATTTCTTTTTCATGACAAGATCTGCTAAAAGATAGCGATCATTTCCTTTTCGAGTCAGTTCGCTCAAAGATAGCGTCGTTTCTTTTTCATGTCAAGATCTGCTAAAAGATAGCGATCATTTCCTTTTCGAGTCAGTTTCGCTCAAAGATAGCGTCATTTCCTTTTAATGTAAAGATCTGCTAAAAGATAGCGATCATTTCCTTTTCGAGTTAGTTCGCTCAAAGATAGCATCATTTCCTCTCATGTCAAGATTTGCTAAAAGATAGCGATCATTTCCTTTCAAGTCATTCGCGCTCAAAGATAGCAACCACTTCCTTCTCAAGTTAGTCCTGCTCGAAGATAGCAACCATCCCCAGCTTCAAGTCAAGACCTGGTTGAAACAGATGCGACCATTTCGAGTTTCAGATGATGCTTGCCCACACAACGGGCGATTGAGCTGTCTCTCAAGCCAAGATTTACCTCAAGGAAGCATGAAGAGTTAGTCTAGGAATTGTAATTTTACATTTTTCCTTGTATTTCCATTCCTTGTAAAGCAACGACCACCAGCAAGCGACCAGTACTCAGCAACGACAGCCTTTGTGTGCCTAAGAGTGTCTAGTATCAGCCCCAAGTATGTCTAGAAGAGTCTCTAGTTGGTCCTAGGTAGTCTAGAGTGTCTAGTGTTGTCTTAGTGAGTCTAGTGTCTGTTTGAATGCGGTAGTCCCAGCTACCGCACGTGAGGAACTACACTGACCTGATTCCTTAGTCCGGGGATATGTAGGTAACTTTGTTCTCGGTTAGAACCGAAATTCAAGGTACGGTCACCATTTTGAAAAACATGCTCTCGGCTAGAACCGAAAAGCCAAAATTAGTTGTCGATTACTTCTTTGTCCGAAAACTCTTCGTGTTCCCGAACAAAGAGGGGCAGCTGTAATCACCTAATTTTGGCACAAAAAATTGAAATGCTCAAAATATTCGTATTAGATTCTTAGGACGTATCGTCAATTTTTCTGAATTTCTAGTATTTGTTCTTAATTAAATTTGTTTCTAATTAGGACGTTAAAATTTGAAAATTAACAAAAATCACTTGTTACGTGCTTAATTTTTGTAATTCTATGTTTAATTGTGATAGTATTGTAAAGTATGTGGTTTAATTTTAGTTAGTTGTGTGTGTATAAATCATTTTTGTGGCTATATGTAAAAAATATGTAGTCCAATGCCAAGACCCATCAGCCCATTTGCTCTATGGCCCATCCAACAGTCCTTTGATCTCAGCCATTGGATCAAACCTGATCCAACGGTTCCCATTCCCTCTCCCATTTCCCTTATAACTTCACAAAAAACCTCCCATTTTCCCTCACACCCCCATAAGTCTCCTGACTAGGGCCACCCTGCCAAATTTTCTCCCTGGCTCGCCGGAAATCGCCTCCACGGCGGAGCCACCGGTCGGCCACCGCGCTGCCGCCGCCGGCCACCACCTCCGGTGGCCGGAAAATTTAGAAATGTATATCAATCCAAAGATCTCGACCCCCCCATTCCATTTCTCAACTCCGTTTCTCCAAAATCATAGCGGATTTTCGTAGATCGACAGTCAAAGGTGCGGTCAAACACAAAATCCGACTACTTTGTAATTTTTCCGGTGAGTTTCTTATTCTTTTCTCTTCTTTTGCTCATCCCTACCTCCCTTGTACCCCATCTCCCAAAAACCCCATTCCCTTTGCCCGTTTCCCTTTTCTTTTCCCTTTTCCCGTTTCCGTTCTTCTTCTTATTTTTTTTTTCGTTTTTTCCTTTTTCCGTCATGGTGTCGCTGCTGTTACTATGATGCCAAGGGTGTGGGGATTGTGATGATGTTTGTTTTGGGGAGCAAAACAGTGAGGTCCGGAGGGGGATGTTGATGGCGATCGAATTGGAGCGGAGGCAGTGGTGTCGAGGCTGCAGTTTGGAGGGCTGTGATGATGATCTTCATGATGGCGACACGATGGTGAGGTCTTGGAGGTGCTGCATTGGTTGCGAGTGATACAGCTGATCCGAGGCAGCCATGAGGCAGCAGCTTTGGCTCAGCAATGATGTTGGAGACGATGTAGCTCCGGCTACGGGTTAGACAGAAAACTTTATGTCTCTCCTTTACTTTACTTGTCTAGTTAGAAACTAGGAAGATGTGAAGTAGTATATTGTTGTATGCTCCCTTTTTGATCCATAAATCCAAAAGAATGAAATTGGTTTACTGTGAAATGTTTTGCCTATGATTAGCTTGAGGTTTACTCTCGTTAACTACTGGATGAATTGGTGTTTGTAGTTTTATTTGTTTGAATCAAAGTATCCTTGGTTTGGAATTGCATAAGTTGAGCATAAAACATCTACTCTTGTGTTAGTCATTTGGTTTAGTCTGCTGATCATGACTGTTTGGCGTTTGCTTGACTCGCTTGCTATATGAAACATGACTCAGATTAGTATTCTCAAGCGTAGTAGTTAGGGAACTCGTTATTTGCTAGTTACTTGAGCATGAATTTGTACAACTTCAGTATGTGTGAATATTATGTCAACATGAATTTGGTTTCAAGTGCCAGTATAACCTCTTTGAGAATGAGGTTAAGTGCTAATCTATTGATTGAGAGAGTGAATCTGGTAGCATAATTCTGTATGTTGAAGAAGTTGGTTCCATAATCCATTTGTTTTAAATTGCATGAGTATAAAGGCTTGTATCTCAATTTGTAGGGAGTTTAGTGCTGAATTGATGTTATAAGTTTGCCTTTTCAATTAGTAAAATATTAGGATTAGATTTTGGTCTTTGGCAGCAAGTTCAGTTAGTATAAAGGCTTTTGTTCTTTTTTTGTTTAGTGGGCTTTGTTTAGTTAGTATAGGAGGTTTGTAGGCTAGAAATGGTTTTCCTCAATTATTTAGTTATTAGGTTGGATTTTAGTGTTAAGTCTTTTAAAAGAAAAATCTGAAAATTTTAGTTTGAAAATTCAAAACAAGTGCTGAAATTTGTAAGATGAGAATCAAAATAAGTCAATATGTTGGGTAGAGTGTGCTAGCATAAATAGGGAAATTTTCAGCTTTTTCTTTTTGGTTGGTGAGAGGGTATAGCACAAAAATGGAAATGCAAATCTTTTGCATTAATGGGTGTTGGTTTTTGCACCAACAGCCCATTTTCCCCCCTTTTTTTTACTTTCATCTCTCTCCTATATATACTAGCATTTACTACACATTTACACAGACATTAACTTCTCAACCACCTCCAACAACAAAACTTTCTTCAGATCTGAAAGCAAAAGAAATAGCAAAGAAAAAATTAAAAAAAATCAGATAAAAGAAAGGGTAAAGAGAATAGCAAAAAAAAAAATATTTTGAGCTGTCTTGAGTCTTTTTTGAGTTTAAGTTTGAGGTTGAAGAGGCTGCTGGTTCTGGGTACTTGTTTGTTCGTTGGGCTGCGTTCTTGGTCGCTTGATTTGGTCTCTCTTGTAGCTTGCTTAAGAGTTTTGTTCTACATTGGGGTAAACATTTTTTACCTTGTTACATTTTATTATTTTGGTTTTTGAACGTTTGATTGCTGCTTATCTGCCAAAAAAATGACTTGCCTCGAATTCTGAAATGAAACTAGGCCCAATAGGACCTTTAGCCCAAAAGAATCAGTTTTGTGCATGTTCAGTTTTGCTTCTGTTTTTATATGTATGACATGAATGGTTTTCATTTTTGTATGGAAATATTATGACTTCAAAGTATGGCAAATCAACTTTATGATTATTCAAATTGAACTAAAATGCATTTTGGCACGTTTTCTATTAAGTTAAAAAGGAACATGCGCAGTAAGCTTGAACACTCTGTCTAAATTTTCATTTTAAACATTTTTTTTGTGGTAAAAAAGGGTCAAATCTGAAGTAATCAAAAATGTATATATATGGAGCAGAGGTGCAAACCAGCGTGATATCTAAGGAAGGGGAAAAATAGAATTTGACAAGTCTAGGCCTTAAAAGTTGTAATTTTAAGTTTTGACCCATCACAAGTTATTTTCCTTAAAAGAAAAGAGGACATAAGTATTAGGTTTATTCGTTCCATTCATCAAAATTTTAGTAAGCTTCGAAGTTAACAGTGCTTACTGTCGGATAAGTTGAAAAAAAAAACGAAAACAACACTCGTGTCATAAAGCGCATTGGAATACAAATAATATTAGGCAAAGAGTATTTAAGTCAAAGGCCACAAAGGTTTAATAAAAGGTTGTTCTTTAAAGACCATAAAGTACATGCAGGCCATATAAGGGTTGATTAAATCAAAGCGTGGCAAAGAAAATGAATAAAGGCAATATACAACTCACTTTTATTAATAGTTTCGATGAAGTCGATTAAATTCTTTTAAATAGACCAATCCTCTGTGAGGTTGGAGATGTGTAATATATTTTAGCTATTATGAGTTAAAGTGTTAATCCGTCCGATCTTCCGTGAAGTTGGATAAGAATAACATTTTAAGTTTTTCTGAATTAAAGTTAAAACTCAAACGGCAAAATAATACAACCATATTTAATAAATTAAAAATTGCGTCAATAAAAGCAACTGTGCTTGGCACAGGACTCGAGGGTGCCTAACACCTTCCCGCGAGTCAATCGAGATCCTTACTCGGAACTCTGACGCAGACCACTTACGAGTCATAGGTGTTCCAAGGTACCTCTTTGGGTGACTTGGCACACCTTTGAACTATGTCAAGTGGCGACTCCGAAAAATCTCTAAATAATTTTGTACCTTTAAACACCTAAGTCACAATCTACTTTTATTTATTTTTTAGTAAATTTTAGGGCGTGACAGTAATCATGATCAAGTGTAGAGAGTTTACTTCTATACGATGCAGCTACACACATTCTCAACTTCATTTTCTTATGAAACTCTTGTACGATTTTGACTTCAAATCCAAGCAATTTTCATCCAGGTGATCTCAAATCATTTGAATCTTGTAATTACCCAAAATATACTGATAAAAGGTGTGGGCATATGACGGTTAACTTATTTAATCAGACAAAAAAAATTAAGGTAGACCTATATATTTATCTACCTAACTTGTATACAAAATAGAGGAGAGAGAAGAATATAAAAAAAATATTTTTTTTTGGTGTAAAAAATGGTGTTATTGTTGGAGTAAATTTGGTGCTACACCATTTTGGTGTAAAATTTGGTGTAAAAAATGGTGCCCTTGTTGGAGATGCCCTTAAATGCACTTGCAATTAGGGGATATTCAAGCAGTTATTGTATCATCTCCTCACATGGCAAAACAAGTTTTAAAAGTTCACGACCTTTCTTTTGCAACTAGGACAACTCCTATGGCAGCTGATGTAGTCTTTTACAATTGTAAGGACATTGTATTTGCAAAACCTAGCGAATACTGGAAATGTATGCGTAAAATATGAATTTCAGAACTCGCTGATTGTAAGGACATTGTATTTGCAAAACCTAGCGAATACTGGAAATTTATGCGTAAAATAGGAATTTCAGAACTCGCTGATGTAGTCTTTTACAATTGTAAGGACATTGTATTTGCAAAACCTAGCGAATACTGGAAATGTATGCGTAAAATATGCATTTCAGAACTCCTCGGTCCAAAGAGGGTCAAGTCATTTAGTCTAATTCGACAAGATGAGGCTCACAATCTTGTAACATCAATTCGTTCCACCCCAAATACTATAGTCGATATGACTGAAAAAGTTATTCAGCTTACCAGCTCTGGGATTTGTAGATCAGCTTTTGGAAAAGTTATCAGCCGGACTTGATGTGGCAGATTTGTTTCCTTCTTGGAAAGTACTTCACAAGATCAGTGGATTGAGAAACAAATTGATGAGTATGCATAAAAAGATTGATGTAATATTGGACAAAATTATCAATGAACATAAACAGAATCAAGCACATCGGAGAAAGGGCAACGGCGAATTTGGGAGTGAAGATCTGATTGATGTTTTACTTAGAGTTATGGAAAATGATGAACTTCCATTTCCAATCACAAATGACAATATTAAAGCAGTCATTCTTGTAAGTTTGGTTCCATCTCATGAATATTGCTTTCCCTCTCTCTGCTTTACAAATGCTAGTTTGAGTTCGTACCATGATTTGGAAAAACTGAAATAGTTAAACGGTAGAAGTTTGTGACCATCTCATCTAAAAGTTTATGTTGTTAGGGAGAGCAAACTTATATTTGGTTAAGAATGTCTCAACATAAACTTCAATAATGTAGGACATGTTCTTTGGGGGAACTGAAACTTCATCTACAACAATTCAATGGGCGTTGTCAGAAATGATGAAGAAGCCAAATGTCATGGCCAAAGCACATGAGGAAGTAAGAAAGACTTTCAAAGGAATTAAAGAGAGTTTTCGATGAAAATGATCTCGAAGAGTTGAAATATCTAAAGTTAGTGATTAAAGAAACACTACGTTTACACCCTCCAGCTCCATTTTTAGCCCCAAACGAATGCATGAAGGAAACAGAAATTGATGGATACGTTATTCCTCTTAAAACGAGAGTGATAGTTAACAGTTGGGCTATCGGAAGAGATCCTGAAAGTTGGGACGATCCAGAAAATTTTGTGCCAGAGAGATTTAAAAATGGATTTTAACGGATATCACTATCAATTTATTCCATTTGGTGCAAGAAGCAGTGCAATATGGTTTAGCCTTTGTTATGTATCCTTTAGCACAATTGCTATACCACTTTGACTGGAAACTTCCTTATGGAATACAACCAGAGGATTTAGATATGACTGAAACATTTGGAATAACTGCAACGAGGCAAAATCATCTTCATTTGATTGCCACTCCACACGATTTATCACATTATTAATGCAAATTACACTAGGACAGTCTTGAAATGCTTTATTTCTTTTTCAAACTGCAAGATAATATATACTGATAACAAAAATATTATATTGTACAAAGAATTACAGAGCCTATTATGTCTTACTTCTGCTTATTCTAAAATTGTACTCTTTACGGTGCTTCTCTAACCTAGCTCAACTAGCTCGTGGTTGACTCTCTGACAAGCTTGTCATTTAGCACAACATTGTTTGCATAATAATACGCACCTAGGTAGCATCTTGTATACTATTGGTTCGCTCTTATATTTCTAGGCTAAACAAGTACACACCGAAGCAGCGCCGTCTCAACAAGATTGGGGCCTAAAGCCAAACATTACACAAAGTCCCTAACTTTTTTTAAAAGAAAAAGATTGTCCTATATAATTTATTTAAAATTTACTTTTCTAGCTTTTTTAGATGCGAAGTCATTAATTACTGTTTTATAATCAATTTGTTCTAACAATTCCTTTTCAATTGATAACGTAGCCAATCCATTTAATCTCTCTTGAGACATTGTTGATCTTAGATAAGATTTTATCCAGTTTAAATTTGAAAAACTTCTTTCAGCTGAGGCAACTTTTCTCCCTTTTTCTCTTTTTGCACAATCATATTCATATTTTCTAGTTGTCATATTTAGATTAAATAAATTCTAATAATAACTAAAACAAGAATATATACTCAAGAAGTACAAATATCAACAAGGACAAATTCTCAATGAAAAAGTAAATATAAAGTTAGAATAATAGAACCTGGCTAAGGAATTTGATAAGTCGATATAAAATAGTGTTCCCTGATTCAATAAAATAATTGCTTGTTGCAATGCTTGAATTCTTGAAGAAAATATAAAAAAGCAAACTTTGATCGCGTAGGCAGTAATATTCTACGTGTTTTGTGTTTGGAGACTTCAGAATTTTGTTAGTAAGAGAAAAAAAATGGTGAAAGAAAGAAAGAAAAAGGTAAATATAAGAGCAATAACGTGTGGGTTAGTTGTTGGAGTATAAATGCTCCAAAAAAATAGGTACCCACAAAAGGAATATACTACAATTACCTAAAAGAAAAAACTCTTCCGTTCCCCAATATTAGCAACGGTCCCCACGTCCCTTTTATTATGTTTTCTCTTTCTTGCAACTTAAAAGCTAGACTTTCTACTACATCTGATTTTTTTTAAGTAATATAATATAAACGTACATGAAAAGTGGGGCCCCCAAAAAGTTGGGGCCCCAAGCAACTGCCTCATCTGCCTTGCACTAGAGCCGGGCCTGGACCGAAGGTGTATTTCCTAAAAATGTATTTCAGATTTTACAATTAAATTTATATTTAGTTGAGTCTAAGGCGACCGTTTATATCTCAATTCGATCGATTGATAGGCGGTTTACGTTGACAAGTAGTCGATTTTCAGGACGTTAGTTCGAAGACAATGCAAATACCAGTTTCGAAGGTATAAATATGCAAATCCGATGTCAAAGCTTTAATGAGTAATTCGAAGGCAATTGTAAACAAATGAACGAAGGCAAACAATGAATCGGCACTCTACGATGGTCAATTCTAGCTTTAGTTTCAAACAAGTTTTACCGAAGATGGTTTATACGCTAATTTCGTTCGATGCTGAATAGACGATCTTAACCAGATTCGATGACAAAGATATAATGATAAATAACGCAATCGAAGGAAATGCACTCAATCAGATTAATACTACGACCAGAAAGCAATAGTAGCGATTTACTTGATGTGCTCGATATTAATAAGCAGGTTAAATAATAGCAGATATACGATTGAGATAACGATAACAGATTAATGAAATCGACAACGATGAATTAATGTATCAAATAACGGGAATGACATGCAAACAACGGAATAAATAATAATAAATAAATGAATAAAGCGGTAAAGCTTATTGTATTGAAGAATCGGAGGTTGGTGCTTCGATGAAAGAGATGACTCTTCCTCCACATTTGAACCAAGCCACGATTGATGTTTAATACAACGGTTTCTTTGATAACGACAATAAAATAACAATAGTGTAGTAAGCGACTGTATAGCTGATGAAATAAAGATGTGGTATTCTGATGAACGTAAGTCTGCAAATGAAGAAGTGGACTCCTATTTATAGGTTGGAATGATAAAGTTCCCAACCCTAGAAAAACTTCCACTTCCTCACGTCTCTCTTCCATCACGCAACAGCAGTTGCCCATTTTCATCCACTTCCGCCGAATCTGCTGGATTCGTTCCGATAAAATTGGGATAAGAACAACCTAAGTTATCCGCTGGAACAACTGTCTTCAAAAAGCTCCGATCTCGATACGGCATAATCGATCACACCATTAAACGAAGCTGCTTCGTATCGATCTCATCAGTTACGTCTTCGAAATCAGTTATAGCCTTGCCTCGTAATCGAACACGTTTCCTTCGTGATCGAACAGAAATCGACCAATACAGATAGTCCCCCCGCTTGTCAAGTCGTGTGTCCGTAAAACTTGGCAAGTGGCTTGAAATTTTAAGCGGGAAAACACGTGGAACGTCCGTGTCCCTTCATTATGAAACATCAAGCTATAATTTCAACTTCCCATCGCCGCACGTGTCAGAAATCGTGCGGGTGACAGTTTTCATCTGTTTCCGAGGCAATGATGACTTTTGTTCTATAAATACCCGCTTCAAAAACACTTTACAAACTTTACAACTTCCAAAACTTTCAAAATTCTCCAACTTTTCTAAGCAAATCCCAAGAACTTCTCGCTGATCTTCTCCAACTTCTGCTTCAGGTCTTTAAAGTTGCTTGTTCAAATCGTCAGTTTTGTGCTTTGACAATGTCTTCCTCTACTCAAAATGTAACTGATGTTGAGATTAGTTCTTCTGCGGCAGTTGCCGCCACAGCCCCGTCACAGTCTGGCGTAGTTGCGGAGCAGACTTCCACCGCCGCCGGTACTTCAGTGGACAAGAAAGGCAAAAAATGAAAAGAAAGAAAAGTAAAAGACTTTGGTCCCAAAAAGTCATATTCAGAAATTCTTCCGAAGAAGTTCACTTACGAGAACGACTGCAAGATCAGCGTTCAAAGCGAAATGGAGCAGAACAAGAAGAAGAATATTCCGATCGACTTGGTATATTGTGCGATTATGCCGGAGTCAATACCACGAGTTCGAGAAGATTGTGGTTGGAGGGTTGGTGACATCGATGTGATGTGTCCTCCAAGGAAATCGACTCTGGCTACCCATGTCGAAGACCATTCGGTGGTGTTGACATACCCCTTCACCATCAGTTTTACCTTGCCAATCGACAACGTGATCGAGGAATTTTGCAGGATGTACAATGTTTGTATCGGTCAGATTTCTCCAGCTATATGGAGAACAGTGGTAATCATGCGATGGATTGCGGAGAAGGCAGAGTGGAACTGACACTTCGCCACATTCTCAACATTTACTCCCCTCGAGTTTATAAAGGAGGGGTGATCAACTTGGCGAAACGAGGTCAACGGGCCTTGATTTCTGCTAACGATGACGACCTTCGGGGATGGGATCAACGCTTCGTTTTCATCCCAACGGAGCAATTGACGGCCCCTGGAAGGAAGCAGCTCCCAAGCATGTGGAACCGAACTCGTAAGCGTTTTGCCCCTTTTTTTTTATGTGTGAACTTGTAGCTTTAGTCCTGAGAAATTTTATCTTCCAATTTTCAGCCGACAAAGTTTTGTTCGACCAAGTCGCTGATATCGTACCGTGGTTGATCCGAGTGCTAGATAAGACTACCAATGACGAGAGGGCTTGGAAACTGGTCGCAGCTCTGAAAACCCTCAAAGCAAAAAATCATGGCAAGTTTTTTCTCTCTCGAATTTGTGTTGGACTTGCAGCCTGATTCGTTCCTTCGCTGATTTTTTGAATTTTCGTAGGCATCACAAGTGTCGGGGGCGAGCCTAGCGACGAGGAGGTTGAAGCCGAAGGTGGTGAGAAGGCCGTTGATGCTCCTCCTCCTCCGAAGAAGAAGAAATCTTTTCAGGAGTTGAAGAATAGATATTTGCCCAAGGTAGTGGAAAAAGGGCAAGGGGGTAGTTCATCGGCTACGCCCCAGACCATTGAGGATGTGGTTGCTGGGACAAGCTCAGCAATTGCAGCGGCGAAAGCCGCCGAAGGAACGACCTCGGTCATTGATATCGAGGAAGGAGAAGCTGGGGACGAATCGGGATCTGACCGATTAGTGAGGCGTCCCAAAAAACCTGTGAAGGAAAGGTTTCAAGAGACAGCCATCCAACTCAAAGTGGCTGAACAGGGGGATCTTTCAGTTGATGATTATCACCTCTCCCCTGTAGCCGAAGAAGTTAATTCGGGCTCAGGAGGCTTGCCCAGCAGAGAAGGTGCCATCGTTTCTTTGGGCGTCGTGCCTGAAACTGGAGGGGAAATGATCGAGGCCTTTGATCGTGAACTCGAGGAAAGGGATCCCTTTGGATCGGCCGATAGCGACATCGAAGTCTAAATACGATGAAGAAACGGGATCGTCGTTTTTCGGTGCGGATCATGTTGACCCAATCGTACCTCTTCCTCGAGGTGAAGAGGCTGCTGCCTTCACTGCTTTGGGCGAGTCGGAGACATTGGGCCCTAGATCGCTAAAGATAGAAGTGTCGCCCAATATCAATTTGCTTAGATGCCCAAAGCGGCTTGCGGATTACCTGTTCGAAGTCATTGGTCCGAATAGAGCAGGCTCGCCTGAATACACATGAAGATCTGAGCCTACCTTCTCAGATTTCTTTTGGCGCCTTTAGGGTAAAAACTTCACTTTGCTTAATGTAAACTTGATAATAGTACCACCTTATAGTAAAAATAATTAATTAAAAAGAACTGATAATACTTATCATGTGTACTATAAATCAGGCAAACAAATTCTGCAACACAATTCAAATTAGTATTTTCTCTAATATTTCGTGAATATAACAGTTATTAATTTCTTTGATTTTAATACCTATACTCTTTAAATATATAATAATTAATTATATATACACTAAGATGCTGCGTAAACAAACGGTGTTTCAATTATATACACGGTTCTATTTAGAGGTAATATCTTACTCCCTCTGATCCACTTTATTTGACGTTTTTGCCTCTTTTGTTGATCCACAATACTTTTTTTTAGAAACCAAGAAGTTATTATTTTTTTTCTCCAATTATTATTCTCGCTAATAAATGACTTGAAACAAAATTCTAAGTAAAATGTTCTTCAATAAAAGTTAATATAGTCAATTATATTACTAACTAATGTTAAAAAGATTATTTGTTGATATGTGAGAAAATAGTCAAAACATCGAAATTAATATAGTGATAGCGATTTCATGGTCATCTTCTCCTTATCAACAACCCAAAGGTACCACCTTTTACTTTTTTTATCTTTCAAAGTTTCAATCTTTATATTAGAATTTCATATTTTGTAGCATTTTAGCATGATAGTCCCACGAGTCGGGTGGGTATCGAGAGAGGCGAGATATAGAGATGTAGGCAGACTTTACCCCTACCCTCAGCTAGATAAAAGTGTTTTAGCATCTGGATTTTAATATGTTTCATTAAAATTTCAATTTTTATTCTTGAAATTGATAATTTGCACCATTTAAGCATCTGGCCTTTAATTTTTATTCTTAAAGTTTAAATCTTTATACTAAAGCTCGATAATTTGGAGCATTTGGGCATCTGTATTTCATTTTAATTCCCTTAAACTCTCAATTTTTATTGTTGAATGTAATAATTTGAAGCATTTTAGCATGTGATTCTTATTTAATATATCGATTCATTTATTAATTATTTTTTTTGTGTTTTGCAGTATCTCAGTTGGGTACCTTTCAGCCATTGGATAGGCCTCAACTTTTGTCAAAGGTTTTGAATTCTCAAAGGCGTTTAGCAGTGAAACCATTGAATGCTGAGCCTAAGAGGAATGAATCAATTGTTCCTTCAGCAGCAACTATTGAAGCTCCTGGTATATTAAATTTTCAATACTTATCTTTGCATGCGTGTGTTTGTTTTTTTTCCAATGATGCTGAAGGAAAATGACTAATGGATTGTGTTTTGTTTTTGGTGAATTTGCAGAAGTAGTAGAGAAAGTAGAGGCAGAGGATTTTGAGAAATTGGCTAAGGAACTTGTAAATGCTTCCCCTCTTGAGATTATGGATAAGGCCCTTGAGAAATTTGGCAATGACATTGCTATTGCTTTCAGGTACTTTTATTTTAATCTAACTTGTTTAGAAGTGAGGTTCTAATCCTAATTGTTTAGGTTGTATTACGTGGATGTTTAATGTGATCAAGTATGAAAATCCACTTAATAAATGTTGAAAAACAAACGGTGGTTCTTGTAACTCTTGATGTTTTAAGTACAAGAGTCGTCATCGAAAAGTTTAGTCATCTAAATCATTATAGTTATGTACTTGATGATGCTTATTAATTCATATTCTTATACGTTTAATTGAGTGTTTCTCTATAGAGATCACATGAGTCTTTGGATGCTAGCATGCTAGAATATTAATGAAATTTAGTAGTTGAAGCTAATGTCAAATGTTTACTTTATGTTAACATGTGAATTACCTGAGAACCAACATCATATTAGTCCTATGTCACGATTGTTATGAACCTTGCTGATTATGTGTGATGGACTTATGCATCATTGCTCCTTAATCAATGTTGAGTAGCACTTCTAATGCTGCTCTTTGATGATTCCTATTTATGCAGTGGTGCTGAAGATGTTGCTTTGATAGAGTATGCACATTTAACTGGTCGGCCATTCAGAGTATTCAGCCTTGATACTGGTAGGTTGAACCCAGAGACCTACCAATTCTTCGATGAAGTAGAGAAGCACTATGGAATTCGCATTGAATACATGTTCCCAGATGCTGTTGAAGTTCAGGCCTTAGTTAGGACCAAGGGGCTTTTCTCTTTCTATGAGGACGGCCACCAAGAGTGCTGCCGTGTTAGGAAAGTTAGGCCCCTGAGGAGAGCCCTCAAGGGCTTACGTGCCTGGATCACAGGCCAACGTAAAGATCAGTCCCCTGGAACACGATCAGAAATTCCCGTTGTTCAAGTAGACCCTTCCTTCGAGGGGTTGGATGGCGGTGCTGGTAGCTTGGTGAAGTGGAACCCTGTGGCTAACGTGGATGGAAAGGACATTTGGAACTTCCTCCGTGCAATGAACATACCGGTGAACTCGTTGCATTCACAAGGTTATGTGTCCATCGGATGCGAACCTTGCACTAGGGCTGTCCTACCAGGGCAACACGAGAGAGAAGGAAGATGGTGGTGGGAAGACGCCAAGGCCAAGGAATGCGGTTTGCACAAGGGCAATATCAAGGATGAGAGCATAAACAGTGTCCAAACAAATGGTACTGCTGCTACCATTGCTGATATTTTTGAAACCAATGACATTGTTGCCTTGACTAGGCCTGGAGTCGGGAACTTACTAAAATTGGATGACCGAAGAGAGCCTTGGATCGTCGTTCTTTATGCACCTTGGTGCCAATTTTGCCAGGCCATGGAAGGATCCTATGTTGAATTAGCTGAGAAGTTGGCTTGTTCTGGTGTGAAGGTGGGAAAATTTAGAGCAGATGGTGATCAAAAAGCATTTGCACAAGAAGAATTGCAACTTGGCAGCTTCCCTACAATACTCTTCTTTCCAAAACACTCTTCAAAGGCAATTAAGTATCCTTCAGAGAAGAGGGATGTAGATTCCTTGTTGGCTTTTGTGAATGCTCTCAGATGAAATACAAATGGTGTTCGATAAGAAACATTATTGTTTTAACGAAGAAGCAAATAGAAGAGGGGCATATAAGGGTTGTAGAATATGGTGTGAACAATTGGCGGCAAAGTGCACCTTTCTCCATGTTCCGTTCAGTTTTCTTGTATAGTGTTGGTATATGGTGGCTCCTTCCTTTCCCCCCTTTGCATTTTCTTTTTCTTACTTCCGTTTTTCCAAGACATAAGTTTATACTCAGTCCAAACTTCTCTACTTGAGAAGTATATTTCTAGGGGCTCAATTTTGTGGATGAATGCAAAAGTTTTCTTATGGTGACTTTCTCCATTCCTTAATGTAATAGATTTTTGTCCATCTTCTCCCTTTCTTCAATAGATAACGCAATTTCATTACTACATGAGTATGGATTGGTGATCACATGATTATTACTATTCAACTGAACTTCTCTCAACTCTTGTCTTGCGAAATATAATAAAATTAAGGTACGTTTAAGCCTCTAGTTGAACAAGGATACAAGGTTGTCACATCGGCTGTTTACCTCAAAACAAGAATATTGTTTTTTTATATAAGGCAAGGTTTTTCCCTATACCCCCATTTGTGGGATAAATCTGAGTATGTTCTTGTTGTATAAGTCAAATACCTACCATATGCATAAAACTTCTAGTATGAATTCACTAAAGCTGTCGAACAACAAATTCCAAGTAATATGATATTAATTTAGGTATAGAGTACCTTCTACTAATTTACATTCAATGGAAAATCGAGCACCATCTAACCAATATGCAACAAACCAAGCTTTTACAAATCTCTTCACATAGTTGGTCCATCAAAACTTCCTTAATTTCTCTCCCTGTTAATTTCAGTAACTGCAGCATGAAGGAGGAATGTAATTTTGACACACACAAATGGTGTAGCTGCAATAAAAGACTGGTGACACGCCGCAAATTTCACGACAATCCTCATCTTCCTTGCAAGGGAAAAAGCTAACATTCCTTCCTTCAACCTTGACAGAAATAACTGCATCACTATCAACTGTTAGTTTGTTGCGGAAATATGTCGATAATTAATGTATATCTAATCCGAACAAGCTAGGATTGACTATATGGAACAATACTGTTTAAATAGCAGTTTATATATTATAGACGTACTACATTTACTAATGACATGACAATCTGTAAGAAGTCCTGGCAAACAATTATGTAAAACTTATAAATTTAAAAAGGATTCACTATATGGAGACTCTGTGTACATGTCTTTGTGTAGCATTACCTTTTCCAAAAAAAAGTTTGAATATTTCCCTTTGGAAATAAACAACTCTATAAATTCTCTTTCAAAACTAAGATTTTTATAGGTAATTTGAGGTATTAAAAAGTAAAAAAGAATGAAATGCAAATAAACAAAATAACACTATTACAAGTTAAGTTTACGTACAATTTATACATCTGAAGCCGAAAACCAAAAATTCAAGATAAAATGAGAAATGAGAACTTACAGAAACCAATTATTGTAAGAATGAGAAGAAATGACAAAGGTTTCGAAGCCATATCAAAAGGAATTGGAGAAGGTATTTGATCATGTTGATAATTTTTTGGTGTTTTATTTATAGAAGAATTATTAAAGCCAAAACTCTTAATTAGGAGATAAGAACATTACGTATAGCAGTATCTAATCAGAAAAGAGAATAATTAATTGCCTGGGCAATTTCTGTAAAACTTTTCATTAATTGTCTTATCTACTGTTCTGGATCCAATACCCCATTGTTCTTTAAGTAGCACCTAATTTCTCAGGAAGGATTACTCCGTAAAATCGTTTTGTCAGAATATGTTCTACTATGAAGGGAAATAATGTAATGAATCTTTTGGTATATCATACACGTCAATGTAAATCAGTTAGAGTCAGTTATATGTATTTTCAATTCGTTCAAAACTTATTTATACCAAATCAATAAATACAATATATAAATCGTATATACATAAAATTTCACTTTATTTTAATTGTTAACGTTAACTCCATTGATTTGCTGTAAACAAATTATGTTTTCATTATAATAAGACTAATGCCTTTCTACCAGTAGTTACACTTACATCTAGTGAAAAATTGAGTACTCAAGAAGAAGAAAAAACTATTACCATTTACATATATATATATATATATATATATATATATATTGGCCACAACACCTCACTATAATAGTTAAGTTTCTTTTTAATCAATTAACACATTATATCGAGGTTCGACTGTAATATAAAACTAACCAAATTTGTGCCAGTTTATCTTCTTTATTTGTGACCCTGTTAATTTCAGTAACTGCAGCATGAGGAGACGTGAAATTTTAACACACACATTAAAAATGCACCACTATCCTCATCTTTCTTAGAAGGAAAGAAGGTGGCATTCCTTCCTTCAACCTTGGGTGAAAAAAACTGCAAAAAATTTTGAACCGTTAATTCGTTGTACCTATATTACAAGGATAATTATATAATCAAGAGAAGAAAGTTCAAGTCAGGTGCACAAATTTGAATCCTGGTGATCTCATGTCATCACTATAGAACTTATGATGTAGTAAGAACACTATAATAGTAACTACGCTTCAATCTCAATCAAGTTATATTAGGTTGTCTATATAAATCTTCATTAACTGTGTCATTCAATTTAAGCTTGTATCAAAATATTATAAAAAGAAGTCAACTTCACTAGCAGTAGAAGTGTGATAAATAAGGACTTAGAAATTCAAATCACTGTGAGAATGACAAGGGATAAAGGTTTTGAAGCCATGTCAAATGCTTGCTTTTCTGGTGGATAAGCAAATTAAAGGCACTTGATTATGTTGATGTTATTCTTGTGCTCCATTTATATCATTTTTGAAGCCAAAAAAATCCTCTCAAACATCAGAAGTTCGTAGCACATGATGACAGCAGTATCTAATTATCAGAAAAGAAATTGATTCAATGCTTTGCCAATTTATAAAGTTTTCATCACTTGTCGTAAATATATATCTACTCTTCTAGTATGATATATATTTTCTTAAGTGGCATCTATTTTCTAAAAGAAGAAGCATGCCATAATTATTGTCTTGTCATATGTTTAGTAGATAAATGGAGAATATGTACTCCCTTCGTTTTACTTTGTGCCATGATTGAATTTACACGTAGTTTGAAAATAAATTTACACTGTGAGATACTTGGTCCAAGCTTATTCTAAATACGGAATCCATACAGCAGATTCATATATGATTGAGCCTATATCTGCTATATTTTGAACGGAAAATGACACCAGTAAGCACTCTAAGGAGATGCTATTTAGGGATTAGTCAACATTTATAATGTAATTAGTATTTATCCATTATTTAGAATAGAGGCGAACTTTAAAACTTGATGTGCTAAGTTTTGAACTAAAATAGTGAACTTCTGGACACAAAACTTCAGGACATAACTCTTAAAATTCGTCCCTATTATAAATTATATTTATATATTCTCGTGATGAGATGATAAGTTAGTATCCACACCCACATATTGTTCATGTTATTTTGTCGAATAAGTGAAATCGATGAAATTATGATTGGTTAATTAAATATAGAACCTACTCCATATTAACTATATGCGTCTTTTTTAATAATATATTTTCCAACAATTAACTTGTAACATATCAGTACGAAGTCGTTATATCACCATTGCAAAACCACATGAAATTGTAGATTTTCATTCTCTTTGTGATTGATACAATTTTTTTACTTTTAGTAATTATTTTTCTTTATCATGTAAAGTATCGTAATAAAAAATATTAAAACTGTCATGTAATTTGTTTTGTAGTGTCTTCCAAAGAAAGGTAAAAATGGGAAAGAAGAAGGTAAAAGATCAAGAAAATGGTAAGCTTCTTTTAGTATAATGCTTTAATTGCAAAGTACATAGAACCGAAATTTAATATTTTTTTCTATTTGGTCTATGAAGTGTTTGGTTCTTCAATTTGTGCCTCCATCAGTTTCTGCAGCTACACCTAGAGGATGTGAATTACAAATACAAACCCCAAGTCCTGAGCAGTGGTAAACAGGAACGGCACACTTATCCTTACAATCTGCATCCACGCTGCAGCAACAAATGGAAATATCCCTTGCTTCAACCTTTGGTGAAATACCTGTCAAATCTCAAAATTTTACTATAAATATCATGTGTATAAAGAATTTATTAATTTTAATATTTGTATGTGTATTGTGTATGTATAGTTTCTTCTTTACTTTTGCTGATCAGCTTCATTATTCAAATACATGATTCAAGTTCTCTTAAAAAAATAAAGCCTCATTCAGTTGCTACATTTTCCTAACTCCCTAATATGCTCGTGTCTCTCCACCCAAATAACCAAAAGTAAATAAATTTTATATATACCCAGATACTAAGGGGCTCAAGAAAATGAACTTATTGAAAAAATCAAGAGAATGGTGTAAATTACGTAATGAAAGGAAATTAAGTAAAACACTTACAAAGTCCTATCACCACGAACACAAGAGCAAAAGCCGTCATTTTGAAAGCCATACTTGAAAATTATTTATGTTGGGGTTAGAATGAAATGTTTCTTCCCTATTGTTTTATTTATAGTATGTCCAGTCAACAATCTTGACCACTAAATCAGTAAGTTTATTTAGTAGGAGATTATGGTGATTATTCTATATAGTAACAAATTAATGTTTATATCTATTAAGATTATAGTGGCAAGAATATTTTGGACATAACTATTAAAGAATGATTACGTTAGATACACATAAACTTTGACCAAACATTTGGCTAAAATGTTGAATTCCTCCTTATTTTAGAACAATATGTATTTTTTGTGATTTTGTTTGCTTTTTTTTGTCACATAAGATGTAAATTTAATCTCTCTTTCGTAAAATTAAAATTAATTTATGTTGAGTAGAAAGAACAAGCTAATGAACATATGATCAATTAAAATCTTTGTCAAATCTCTTTTTCATGTGTATTTTCCAAAAGGTTGTCGCACCTCATTTCTAAAAAAGACCACACTACTAATTAAAATGCCATTATTTCGATGGATCTTTGACAGAAAGAGTCCATCAGAATATTCTAGTTGAAAAAATATTCCGACAGACATCGGTAGGAATTTGGTTTTCAGACACGACCAAAAATGTGATCGACGTTTCGACGGGCGCCCGTCGGACGAAAAAATTAGTAAAATATTCATCAACTCCGACGGACGACCTTCAGAATGTATTTAAATAATATTTGTTTAACTTATTCTGACGACATTCTATTGGGATTTAATTAAATAATATTTTTTTAAGCTTTCATCGACGACATTCCGTTGGTGTTCAATTTAAAACATATTTTTCAAAAATAATTTTGACGGATGTCTGTCATAAGATTTTAGATTTTTTTCTTTGATATTCCGACGAAAATCCATCAGTACACATGTATTTCTGGAAAAAAATTTGGCTACTTTTTGGCAGAAATTCTCATTTTCCTGCAACACAAAATGTTAGAAATTGGATACCACATACCAAAACTATTATAGCAAAAATAGGCTTTCAAACAGCTCAACAAACTTATCATAACTCAAGACTTTAATAAAAAGTCTACCACACATCCAATTAACAAACGAAGTATTCAACAAACATAACTAAATAATACTTGTACCAAATACAAGTCTACCAGACAAACAAAGTATTCAAAAAAATCAAATAACACTTGTGCCAAATTTAAGTCTACTACACAAAGTGTTTAACAAATCAAGAATCTACCTCGTTCTCTCAGAGTCATGGCTAGAACCCTTACCATCATAAACTGTTTTCCTATAACCTCTAAGTTCTTCACTTTTGAATGGTCTGCCTAGCGTGCTAAACGGTATTCCTCTTGCTCTTTCTTCATCCTTTTTATTTCTGCATGCAATTCATTTACATCCTCTGCAGCATGTGAAGAAGAAGAAGAAGAGCACGCATTGATGATACATGTTCGGGAAGGAGCTTTGAACGGTGAGATCCTAGACCGTCGGCTCTTCTTTTGTTGTAATGTTGCTCCCAAACGCACACGCAAGTATACGTGGTCGACAAGTAATAAAGTGATAAATCGAGTATCGTTCCCACGAGGACTATGCAGACTAATACTTAACAAACAATTTCTAAACAAACTATTCAGGGATCTTTTTCTTTGGTGGTGAGAGTTTTAGTAACTAAAAAGCAGTAATTAAAGTGCTAGAAGTGTGGTCAAGCAATGGTGCAAACTTTGGTTGTTAACAATATTAAGAGGACGGTCCAGGGTCAGAGTTACGAACAATCCAGTTGAGTTTTCCAATTGATTCCACTTCTTAAATCCCGGGTTACTAACTGACAGAGTAAATGTAACTGTGAAAACCTTTCAGTTCTTCACAGTCTATGCAAGCTACTTCAATCCCTATATGTCTATGGGTTAAATCACATGCACGCATTAACGAATTCTGTAATGAGTTAAACTAGGCAAGCAAGTATATGTCTATCCTACTCACAAATTGGTACCCCGATGCCCGGGTTCACAAACTAGTTCTATTCTTTCTTATTACGTAATTAAATGCCCTCTTTCGAGTTCAATCTAAAAACCATAGATAATGCATAATTATCGAGCTCTAACAATTACACAAGTGAAATCAAGAAAGAATAAGCAACCCGTTATGGGATTCAATTAATGGGAATCAATCTTCAAACAATCAACTTTCATGTAATACTCTAACCCTAGAACGTAAGAATTAGCCACGCATATTCATAATCACAAGGCAATGAATTGATGAAATAATGATGTAAATAATTAAATAGATGAAAGATTAGGAATAAACCCTTGTTCAATGAAGTATGGTGCTCTCAAATTGCTCCAAAGTATCAACTCCCTTCAAAAACTAAGCAAAAGAGTATTTATAGGGTTTACAAAGGCCTGGTAATAAGTTAGACCTAAGCCTAGACGAAATAGGAAGTCAAAATTCGCTCCAGGGGCGCTATAACGGGCGCCCCGCGCCCCCGACCGCGCTGGGACAACCAGTGAATGTCGAACTTTGGGCGCCTTTGGTCCGCGCCACGTTGGGAATCGCACCAGGCAGTAGGGCGCTTTGGGGCGCGCGCCACGTGCCCTACAGCGCCAGGCCAATTTCCTATTTTCTTGCTCCGCAGCTCGCTTCGTGTCGTGCCTTCGTGTGTTCAATCCAATCCTCAATCAAAATCCAATCTTTTCTTGCTCAATCATGCTCTTTAAAGCTCCAATTGCACTGCATAACAACCTACATACACACGACATAAAATTAGTGCAAAACCACATTCATAAACTATAAAACGGGCAAATAACAAGCTCAAACATGCGGAAATATTAAGAAAACATTGGCATAAAATACCAAACATCACCACCCCACACTTGAACCCTTGCTCGCCCTCGAGCAAGTCACAACCAACTTCTCAACCTAGGTAGAACAAGTCTGCCTACGACTATGGTTGATACCGATCATTGAACAAATGCACACATGACTACTATGGATCCACAAACATGCCAACAATTTAACAAACTCAAAACATGAGAATAACCACCCCAAAATAGCTCAAATGCACAAACTCAACCCATTGCTACCATGCTCCCACAAAATCATACCTATCTACTCAACCAAGAAGCCATCAACTTCACCAATTTCACGCAAACCATGTGCCCTCACCAATATGAAGCAAAAGAGTGTCCCCCAAAGATCACACACAACAATAAATATCATGAATAGGACGGGGACAATAACAAACGAATTCACTCACTCTCATGAAAGTCTCACATGTCACACACAATGTACCATAGGCTTGCCCGTAGCGTAGGACTCCACTAATGTAAGCTCACTCCAATCGGGATTAACTAGGACTTTAAAAAGGTTGTAATGTAGGCTAAGGGGCGGGTAGGATACATATGGGTAATAGTGACTACCTCCCTAAGCACTTTAATACATCACAATTATTTCAAACACAATTCTCATCAAAGCCACCCAATCAACAACTTTCACACACCCCTTCTCAACAAGTAGCAATTTTTTTTTTAAGCACACACTAGCAAGGATGGATATTCTTCTCTCTTTATTTCTTTTTCCACAATTTTTTTCTTTTTTTTTTCAGCTTTGCTCTTTTTTTTCATTTATTTTCTTTTTCTATTCATTACTCTCCAACCTTGTCAATGCTCATAACAACTACTACACAATTCATTCAAGTATTCCCCTCATTGGTTCCACTCAAAAACCTCCCAATATTTCAACCACAACTCCACACTAATATCACATTATCAATTAAAGTGCTTAAGGAGTAAAGGGCCAAAAGAGAACAATTTAGAACAAGTGGGTAGGCTCAGGGTGTGGGTGCCAACAAAAGGTCAAAGAAATCACAACAATCAATTCCAAGGTGTATATGTAAGGGGTAGGCAAATCAAAAGAAGGCCTGTATCATTTTCCGATAGAGCAAACCTAGGATTTCGCTTTGCACACACACGGGGCAAGTTCTAGACACCAATATGCAAACATGGAGTACAAATAACATATGCCTCACAACACACATTGCACACGATCCACACAAAAAGACTCCATCACAACTCTCAATCAAGCAAATAGAGTGCAACTTATGGAAAATTAAGCACTAATGCACAACGGTTCACAACAAAGTCTAGCAAGTGGACTCAAGCATCTCAAGGTAGTTGTTCTATTTTTCTAGGCATGCATCTCAATTTAAATTCAAGAGACACCACAAATAGCACATGCAATAAGTTCAAGTCCACCGGTATCAAACAAATCAAAGGCACCTAGCATTCTACCTATTTCCTTCGTCTAGGGCCACCTACAACTAACTACTCTAATCCTAAAAATAAAAAATAAAAAAACTACCCGGTTCAAAGGCCTCCCCGTGGAAAAGAACCGAGGCCATAAGACAAACCACGGGGTGGATGACATGTACCACTAATAAAAACTAAAAGGAAAATTTTTTTGGAATTTTTCATTGGTTTTCTAATTTTTTTTTTCATATATTAAAGCAAGAAACAAGTCAAATAAAGTCAAGTGACAAAAGAAAATCCTAACGGTACATGCATCCCTAACCTCAAAAATAAATAAAGGGTAGTTCCCCACCCCACACTTAAACTAAGCAATGTCCTCAGTGCTAAAAATAAGAAAGTGCAAGGGTAAAGAAAACTTCCCTGAAGACTCTAGTCCTTGGTGCTAGAATCCTCCAAGCTTCCATATAGTATGAGGTACTCAGACTTCCCTCATCATGTCATCAATATTAGGCAGGGGTGAGGACACCCCACACTTAAACTCGACATTACATGAACCTGCAGTCCAAGGAAAAACAAAAACTATGTGACACTATAAAATAAATAAAATAATACAAGTACGAACTCGGGTTGCCTCCCGAGAAGCGCCTTAGTTAACGTCGTGGCACGACGACACTTTTAGCTCACTTCCAGCATTTATGTCTTCTCTTCTTACGACGAACCTTTGCTTTCTTCCTTTCTTTGAGAGAACTCATCTTCAACTTCACATGTGGTGTACTTCCATGTTCTTGTCTGACACATTCGATCATAGAGCACTCTTCAACCTTAGCTATGTGCTCCTTCTCAGTATACACCTTGAAAGTAACCTTTTCTACATGGGCTCTAACAGTCATCTCACCCAGCTCTATATCAATAATTGCCTTCGAGGTGACTAAGAATGGTCTCCCCAAAATGATTGGAGCTTCTCGGTCCTCTTCATAATCTAGGACTACAAAATCAGCAGAGAATGTAAACTTACCAACTTTTAACAACACATCCTCCAACTTACCATCAGGGTAAGTGAGTGATCCATCCGCCATCTTAAGAGTAACTGAAGAGGGCTTGATTGCTCCTAGCCCTAACCTTTTGCAAACAGACAGAGGCATGAGATTTATGCTTGCACCCAAATCACACAAGGCACCAGTGATATCATGCCCTCCAATGGTACAAGGAATAGTAAACCTCCCAGGATCTTGAAGTTTTGGAGGTAGCTTGCTCAAGATTGTGCTACACTCCTCAACTAACTCAACTGTATCTATCTCTTGAGGCTTTTTCTTCTTGACTAAAATCTCTTTTAAAAACTTCACAAAGGATGGCATCAATTCAAACACATCAGTCAAAGGAATATTAACTTGAAGTTCTTTCAACATACTCACAAATTTTTGATACTGGGCCAGATCCTTCGATGGTATAAGTCTTGTCGCACCCCATTTTTTTTCGAACCCCTTAAGGGTTCGAAACATGGCTCGACTTATTAGGACTTGCGGGTAAAGACTTGGAGTCGCCACCTAACATATTTTTTTAACTAGGCGTATTAGGGCACCTATTTTATTTCTAGCCAGTTTTACAATTAACTTTGAAACTTAGTCTACAAACCAGAATTTCTAGGTAAGAGGTTCAAGTTAACTCGAGAGGAAGGGGTTAGGCACCTCTCGAGCCCCACCAAATGTGGTTACCGGCCGGACTAAAAATTGAGATTGTAAATAGAAGATCAATGAAGTTAATTAATCAGGCATAAAAATCTAAATATTTAAGTGACATTCTAACTAAGCAAGTATTGAATCATATTATATCTCAAAAGGGGGTCGAAAGCTAGCAATAATCAACACAACTCCAACTCTCCAAAATAAATATTTTACGATATGGCATATTTTATGTATGAAGCCGAGAATAGAACGAGGTCTTTTGAATCCTCCATAAAGCATCCTTTTCCGATGTAATACTTCACATAAAAAAAAATATATTAGTAGAGACATGTGCCACCTAAAATTGTGGCGAATTTAATATAGGAAAATAATCAACCATTTAACAAATAAATGAACTATAGAAATTTAGAAGAACGCGGGATCAGGTATAGGCGAGGCGAGAGAAAGGGCCCAGTCCGATGTCACTTCCCCTCATTTTTGCTTTGTATGATCAACAATCTTAAATACTTTTAGACGAGACAAAAGAAGTACTAAAATATTTAGTTTTAAAAATAGTATTCAATCTCAAAATGATTTAGCGTGAATAATAAGAGTGAAAGTTGTTTTCTGTCTTAGAAGAAGTGCTATTTGAAAACAATGTAAAGCTAAAAAAAATAGTTTAGTATTTAAATTTTAAAACCCGTTAAATAGTTAAGAGAGAATTAAAATTATTTTTTCAAAAATAGCAAAAGTGAGTAATCTTCAAAACTCATAAGATAGTGACATATCAAATCAAAACTGAGGGAGTAACGAATCGCTTTAATATTATAAAGCTTATATATGTGTTCTTCATTCGAGAAGTCGAATAGCCTGCCGTTGTCATCATATCCCAAAAAACGTACTTGCCCTTGCCTGGACTGATGCTTCCACTTGTTTGCTTGCTGAGATTGAACTCCACATATCACTCCGTCATCATGTACATGTAATTGAATATTCAAAAGAGTGAGAGCATATTTATTCTCAATACTTTAACTGATTAATGAAGAGATCAAGGACCTTGTAAATCTGAACATGTAAAGCATAAAATACGACGATTCTAAGGAATAAAGAAATAAACTCTAGGATATGCTTCTTAATTTCAATAAAGCGCACGAGGACGCATAACAAACTAATCAGGAAAGGTTAGCAATAACCTGCTTCTCACATTGTTTAAAGAGATGATAAATTAGGATAAGATAACTAATACTCATCGGTAACATTTCATAAAGTTTTCTTCTCTAGATCAAGTAATCTCACAAAGATGCAATCTTCCATGTCCAAGTGGTACTCATAAAAAAAAACGACTAGAGCAATGTAGTCAGACAATATCCTATATACATGATTTCTTAATCAAGATCGAACCATTAGATATAATGAGCTCATCGACGGTACTACTATATAGGAGTATGGCTTTAGTTTCAATCTCTCTATTGTAAGACTAACTCAAATTATTTTCTTTTCTTAAACACACAAATAGAGAGACGAGAACTCTTCAAAAATCATAGTTACTCTTGCACATCACAAAGTGAGATGTTAAGCATAGTCACTTAGCAACTATAATATCAGAATGTTACGACCAAATACCAAACTGTATTTTCGTCATATGTAAGCCAAACTAAAATAATTTATTGAATGAAATATCAGGAAGGTTAGAGACGACCTGTTAAAAATTAATACGAGTAGCAGCGATGAGTATTTCCAATGAAGAATAACGAGGCTCTTTGTCGATTATGATCTGGTTCTTGAAGGAGAGTAGGTGTTGCTGGGAGTGATCCTAAAGAGTGTCTGTAGGGATGAATTTGTATCCAGAAATTGAATGAAAAGAAGAAAAATATATGGAGAAGGGAGAAGCCTAAGAGAGAAGATCTGTGTCCCTTATGAAGGTTTGGTGTTGAATAATTTATAGTGGGAAGTCAAATAGTAAAAATGGTAGTAGAAAATATGCAGCCAAATTTTTGGGGATCTTGTGTTGAGTCCATAATGGATGAAATTTTGTATGGTATAATCTCGTAAAGATGGGAAAATTTAACGGCTAGTAAGTAAAAAGGCAATGCCAAGAAAGTATCATGGCAAGAAATCAAGGCTAATCAATCAAAGCTAAAAGAAGAGCTCTTTTTCTTTTTGGGCTGCGAGATGATATATAAATAGGGAATGGTTGCAAGATTTATGCAGCAAAAAATATAACGGAAATCAAACAAGACCAAAAAATGAAGAAAATTGAATATAAGAAAGGAGTATTAGACGTGATGCTTCCTTAATTCTTGGCCAAATTGCTTCGTCAGGAAGAGTTGTATGGATGAGCATCTTGGGTAAAGGAAAGGTAAGTTGCAGAATGTATGTGTATATATGTATATGTCTCAATGCATAATTGTACTTTTGTAAAAAATACAAATGAACCAAATAATTAGTAAACAATAGCAAAAGTGAAAATGATTTTGGGATAAATGATATTTATCATGAAAATATTTATAACTAAGTATAATAATGAATAATCATAAAAAATAATTAAACGTATTCATTGTGCGGATAGTTACAGATTGTGCACGTATTTCAAAATATCCTAAATAATGTAATTATATAGTATAGCCACAGTTAAGTAAATATTATATATGTAGAGGATTAAGGATAAGGGCTCATAAATAAATGCATGTCGTCTAATGCAATTTCGTTCAAACAGTCGGTATTGCACCTTTAAACTAAATATAGCCAATTATGGAAAAAAGAGGGACAAAATTGGGTGTCAACAAGTCTCTGCGGGAATGGTGGAGGCGGCAGAGGTGCCTCCTTTCTCTCTTCTTTCTTCTTTACCTTCTCCACTTTTTCAACTTTTTCTATTTCAGCTCTCTCCTCAGACTTGGCCATCAGCTCTCCACCTTCAATTAAAGTCACTGCAAGATATTGTTCAGGCTCTTTTTTAACAGTGCTTATTTCTCCCACCAACTGCCCCAACTGGTGCTCCAGGTTCTTTTGAGCATTGGCAAGATCTTGTATGGCCTGCGCATGGGCTGCAGTGTCAGCTATCATTCTCTGCTGGCCCGCCATTATCTGCTTTAGCATATCTCCAACTGAATTGCTAACCTGCTGTGGTGGAGCTGGAAGTGGGTGGTAATTATTCGGGGCTCTCGTATTGCCTTGATAATAAGCATTACCAAACTGATTTTGACCCTGTAGCCTGTTTTGATTATCCACGTAATAAACTGACTCTGGATTAGAGGAGCAAACTTCTGTAGCATGATCTTGACCACAAACCTCACAAAAACTCTGGAGTTGTTGCACTGGAGCCACTGGTTGCTGAGTCTTTGGCAGAGCTAGCTTGCTAATTTGATTGGAAATAGCATCCATCCTCACCCTTAGCTCTGAAACTGCATCTAACTGAAGTACCCCAGCAGATTTCTGCGTAATAGCTCTACCATCTCCCTGCCAATCAGGATTGCTCTGCGAAAACTTATCTAGTAAATCATAGATCTGGTCAAAATTTAAGGCTAATACTTGGCCTCCAGCAGCAGCATCTACCACGATCTTAGTATGCGCATTCAACCCCTCAACAAAAGTATGTGCAACAACCTCATTGGATTGGTTGTGGTGTGGACAATCTCTCAATAAAGCTTTAAATCGCTCCCAGGCTGAATACAAAGACTCTCCTTCTATTTGTCTGAAGGACATAATTTCACTCCTCAGCCGGGCTGTCTTGGCAGATGGATAAAATTTAGCCAAGAACTTCTTTGCCAAATCCTCCCAAGTAGTGATAGACCCAGGCTTTTCAGCCTTTAACCACTTCCTTGCTGCCCCAATCAGTGAAAACGGAAACAACGTCAAGCGAACATAATCAGTAGGAACTCCCGCTGGTGTATAAGTATCACTGATCTCCAGGAAATTCTGAATGTGTTGCTGCGGATCTTCATGAAGTAGTCCACCATATTGCCCAGTCACATGCAGCAACTGAATCATACCGGACTTAATCTCAAAGTGCTCGGTGATAGCGGGTTTAACTATGCTAGACGCTACCCCCTCCAGGCTGGGGAGAGCAACATCTCGCACAGCTAAAGCTAGTTCTGCTGCCATTCTTGTAGGTAAAGATCAAGCAGGACCTAATACCTGAAACAACACAAAACTCAAAACAAAAATTAAATCCGAATAGAGAATAATAAATCGTCTGAAAAGAAAACAGTCAATTGTTTAGTCCCCGGCAACGGCGCCAAAAACTTGTTGCTCCCAAACGCACACGCAAGTATACGTGGTCGACAAGTAATAAAGTGATAAATCGAGTATCGTTCCCACGAGGACTATGCAGACTAATACTTAACAAACAATTTCTAAACAAACTATTCAGGGATCTTTTTCTTTGGTGGTGAGAGTTTTAGTAACTAAAAAGCAGTAATTAAAGTGCTAGAAGTGTGGTCAAGCAATGGTGCAAACTTTGGTTGTTAACAATATTAAGAGGACGGTCCAGGGTCAGAGTTACGAACAATCCAGTTGAGTTTTCCAATTGATTCCACTTCTTAAATCCCGGGTTACTAACTGACATAGTAAATGTAACTGTGAAAACCATTCAGTTCTTCACAGTCTATGCAAGCTACTTCAATCCCTATATGTCTATGGGTTAAATCACATGCACGCATTAACGAATTCTGTAATGAGTTAAACTAGGCAAGCAAGTATATGTCTATCCTACTCACAAATTGGTACCCTGATGCCCGGGTTCACAAACTAGTTCTATTCTTTCTTATTACGTAATTAAATTTCCTCTTTCGAGTTCAATCTAAAAACCATAGATAATGCATAATTATCGAGCTCTAACAATTACACAAGTGAAATCAAGAAAGAATAAGCAACCCGTTATGGGATTCAATTAATGGGAATCAATCTTCAAACAATCAACTTTCATGTAATACTCTAACCCTAGAACGTAAGAACTAGCCACGCATATTCATAATCACAAGGCAATGAATTGATGAAATAATGATGTAAATGATTAAATAGATGAAAGATTAGGAATAAACCCTTGTTCAATGAAGTATGGTGCTCTCAAATTGCTCCAAAGTATCAACTCCCTTCAAAAACTAAGTAAAAGAGTATTTATAGGGTTTACAAAAGCCTGGTAATAAGTTAGACCTAAGCCTAGACGAAATAGGAAGTCAAAATTCGCTCCAGGGGCGCTATAACGGGCGCCCCGCGCCCCGACCGCGCTGGGACAACCAGTGAACGTCGAACTTTGGGCGCCTTTGGTCCGCGCCACGTTGGGAATCGCGCCAGGCAGTGGGGCGCTTTTGGGCGCGCGCCACGTGCCCTACAGCGCCAGGCCAATTTCCTGTTTTCTTGCTCCGCAGCTCGCTTCGTGTCGTGCCTTCGTGTGTTCAATCCAATCCTCAATTAAAATTCAATCTTTTCTTGCTCAATCATGCTCATTAAAGCTCCAATTGTACTGCATAACAACCTACATACACACGACATAAAATTAGTGCAAAACCACATTCATAAACTATAAAACGGGCAAATAACAAGCTCAAACATGCGGAAATATTAAGGAAACATTGGCATAAAATGCCAAACATCATGTAACTACCACCCGCCTGAACGAACGTTGAAGAGGGTTGGATTGAGCCACCATCGATCTTGGATCCTTGACTTTGAAACCATTCTCAGCAGCTCTATATTTATTCTGAAACAAAATTGAGGATAAGTATAATTTTTTTTTATGTTAAACAAAGAAGCTTGAATTTAGTATCTTACATGTAGATCATCTGCACGTTGCTCGACCCATCCGACCTCGTTACCTTGATCGTCATATAATACATGGTATTTTTGAAAAAAATCGATATCACTTATAGGTCCATGTTCTTTTTCCTACAAAAAAGAAAATGGAGTTAGATAAACTATAAATGATAGTTATTTATAACAAAAAAATATAATAGCAACTTACATATCTCATCCGATGGATGGCCCAAATAACAGAACCGTCGGTGTGCAACGAGAAACCTTTCTTTGAGGCTCGGGCTTTTTTTGCTTGCTCACTCTTTTTCTTGAATTCATCAGAATCTCAATACTTAAGAAGTTTCTCCCCAAAAACTTCATACATCCAGCTCTCTCGGTATTCATAAAATGCATCTTTAAGTCTAGCGGCCGCTTTCCTCTCAAAACATGTACGCATGATATGATCATGCTCCGGCTACCAAGAATACTTCAACTGGAATAATATACACGAAAACTTATACTAAAATACTTAATAATATACCAAAAGCTTGTTCATACCGTAAACTCTTTAAATATTTTATCTCTGATGGGGACTGGTACAACTCCTCAGCTGCTCCAACCATTTAAAAAATATAGTCATAGATGCAACAACAAGAGGCGTAGCCTTGTCTGATAGATTAAACCTGTATTGACTTTTCACATAAGTAAACATATATATTCAATAGGTAAATAATAATAAAAATTGTATTGTTTACCCATCTCTGCCAGCAGGCTCGATAAACAGCCTCCCATTATCGGTCATAAGACCCAATCTCACCAGGAGTAGGAGCTGAAACACATTTCCGTCTACCTTTTCGTGCAATTGTAGTGATAGATTGAGATGATGGTGATGCAGTGTCCGGAACAAGCAACCCATAAGCTGTGTGAGTAGACAAATTCGGGGATATAGATGAAGAAGGAGATGGAATACTATGCAAACGAATAGTAGGAGTAGGCATAAACTACATCTTACAACCCGGTGCAGGAATAGACTGAAAGGAGGGGCTCGGTGCACGCACAGACTAATATGAGTGGTCTACTGCAGGCATAGACTGAAATGAGGGGCCCGATGCATGCACATACTGATAGAAGTGGCCTGGTGCAGGCATAGACTGAAATAAGGGTCCTGGTGCATGCACAGATTGATGAAACACTGGGAAAGTGGGGGGTATATCGAAAAAATTGGCGGATCCTAACTGAGCATCTGCTTGGGCCACAAGCCTTGTCCTCACAGAGCATTGTTCTCCTCTCTTAGGAGTTCGTCCGAGCATCCTTGACAAAGGATTTCGTGATAGATCACATATGTCCTTGAATAGACATCAAAAGTTTATTCAAGAAGACATGAAGATTTGGCGTGAAACATCGCGACCAAAAAAGCAAACAAGGTGTACCTGAATGGAGCACCCTGCGGCCACCTTGAGCAGATGCTAGTGACTATAGCCAGCAAGGTACTTCTGCTCAGAATGGCCAATCAACTCAGCGGTATGGTCGGTTACAGTGCCCGGACTCTCAAATAGGTTAACCCCTGCAGCAATAGGGATGACAACCTCACCTTATCCGCTAACGGGCTCTACGAAAACATCAACATCAACTACCACCTCCTTGCCAGGATAGTGCTAAGGAGAAGAGCTCATCATCTCAGGAGCAAAGGTCGGTAACAGGTTCTGAACGTATCCAATGGGAAACTATCAGTAAAGTGCACAAAAGGTTAGGTTAGCAGGAAAAAGCTAAGGTCAAACCAACCTGGTAACGACGTTTCAAGGTGAGCCGTTAGGAGCACGTCCCACGCCGGCCACTTCTTCAGCTTCAGAAACTTCGTCAACAATATGTCTACGCTTTCACGTAGAGGGACCAGACTCGGGAGTAATAACAACAGAGGAAGGAATAACAGATTCAGACTCGGGTACTTGGGGGACTCATCCCTCATTATCGAGGATAACCAAAGGCTCATCAACAACCACGACATTATCAAACTTAGTAGGCCTTTTTCTCTTCGAAGAACGAGAACCGCTGGCTTTCTCATTGACCCTACTAATGGATGCCTGCACATCAGGGAGGAGAGAAATGTATGGAGCAGCAATTGAAATTTCTTTCCATTCAGGCAGTGGGCGACATGAGACTCCTGGAAGAGAACGAGGCGTCAACAACGGCTGAAGTATGCAATTATAAAATTACTTGGAAGAAAAGGCTTACCGTGATCTTTTTCCCTCCAACCGTTCATGCTAGCCAGGGCCGAAAAGATCATCGTTTTGGTAGGGTTCCTTGCGAAGATATCGGTGGCCTATATGGCCAATGTGTCATGAGTAAGTGGGAGCTCAGTCACAGAATTCACTAAAAAAGATTAAAATCAGCACAAGAGCTAGAGAGCATAGACCTGCGAGGTTTAAAGTTCAGGAACTTACGCTTCCTATTGAATACCTTCATAATGGGGTTGGATGAAACTATTTATGGAGTTCGCACCACCACATACTGATGGAACCAGCCACGACTAGAATCTTTACTGTTGGAAATAATGCCTTTCTTCCCCCTGTCTCTTATAAACCAGCATGCCTGCCTTATGAAGGCGGGGAGAGTAGAAAGCATGGAGGTGCCAGAAAGAAAAATCTACCCTAGTATGGTTAGCCAAGTGATCTAGCATAACCACTAATTGCCAGACAGAAGGATCCACTTGGCCCAGACAGATGTTGTAACAACGACATAACTCTTCAATTTTCAAGTGCACACGTTTATTAAGGTGCAAAGTAAAAAGATAAGTGTATACCATCGAATAACCACATGGCGGTGGATGGAAATCCTTTCTTCAGCGGTTGGAACCATGATGTATACAACAAATGCCGACCATTTACACTCAGTTCTGATGTGGGTAATGTCATCAACGATGAGGGCGGAAGGATATAATTCGATCAAGATATTTCCATTTTCATTCTCCTACCTGGCTGTTTGAGTTTACATTTTGCCATCATTCTTGAAACTCAGAAAGGTATTCCTGAACTCTGAAGTTCCTGGGAAGAAAGTTAGCTTCCTGAGCCATTGGAAATGGAGTATATTTTTCTTTCTTGAGAAGTTACGAGGGATTTCTTTTGAAAAGGAGTTTTAGTTTGAAGATGAGTAAAAGGGTCTACAACTACGGTGTACTTATACATGCAAAAAAGAGTCCTAGAAGGAAAACGAATCATTTTTGCAGACGTTGGATCGTGATCAATTCTGGCTTACGTGATGAATTTTAATAATTACGGGATATGGTAGGGTGGTTGCAGCATTGGAAAGATGCAAATAAAAACCCCTCCAATCACAAGGCCTCATGTCATCGTACTTGAGTGCTAGCATTCGATGCAAAGCATGTGAAGAGACAGAGGACGAGTATCGGGTGCAGGTACATCTATACGTCTTCTATCACGTTTTTTTCACTTTCTGACTGCTTACATCAGCACTCAGCAAGTGAGGGGACTGACTGTGTGGACAAAAATATGCACTACAAGAAAAATCGGAATCACCAACGATTTTTACCAACCACCAAAATCTGTTAGCAATTTACTAACGGATTACAAATGAATTAGATACCAAAAATTTTTCAGGAATTTAGCGACGAATTACTAACCGATTACAACCCAAATTTTACCAAGCGATATATTCCATTAGTAAATATTGCGGAAAAATTTAGCCCGTAATTTAGTGACGGTTTACCAACACAATACCAACCGATTATTTACCAACAAGTAAAATTTGTTCGTAAATTACCGATAGACTAAGAATCGGTTGGTAAATATAACGGAAAATTGGGGCACATAATTTAGAAACAAATTACTAACTGATTACCAAAAAATTATTACTAACAAAAATAGATTGTCAGAAATTTACTAACTGTTTGTGAGTTTGTTGGTAAATTATCAACTCAATTGTTATTTGTTGCTAATTTCACCAAACAAATTAGAAATGACGGTAAATTTATCAACAAATTTTTGTTCCGTTAGTAAACTTTGCCAACAGATCATCAATTTTTTGATAGTTTACCAACAAAAATATTAACGATTAGTAATTTACTAGCGAAATTTCTATTTGTTGTAATTTACAAACTAATTTTCTATTTGTAAAATAATACTATAACAGATTCATAATTGCTATTTTGTCTCTTTTGATCTGTTATAAATGAATTATGAATCTGTTAATAAGTCTGTAACGAGCTTTCATTAAATATTAAAGTTTTTTGTAATCCACCAGTCTAGTCTATGCAATGTAAACATCAAAATATTATTTATGATGAATCTTGGAAATATGAGGCTCTTGCTAGATTAGGCTTGTCAATAAGTTTGGGGATTAAGTGACCAACGATCCAGAGCGACTCTCAGCTAGCAACAAGATAAATAAATAGGTCATACGATGCCAAGAATCCTAAAATACACTAAATACTGTTGGTAGAATAAGTCAAAGATTGTGTTAGTTATTTAGATTTCTTTGTTTGCCTAATATTTAGGAGATTAGTTTGTTTTGTTTCCTAGAGTCTAGCAAGTAGTTCCTATAATCTTGTTATTTTCTGTTGCTGTAATTGCCTATAAAAGGGCTGATTATTGTTAATAAAAATAGCAGGAGCAGCAGCTCATTTTGAGTCCAGAAAACTATATCCTTCTTCTTCAAACACTTACTGATATTCATTTCTAAGTTTCACTTTACTTTGTTCTTGACTTCCATCAGCTGCACTAATTTTATACAGTAACTATCAGTGGTATCCGAGCTAGGTTCAAATATTTGTGAGTGAAACCCGCAAGGAGAGAGAATTGCAGCAGCAACAAGAGAAAATATGGCTTCAGAAAATTTTGTGCAGGCAGCTATTCCTCGCTTTGATGGTCACTATGACCATTGGAGCATGTTGATGGAGAATTTTCTAAAATCGAAGGAGTATTGGCAAGTGGTTACAGATGGAGTAGAAGAACCAGCAGCAGGCACAGCAATGTCAGCCGCACAAAGGGCTGAAATAGAAGCAGCAAAGTTGAAGGACCTCAAGGCGAAGAATTACCTTTTCCAAGCAATTGATCGCTCAATCTTGGAAACTATTCTTTCTAAAGATACTTCTAAGCAGATATGGGACTCTATGAAGAAGAAATATCAAGGAACGGCAAGGAGGCAGCAGCTTCAAGCACTTCGCTCGGAGTTTGAAACTCTTCGAATGAAATCTGGAGAGTCAGTTACGGACTATTTTTCACGGATGATGGCAGTCGTCAACAAGATGCGGATCCACGGCGACAAATCAGATGAAGTTACAATTGTTGAAAAGATTCTTCGAACTATGACACCAAAATTTAACTTTGTGGTCTGTTCTATTGAAGAATCTCATGATATTGATCTGATTTCAATTGATGAACTACAAAGCTCTTTGTTGATCCATGAACAGAAAATTACTCAGCAAGAAAAAGAGGAGGTAGCATTGAATGCCTCAACAGGAAATCATTCCGGAGGTTGAGGGAGTAACAAAGGCAATGGTAGAGGCAGAGGAAGAGGCAGTAATGGTCGTCATGGAAATTATCAACAAGACAGTCAAGGTAGAGGAAAATGACGGGGTGGCTACAACTCAAAGTCATTCGACAAGTCAAAAATTGAATGTTACAGATGCCATAAGTTCGGTCATTATAAATCAGAGTGCCGAACAAATTTGTCTAAATTGAGTGGTGAGGAAACAAATTTTGCAGAACAAGAGCAAGAAGAGATATCGTTGTTGATGGTTTGCCATGCTAAGGAAGAAACACATAAGAACTTATGGTACTTAGACACTGGTTGCAGCAATCACA
Organism: Petunia x hybrida; assembly: GCA_037355625.1. NCBI lineage: Eukaryota > Viridiplantae > Streptophyta > Magnoliopsida > Solanales > Solanaceae > Petunia > Petunia x hybrida. The sequence continues at coordinate 429,475 of JBBBVM010000505.1, read as the reverse complement.
TGTCCGGAGATAAATCTACTTTCTCTAGTCTGGATGAGTCTTTCCGTGATAGCGTGAAGTTTGGAGACAATTCTAAAGTCTCTGTGATGGGTAAAGGAACAGTGAAGATCCTGACGAAAGAAAATTCCACACATACCATCTCTAATGTCCTTTTTGTTCCAGATTTAAGGACAAACTTGCTTAGCGTGGGTCAACTTCAAGAGAAAGGGTATGAAATCTCCATAAAAAATGGAGTTTGCAGGATCAAGGATAAAGCTTTGGGTTTAGTTGCTCAAGTTAACATGACAACTAATCGCATGTTTCCTTTATATCTCCATAACACTTCTCATTCTTGCTTCACTGCAAGATTGATGGATGAAGCTTGGCTATGGCACTTTCGATATGGGCACTTGAATTTTAATGGACTGAAGACACTTTATCAGAAGAATATGGTGTCCGGCCTTCCGAAAATTGATATTTCATCTCAAGTATGTGAGGAATGTATTGTTAGCAAACAACCTCGCAGTCAATTTTCACAAGGAAAGTCATGGAGGGCTAAGAAGAGATTGGAGCTTGTTCACTCTGATATTTGCGGGCCAATAAACCCAATTTCAAATGGAGGTAAAAGATATCTAATTACTTTTATTGATGATTATAGTAGAAAAATATGGGTTTATTTTTTGAAGCAAAAGTCTGAAGCATTGCTAGCCTTCAAGAATTTTAAAGTTCTTGTTGAAAAAGAGGCTGCTATGTCCATAAAGGTTCTTCGCACAGATCGTGGCGGGGAATACAATTCACTTGATTTTGTAGCTTTTTGCGAGACACATGGAATTAAGAGACAACTCACGGCAGCATACACACCACAACAAAATGGTGTTTCTGAAAGGAAGAATCGTACTATATTTAATATGGTGCGGAGTCTTTTGTTAAAAGGTTGTGTTCCGAAAAGTTTTTGGCCTGAAGCAGTTAACTGGAGTGTTCATTTGTTGAATAGAAGTCCCACACTTGTTGTTCAAAATCTTACTCCTGAAGAAGCTTGGAGCGAGCGCAAACCAAATGTTGATTATTTCAAAATTTTTGGCTGCATTGCTTACGCTCATATTCCAGATCAAAAGAGGAGTAAACTTGATGATAAAGGAGAAAAATGTGTCTTTCTTGGTGTTAGCAATCAATCAAAAGCTTACAAGATTTATAATCCTAGCACTAAGAAAATCATCATTAGTCGTGATGTTGTCTTTGATGAAGAAAAGACATGGCCCTGGAATGAAAAAGGTATTGAACAAAGTTCAAATATTCTAGCAGATTTTGATAGTGATGACAAGAAAGGGCAGCCTAGGGAAGAAGTTGAACCACCACCAGCAGATCCACAATCAGCTCCAGTAGAAGTTGGCAATTCATCTTCTACAACGGTAGTTACTGCAGAAAGGCCACAACGTAATAGGAGAAGACCTGCATGGATGATTGACTATGAAGTACCTATAAGTGATCAATTTGATGACTCACTGACATATCTTGCTCTTTTTGATGATTGTGATCCAACAAGCTTTGAAGATGCAGTCAAGGAATCAAAATGGCGTCAAGCTATGAATGATGAAATCGCAGCAATTGAAAAAAATGATACTTGGGAGCTGACTGATCTTCCTGATGGTCATAAAACGATTGGCGTTAAATGGGTATACAAGACAAAATTGAAGGAGAATGGTGAAGTGGACAAGTACAAGGCTCGCTTAGTAGCTAAAGGTTACAAACAAGAGTTTGGAATCGACTACAAAGAGGTTTTTGCTCCTGTTGCGAAGCTTGATACAATCAGATTGGTGATAGCGTTAGCAGCACAAAAGTCATGGCCTATTTTTCAATTGGATGTGAAGTCGGCATTCTTGCATGGAAATTTGGAAGAACAGGTATTTGTTGATCAACCTCCTGGTTATGTGAAATATGGACATGAGCATAAAGTGTATAAGTTAAAGAAAGCTTTATATGGATTAAAACAAGCTCCACGAGCTTGGTATAGTCGCATTGATGCTTATTTTTTGAAGGAAGGTTTTAAAAAATGTCCATATGAACACACACTTTTTGTAAAATGTGAAGATGGAGGAAAAATACTAATTGCTTGCCTGTATGTGGATGATCTTATATTTACTGGAAATGATGCTGTGATGTTTGAAAATTTTAAGAAGTCTATGATGGATGAGTTTGATATGTCTGACTTGGGATTGATGCACTTTTTCCTTTGAATTGAAGTTATTCAATCCGCTACTGGAATTTTCATATGTCAAAAGAAATATATTCGAGAAATATTGGATAGATTTCAGATGTCAGGTTGTAACCCTGTGAAGACACCAGCTGAATTTGGTTTGAAGCTTACTAAAGATCCTGAAGGGAAAAAGGTGGACAACACCTTTTACAAGCAAATTGTGGGAAGTTTGATGTACTTAACGGCAACAAGGCCTGATATTATGCTTGCTGTGAGTCTCATTAGCAGATACATGGAAAGTCCAAGGGAGATACATCTTCTAGCTGCAAAGAGAATCCTTCGATACTTGAAAGGTACCATGGAATTTGGTTTATTTTACAAGAAAGGAGATCAGTCCACCTTAATTGGTTTTACAGATAGTGATTATGCTGGAGATCAAGATGATAGAAAAAGTACTTCGGGCTATGTGTTTATGCTTGGTTCAAGGGCTGTTTCATGGTCATCAAAAAAGCAGCCTATAGTTACTTTATCGACCACTGAAGCAGAATTTGTTGCTGCAGCTTCATGTGCATGCCAAGCAATATGGTTAAAAAGAATTCTTGTAGAGCTATGTTCTATGGAGGAGGAACCTATAGCCATTTATTGTGACAACAGTTCAGCTATTAAATTATCAAAAAATTATATTTTGCATGGTCGAAGTAAGCACATAGATGTAAGGTATCATTTTCTAAGAGATCTCACGGGGGATGGCGCAATCGAGTTAGTTTATTGCAGAAGTGAAGATCAGGCTGCGGACATATTCACAAAGCCTCTTAAGCTTTCCATGTTTCAAAAACTAAGAGAGTTGCTCGGTGTTTGCTCGCTGGAATGTCATGTCTGATGAAGATGGTTCAGACTTAGTAAACTGAGTGTTTGCAGACTTCAGTTTACAGGAGGGAATGTTGGTAGAATAAGTCAAAGATTGTGTTAGTTATTTAGATTTCTTTGTTTGCCTAATATTTAGGAGATTAGTTTGTTTTGTTGCCTAGAGTCTAGCAAGTAGTTCCTATAATCTTGTTATTTTCTGTTGCTGTAATTGCCTATAAAAGGGCTGATTATTGTTAATAAAAATAGCAGGAGCAGCAGCTCATTTTGAGTCCAGAAAACTATATCCTTCTTCTTCAAACACTTACTGATATTCATTTCTAAGTTTCACTTTACTTTGTTCTTGACTTCCATCAGCTGCACTAATTTTATACAGTAACTATCAAATACATACAACTGTTACAAATCTTAATCACCGTATTCAAGGACAAGTTCTAACAAGTTATACGAGAAAACAATTAAGAGACTGGCGTCGTAAAGACAATTCGTTTGGTGCACTTGAAATAATCAGCCATAAAGATATCATGCTTACCATAATATTTATGATACGAGCCTCACTTGGGAACATAGACACCCACTTCTTCAACTATTTGCAGGAACACCTTTGTTTAACGACATAATTGAAGCATGGAGCCTCAAAATCAAATCCGCTTGATTCTGCGTCGTTGGCGGAGAGCCATATAGGTGCTCCAACACTAGGCCACTGATGAGATGTGTTGACCGACAAGAGGCCGCCTATTATTAAAAGAGAGGTTCTTAACAGCTCTTGATCAACCTAGTATAAGTTAGATGTATGAACAATGACAAAATACCAACGCCACTAATACTACTTCAAATCAGTGTTTTAAAAGGAGTTTTTGAGGCGATCCCCGGGGCGAGGCATACCAAAAACGGATCACGGCGTAGATCCTAAAGGCGTTAGCCCCATAATTTTGGGGCGTATTGGGGCGCACACTTAGACTTTGGGCTAAGTCCCAAAAAAAAATTTAAAATTTAAAAGAAAATTTTTCAATAAATTTTCTATCTAATGCTTTCACTCAAATGTCAACTTACTAATTAAATTCTCAAAAGTTTTTATTATTTCTTAGTTCTACGTAATTTTTTACTCTTAGCATAACATAATCTTTGAATTAACTAGAGTTTCTGCGTAATTTTACCTTTTTTATATGATGTATGTTTTTTTTTAAAATATTTATATAAATTATTTTATCATATAAATTATTAAATATTAGAGATCCGTGGGGATTACACCTCGCCCCATGTCAGGTAAAACGTCTCGGCTCGCGCCGATACATTGCTTCAAATCAATTATTTTTGACAATACCTCCCAAACTTGAAGATCTTTATGAACATACGATGTCTTCAAATAGGCTAATATAAAATATCAAGAGTAACTTGGAGAAGGAGAGCCCCGCACTAGTTCGATCGCGATATTTTAAGCACCCTACCTTTTTATTTTTTTGGAATAACTAAAAATCCGCATATGGCATATTCAATATTTGAACTTTATAATTTCAAGGTAAGGATTTTACCGCAACTTATCTGGTTTACTAAGTTTATAATCAATTAGTTGTGATTTTTTAATACATAAGTTAGGGTATTCAAATAATCCTATATAGCTACTTAATTTATGTGCATAAAGTTAAATTTTAGAGAAAAATTAGATTTTTTCTTGTTTCATATTCTTAATTTATAAAATAAAATAAGATGTAATGATATTACAAAAGGTGTAAAATAATTGGTTATTTTATGTATTTATCTGAGTTGTTAGCTTATACTTTATTTTGTTAATGAAAAATTTACATATTTTCGTATATTTTTCTTCGTGTAGGAATTTCCAGTGTAAGTAAATAATATTAAAGAAATTTTAAAAAACTTTAGAGATCTCCTCAATTTTAGAATTTTTATTTTTATTTGAACAATCATCAATTTGAATTATATTTTCTATCTTGTTTTATTATTTTATACTTAAAGATATCTAAGTCACAATAGACTGGACTTGTTTATCGATAAGATAATTTTATTTTAAATATGTCTCTTACTTTAGATAATACTCAAAAAAGGAAGGGAAAAAAAAAAAAAAAAAAAAAAAAAAAAGACAGAGAAAATTCAAACGATAGGTACTCCACCCCCAAATTCACAATCCCGCTTTTCCCCAATTTTCCTTTCCCTCCAAAGTCCAATTCCCAATCAAATCAAATTCTGCTCATCAAAACAACTCATTCTTCTAGTGAACTATTTCTTTAGGGTTTAGTTATAGTAAGCAGAAATTGATTTACAAGAACAATTAGATCACTATTAATATACAAGGGAATCGTCAGTAAGTTCTGAACTTGTATTAATAGATTCTAATGTATTGTTGCCTTTATGCCGAATGTATGATCTTTTCATTATAGTTTGATGCTTCTGCAATGATTCGACCTATTTTTGAATTTAGATGGAACTGCCTTTTGCTATTTTCTCACTACCAGTAACAAGATGTTCTTTTCAATCAGGAGAGAAAAGATTTAGGGAAATGTGGAACTCTTACCATCACACTCATTTAGTTACTGCTAGTACAGACAACTTTGATAGCTTAAAATATACTACTATCTATCATGTGTGTCACAACTTTTGTTTATTAAACTCCAAACAGTCACATAACATTGCATAAAATGGGATGTATGGAGTATTTCTTGAAGTGCATACCTACCCCAAGTGCTGGTTTGAGTTAGTCCCATCACTTGACAAACTGATATACTAATAGTTGAACTTCAATAATGTAGGACTTGTTCTTCGGGGGAACAGAAACTTCATCAATAATGTAGGACTTGTTCTTCTGAACTAATGAAGAATCCAAATGTCATGGCCAAAGCACAGGCAGAAGTGAGAAGGGCCTATAAAGGAAACAAAGATCTGGATGACAATGATCTCGAAGAGTTGAAGTATCTAAAGTTAGTGATTAAAGAAACACTACGGTTACACCCTGCATCTCCTCTTTTAGGCCTTAGGGAATGCTGAAAAGAAACAGAAATTGATGGATACACTATTCCTCTTAAAGCCAAAGTGATAGTTAATGGTTGGGCTATTGCAAGAGATCCTGAAAGTTGGGACGACCCAGAAAATTTTGTGCCTGAGAGATTTGAAAACAGTTCTCTGGATTTTTATGGAAATCATTTTCAGTTTATTCCATTTGGCGCAGGAAGCAGAATATGTCCAGGAATGCATTATGGTTTAGCCAATACTGTGTATCCTTTAGCACAGTTGCTTTACCACTTCGATTGGAAGCTTCCTTATGGACTACAACCGGAGGAAATAGATATGACTGAAACATGTGGAATATCAGCAACTAGGCAAAATCATCTTCACTTGATTGCCATTCCACATGATTGTCACATTACTGACACAAACTATCATTAGCATAGTTTTATAATCCTTTATTTCATTTTCAGTCTCTGTGCAAATAAAGAAACAGTATTTCTTACATACATAGCTTGTTAATTCAGTATGGATATATAGCTTGTAAGAGTTTCAAGTCGTGCTACATGAAAAATTAGGATAACTTTGATTGTCTGTATTTATTTCTCCTCTCATGTGAGAATGTTTTGCCAGAACTGATCAGCTTTAAATTATTCATCAGAGAAATAATATTTCTATGGGCACAGTTGAGCACTTCACTCCAAAATAAAAGACATAAAAGTAGCATAGCTAAGTAAAGACTAAGGTATTTCCATGATCAGAATATATTGATTTATTTTTCATAATTCAAGCTTTTGGTTGAATCTCTGACTAGTTTGTCAATTAAAATAATAAGTATTGTTTGCATAGAACATGTACCATGAGACACGATCTAGTACATTGATGCTTAACTGTCCATAGTCAGAGACTCAGAGTAAATAAAATATGGGCTCAACTCTCAAAGCAGATCTTTGGGGAAAACTATTTTATAGGTAACTCGCCTATTCGTACATATAGAACTGGGCACTGAGCTGAGCTGGAATGAGACATAGCTTGACTCTCTTGTATTTTAGCTCGACTGCGCTTGGTTTGCTTTAAAAAGAGAAGGGCTCAGCTTTATTCTCTCTACTTTGATCAAAGTTGTGGCGTAATCGAGCTGGCTCCCCTCAACTAGACTAAGTCATGTAATTTTTACGTTTGAAATAAAATTCACTGCATAGGGCATAGGGCATAGGCTCAATTATAAGTAAAATGGTAATTATCTCAAAATTTAATATCGTTTGTTTGCTGTTCACTATATCTCATTATATAAGTTTTTTTCTGTTCAGTATTCTGTATAAAAGATGTTTTTTTTTTTTTTGTATGTTATTTGGAAGGCAGTGACTTAATTTTGTTTTCAATGCTTTAGAGAAATGTTGACTGTCATACTTTGTTCTGTTTCTCAAACATAGCTGGAAAAGCTCAATCTCTTTACTTGGATTATGCTTCGTCCAGAAGAACAGCATTATCCCATTTAAATTTGCATTAATTCAACTTCATTCCAGAACATAATATGGACTGGTAAGATGACAAATACATTTGAATTTCATGTTATTTCAGCTCTGCTTTCTTGATAGTACTAGCAATGCAAGTGAATTTCCAAGAAAAGAACTTGGCAACGAAAAAGTTAAAAATGCGAAAGGGATATACATACCTCTATACTGATCCTAAGTAAACAAAAAACTAAATGGACAGGGAAGTTCCAATCATTTTCTCCCAGAGTGATAACATTGTCAACAACCAGCAGATCACCCATTGCCTTCTGAACCTTCACAGGGTGATTTTGCTGGCATATTCTGAACAGAATGATTGAATTGGGACGTAGAATGATCTGCCAGTTCAGCCGACAATTGCCAGTAGGCTCTGTCTTACTGCTGGGACAGAGGACCGCCTGAAGAAAATTTGCTCCCACCAGACCAGTTAGTACAACAACAGCTGCTGTGAGAGATGAATTCACACCTGAATATCACACGTCAGAATTCTTTAGCATATTTTTCATTCTCAACTTACAGATAACCCATGATTAGACAAGATTTCAAAGACAAGCTCATCACGGAAATGTTCCTGACCTTCAAAGAATGAAACAATGCCGAGAGCTAGTGCAACAATTATGCATCATGGTAGGTGTCACAAGGGCGGATTTTGACACTTAAAACCTGCCGAGGTTTGCCCCTGCGAGGCAGCCAAGTCCCACTTGGTTCAGCCGACGTTCAAACACTTAGCCAAATTTCAGTCTTTGGCTTTAACGTTTTTGAAATTAAAGGCAGCAAAGTAAAACAATTGAGACAATCAGATTTACGGGAAAAATCCCAACCAATGTATTAATATCTCAAGTCTAATACATTTGGATCGACTTCGACTTCGTCCTAAGCCAAGAACACAAGTCGTTCAATAGCTTCTATGAATAAAATCACTCTTTACAAACCCTCACGTTTGCTTCTAAGTAATTTCGACTTCCACTTCTGTTTTAATGACTGAAAAATACATAATATAGACAAAGGGGGACTGCCTAGGCAGTTTACAAAGGGTTGGGGCGTGCCTGGCACATGCCAAGGCCACTCAGCCCACGTTTTGGTCCATGATGCCCACGTTTCTGCCCCATTTTAGGCGCCCAAGCCAACTCAGCGCCTGCTCACGTGCAGCTCATGCCTGTGCGTGTCTGCCTGACCGTTTGCCCTTGCCTGCATGCCTTAACATCGAACCAGCGCCCATCTATTGGCCTTGGCGCTGCCTACGTGCGCCCAATGCCAATGTCATGACAATGCCCAAGCCTTTGTCAATGCCTTAGCCGTCTTGCCTTAGCCCTCATGCCTTGGTCTTGCCTTAGTCGTTTGACACCCATGCCGTGTCATGGCGTGTCTTAACTCAGCTCACCCTTTGCCGTATTAATCAGCCACACATAAACCACACACAAACGCTGCCACCCGCACCGTTTCATGCACAATGTCTCCCACACTTAGGCCAATAGCAAGGACATCGAGCCAAATCCTTGCCATTGCCGTTTCATGCCGAGTTTCAAAATCAGACGGCTAACAGTAGGATTGATACAGTTAGATTTGGCTCCAATCCAATCAGCCGTCCAATGGGAGCAGTTGAATATAGCGAAAACAGCATGGCTATAATGACAGAGCTGAAAATCTCAGCAGCATGCCATTTAACATGCTGAGAGTAGAAAGATAATTATCATAAGCAAAGACAGGCACAGTTAAGAAACTAAAAGAGCGTGAACCCTTTGATTTGTTTCATTGTTATATTATTAGCATAAGAAATGACTTGGAATTTTGTTGTTTCTTTTAGATCATTAGTAATCTGCTCTTTTTTCTACTGTTCTCCATGCTTGTGCAATATATACCCTCCCTCACCAGTGAACACTAACATTCCACTATAACTTTGAGGCTAGTTTAAATATCCATCCTGCTGGGAGCTACAGCTCATATTTAATTACCTTTCTCTGCTTAAACATTGAGAAGACAAAGGAGATGATGATTGATCCAGATAGATGTGAAGAAGCTTTGCACGAACCACCTTTGCCAGTACAAACCCATTTGCACGCATAGCTTCCAACGCTCAGCTCGGTTATCAAATTTTAAGCTTTTATGTGTCCTAGGGATATCATTCAATTGAGGAATTGGCTCCCCGTTTTTCAATTGAGAAGAGGATTGAGTGCGGATTTGCATTGCGAAACACATGACTCTCTCATAAAATTTTCAGCAGATATACTAGAAACCCAAGGGTGCCAAACCACCCGTTTCTTCTGACGTCTTACCAGTTCGCAACATTAGGCCTACACCCTAACAAAATGCTCGCAACATCATATAATCAACTGACGTTTTACCAGTAATCTCCACATGAGCATGATCCATTAAGGAAAGAATGAAAACGGTTATTATCCCGCAAGACTACTTCTCTCCCTGTTATTTTTGAGATAAGCTTGAAGAATGTATGGCAATCACCACAGATACGAAGATTTTTAATTATTCTGATAACATCACTAGGTTTAGTACTTAGTAAGCCAAATGCAAGTGCGAGCTTCTCGCTGTGACAGCCCACAAAGTGCTCCTTCTCCTCCTCTTCAATGTCAAATAGAACATATTCTGTTTTGGGAACATAACCTGCCTCTCTTAACAACTTGCTCAGTTCACTCAGTTTAGCGTATATCTTTTCTGATATAGGATGATATGTATCTCCAACAAGAAATTCATGAACAATTCCATCAATCTCTATCCAACTATATGCAGGAATCTTCTGCATTCTTCTCATATTCATAGTAGACCTGATAATTTCTGAATCGTCCCATTTATTGTCAGATGCATAGATATTTGACAAAAGAACGTAATTTCCTGAGTTCCATGGTTCCAATTCAATCAACTGCTTCAAAACATGTTCAGCCAACTTGGTATCACGATGTAACCGGCAGCCACTTAACAGAGCTCCCCAAATTATGGCATTAGCCTTCATTGGCATACTTTCTATCAACGAATGAGCTTCATCCAGCAAACCTGCTCGGCCTAGAAGATCAACCATGCATCCATAGTGTTCAATTGTTGGTTCCAACAAATACAAGCGAGTCATGCTGCGAAAATATTTACGACCATCGTCTACAAGGCCAGCATGAGTGCAAGCACAAAGGAGACCCATGAATGTGTTTCCATCAGGTCTCATACCAAGTTTCTCTACTTGACCAAAACAACAAAAGGCAGATTTCACATGCCCATGCATCGCAAGACCCGATATAACAGCATTCCAGATTACTCTGTCCTTCACCTTCATTTGTTTGAATATTTCCCAAGCTAATACCATTTTCCCACATTTAGCATACATATCAATTAGTGCCGTACCTAAAACAGCATTAGAGAAAAACTCATTCATGTCCATCAACCTAGTGGCACATTCACCAACTTCTAACGCTCCTAACCTTGCACATGCAGAAAGTACACCAACCATTGAATAACAATCCGGTCTAAGATTCTCTCCATGCATCCTATAAAAGAGCTCCAAAGCCTCTTTAGGAAGCCCATTCGCCGCATAACCCTGAATCATAGCACTCCAAGAAACAACATCCTTCTCAACCATCTCATCAAAAACCTCCCGCGCTTTCCCCATATTCCCACATTTAGCATACATATCAACCAAACCCGTATTAACAAACACATTCCTTCCCATACCCATCTCCACCACATACCTATGTATCCACTCACCAGCACCAACATCCCCTAAACGACTACAAGCAGACAACACGCGAACAAGGGTAAAACTATCCGGTCCCAAACCCATCTCCAACGACCTCTTAAACAACTCAATCGCTTCCTTAAACTTGCCAAAATCAATGTACCCACTCATTATCGCGGTCCAAGACACAACATTCTTCACAGGAATATCATCAAACACCTGGTGTGCATCATCAAGAAACCCACATTTCGCGTAGAAACAAACCAAACCAGTATTCACAAATACATCACGATTGAAACCAACTTTTATCACAATCGAATGAGCCATAACACCGGGTTTAAAATCCGATAACCGGGCACATGATTTCAACAAGAAAGGGAAAGTAAAGTTGTCTGGTAATAACCCATGATTACGCATTAAATAAAAGTAGTGAATACATTGATTAAAACAATCATTTGAAACTAAACCACGAATCATAGTATTGTATAGAAAAATGTTGGGTTGTTGGGTTTGGTTGAAAATACATTTAGCGTAATTTGGGTTGTTGAAATTGTTTAAAGTGTACTTTAAAAGTATGTTTAAGAGGTAATTGTTTTGGTCAAAATGGGTACGGATTAGACGTGCATGAATGTGTTTGAGTTGATTGAATGATTGAAAGTTGTTTTGAAATAGAAGTGATTTTAGTTCATGTAGAACTAAGGTTGTATTCATGGCAGTATTGGTACCTAGGAATATAATTCCCTCCTAGTAGGAGTATTTTTCATATTAGGTTAGATTAGCGCTGGATTATGGAGTAGTTGTTTTCTTTTGAAATTAGATGTTGTGGGCTCTAGTTTTTGTCTTTAGGGCATAGGAAAACTATGCACTAGTTTGTAATGAATGACATAACCATCTCTTTGCCAAGTCATATTTAAGAGACTAGTCAAATGATGCTTCCGGTTTTTAGTACTCACTCTGTTTCAATTTATATGAACCTATGTGATTTGTACGGAGTTTAATAAAAGAATGAAGACTTTGTAAACTTGTGATGTTTGTGTGGCAATAAATCTATCTCATTAAAGATAAAAGTGGAAGCTTATTTACAATTTAAAAAGATATCATTCTTTTTAAATGGACTAAAAAGAAAATAGGTTCATATAAATTGAAACAAAGGTAGTAGTTAATAGTAGCAATGGTTGGCTTTGTTACGATACTTCAGGCTTTAGGCTAGTGATAAAAGTACAGCTTGTGATGTACAATATAAATTAGAAAAATAGAATGACTACTCATTATCCACTTGCTATCTCCTCCGCCCCAATTTATATGGCGGTGTTTGACTTTACACGAAATTTAAGAAATAGAGGTTTACAATTTATCTCACCTTCAAAGAGTTCGTCTTTGCGAGTGGTAAAATAGAGTATTACTGCTAACTTTTTGACGATATTTGTAACTTTTCAGCACGTCTTGTAACAATGAAACACTAGCAAAAGAAACAGTCGAAGAAAGGAGAGAAGTAGAAGTGAAGAGTGTAATGAAGCACAATGTGTCGGGGCAGCTTGTGCATCTCAACTTATACAAACAGTACCTGTCTCCTTCCATGAGCACAAATATCTGTGCAACTTTGTCCATCAAATTTCAAATAAATGACTTTCAGTCTCAATTCTCATCAAAGAAGTTTACTCCCATCCTTAGTTTTTCAATAATCACAAAAGGCATGAAGTTCACATGAAAAGCCAAAAAAAAAAACAGAAAGGCAACTAGCATGAAGGTGCTACTACTAAGCTTTCTTTCGAGATCCAAATAATAGAAAACATTTCATTACAGACCAAAATATCACCTCAGACAGCAAAATTGTCCAGCAAAACACTTCGTTTTTCTTTTTTCCTCCTCGTTTTACCTAAGCTCCACAAACTATTCCATAGTTTTCCTGTGCCCTAAAGACCAAAACTAGAGCCCACATCTTATTCTGCATCAGCCCAAAAAAAATCTAATATACCAATCTGTAAAGAACTCGGACCATTGGCGCTAATCATTCCAAGCTGCGGTAGAATTTATCGCATGGGCTGCTGGTTGTAATGGTTCTTCTCTTTCTTCTTTGCTGCAGCAAGCTTGGCACTCCTTGCAGCAGCCTCTATCGCGGCAGCTCTGGCAGCAGCATCTGTCTCTTTGCTGGATTTCTTCTTCTTCAACGAGGCTACCTTTTTCAGCTTCTCCTTAACATCCACTGTCGACACATCTTCTACTTGTTCAGCTCCTCCTGTTTCCCCTTGTCCAGTAGGGGCATCTAAGCTGTTTGGCTGATCCTCTGAGTCCTTCACCTCCTTGGATGCTTTATCCTTCTTTTTCTTCTTCTTTGCACTTTTAGGCTCGGTAGACACACCATTTTTCTTTTCCGCAGCCTCTCCTTGCTGACCGTCGGTCTTCTCTTGGGCATCATCTGCAATCATAGAGAAGACACTTAGGAAAGTCTACCTTCATACCCCTTGAGTCAAACTAGCCATCTTAAACGCAAGATGGTCAACAGATGCTAACCAAAAGAAAAAGGAGAAGACATATTTCAAGAGTCGATAAAATGGAAGCTAATATAATCCCAGTTGCATCAGTCTAGAGGAGGTGGACATCAATTTCATCACCCAACTTCGATTACTGAGGAACGGAATAAAAGACACAGCCGTTATCAGAACATGAGGCAAAAGAATTACCAGGTAACTCGTCTGGACCTTTCTCCTTTGCAAAATCAGCTAAAAGTGCTTCCAATTCAGCAAGCTCCTTTTTCCTTATCTCTTTCTTTGATAGCTGTCTCTCAGGTTCTTTAGGGGCTGGTGAAGCTTCTATCTTTTTGCCAACTGGCTCAGCATGTTCTTGAACCTCAGGTTCGTGTTCATGGTCCTCCTCCACATCTTCATCTTCATCAAGAAGGTCATCTTCGCTTTCTGTTTCCTGTAATTCAACCTCCCAACTACAAATTCAGTATATGCACAAAACTGACTCGGAAAAAAAAAACAAAAAAGTTCACACTATTTTTCCAACCAAATATTGCACCAACTTGTGCACTAATTTACTTCCTTTTCCTTCTTTTCTCTTTCTATTCCCTCATGAAAGAGGAGGATTTACCTCCAAAATTTGGAGAACAAAAAGACACATAAAACATGGATATGAGTAGTGAGCCAATAGAACAATAAACCATCAGGCGAAATGAACAGACATAGAGAATGTACTACATGAATGGAAGAAACTATTAACTAGCGAAACTCCTGGTGTTCGAATAGAAACGAAAAATACTAGTTGTTCTTGCAGCCACAAGCCTAAAATTCCAATTTCAAAAGGAAGCAAACTTCTTATGACCTAAAACCACATAAGAAGTTGCCTGAAAGGACCAACGGAAACAATCCATAGGCGGTATCAACAAGTTGGAACTTGGAATTGAGGCTTAGTTGTTATTGTTTCACCTACATTAAGTCCAGCCTTTGGCTGGAGTTCTCTTAGCTTGGTTAGAAACTAGTGTATTGGTATAGGTACAAGTGTGAGATTGAACTTCTACTTTTTCTTTTTTGATAACCTATTAACTTCTATTTTTAGAGAACCACTAACTTGACCCAGAAAACTAAATACTTCCTATTGGAATTGAATGAGTCCGATCTAAATAGTTCCTATTGGAATTGAATGAGTCCGAAAAGAGCATGCCCCAACTAGTTTGGGATTAAAGCATAGTAGATTGATCAATTTTTGCATTGATAAGTGAAGCATAGTTGATTAATAATCATACAACAACAAAAACTACTATGCCTCAGTCGCAACTCGCAAACAAGTTCAGGTCAACATATGAATCACCGCTGACCATTTTTATCCAATTTTAAACTCATCTCAAGCCAACTTAAACGACTCCTAGAAAGTATAGGACGAACAAATAAAAGCGCAACATGACTAAAAACATAATCCCGTGAATCATTGAATTTCTATAGGAATAAACTAGTTTAATCAAAGATGTAAAAACACAATCTTTCACAACCCAAGGGTGTGGGCTAGTGGTTAATGAAATAGATTAATAACCACAAGGTCTCGAGTTCAAATCCCAACAAAGACAAAACACTAGGCGATTTTATCCCATACCATAGTCAAGGTGCACGCAAACTAGCTCAGACACCACAGTTATCAATAAAAAAAGACAATCTTTCACACTAATAAGTCACATAATCCCATGAATCACTGAATTTCTATAGGAATAAATTTACTTTAATCAAAGAGGTAAATACACAATCTTCCACAACCCAACGCAGTGGTCTAGTGGTTAATAAAGTGGGTCGATAACCATAAGGTCTCAGATTCAAATTCCAACAGACGCAAAACACGAGGAATTAGTCGATGTGTGCGCAAACTGGTCCAGACAACACGGTTATCAATAAAAACACAATCTTTCATACGCATAACTCAATACCATGATATAAAAATTCACAAAAACTTCCATAAACCCAAAAAAAAAAACATAACTTTCATTAAAAGAAGGGAACAACAAGAATTCCAACGGAGGCAAAAACTAGGCGATTTCTTCCCATCTATACAAGCCTTGGGCGGAAGTAGTAGGTACAAGCCTTGGGCGGAAGTAGTAGGTACAAGAATTAAGGTGCGCGTAAACTAACCTAGACACCACAGTTATCAATAAAAACACAATCTTTCACACACCTAACTCAATACCATGATACAAAAATTCACAAAAACTTTCATAAGCCCAAAAAAAAACATAACTTTCATTAAAAAAAAACATAACACAATACCTCAAGAACAGGTTCAGGTTTGTTTCAGATGCAAAAACAGGAGGAGGAGCAGTAGTAGCATAATAATCATCATCATCTTCATCATCAACATCAGCCCATGATTTCACAGTCAAGGGTGCTGGGGCCCACATAACTTGTTGTTCCTTTTCTTTCTTGGAATTACTACTCTTCTCTTTATCAGATTTTTTCTTCTTCCTTAAAGTATCAAGTGCTGCAAATACATTTGAATTCTTCACCATCACTGACCCTTCTTCTCTTCTACTCATCTCAACCCAAATCTTTTAACTAACCCCTCCCAAGATTTTTTTTCTAATTTAAAATTGGTAATTTTTTTTTTCAAGAATTGGATAAAAAAGGGTTTTTTTTCTTGGATTTGTAAAAGATAAATTTTAGGGTTTTGGAGAAGGTGTTGATAGAGGAGATAATGGAGAGAAAGAAAGAAGGAGAAGGAAGAAAATCAGGTTTATATATAATAGTAGTGTTGTTGGATTATTATGATTGGTTTGGTGCACTATATTTTACCTATGTTTTAGGAGAGACGTGAATTACTATAATTTCTATGGTAATTTGTTTTTTGTTTTTAAGTAATGACACGAAAACTAATGTTGTCTTATTATGTTGCTCCAATACTCTGAAAACGTACATTATTTTGGAGAATTCAAGCAATTTAGAATCTGTTTGGCCAAGTTGTCAAAAAATAATTATTTTGAAAAATATTTTTAACAAAAATACTTATTTAAGCAATTTATGTTTGGTAAACTTATTTAAGAAGTGATTTTTAAAATAAATTGTGTTTGAGAAATCTTTACAAAAAAGTATTTTTGAGTATCAAATTACAAAAAAAGACAGTATTAAAATCATTTAGTGACAAATATTATTTAATATGTAAACAAATTTTAAATATATATTTTATAAAAGACCTAAGTTAATTTTTTATTTTTATTTAATTTAACTTTAAAAAATAAACTATAAATTTATATTAAGATTTTTAATTAATATGAATAAAGTTAAACTAAATGAGTGAAGCGGAGAACAAAGTTTTATTTATGTTTGAGAGCTATATTGGTTTAAAAAATTAGAAATAGCGTGGTAAATAAATATTTTTGGTAAGGATATTTTTGTCTTGAAAAATTAAGAAAATGATTCTACTTCTGGGAAGAAGCATAAATTTGTAGTTTCTCCCCAACAGCAGAAAAACTGCTTCTGCTACTTCACAAAAGCACTTTTTTATGTTGGCCAAACACCTTAAATTCAAAAAAAAATATTTTTGACTTCCCAGAAGTTTGGTTAAACAGGTTGTTAGTCTTATAGATGGTAGGAGATAGTAGGTGGTGTGTTGGTGCTTCTGACTTTATTCATGACGATTGTTGTGGTCATTATTTGTTGTCATGTGGTCGATATTAATAATGTTTGTGAAATTGTTTCAAGGTCTACTTTATGAAAATAAATATTTTTTTTATGCTATTATAGTTACTTCTCCATTTGTAAGACTATATTGGGTATGTTGTTGATAATATTATTGTAGTTATTTTTGCAACTACGAGTTTGCGTTGCTCCGGCTCACTTTCTTACCCCTCAAGAATGAATTGTGTCCGATTAGAAGCACGCCTTTGTGTGGCCAAACAGAAGAATATTGGCTTCATTGAACTTCTCAATATAGTCTTCTTATTCTTCATGAAGACAACATTAGTTTCTTATTCTTCAGAGGAATTTGTCTCAATATTCTACAAATCAGGTTTTTTGTACATGTCTTCTTATTCTTCATGGTGCATTATTTCTTACTTCTTAGTAATATCTGAACAGGCTTGAATAGTAGGGTCGAAGTCTTTCACATTCTTGTATAAATAAAACAAAACAAAAGGGAATCAGAGAATGGTCTCGTTCAATTATAGCATCACCTTCATCATTCATTGGGTAGGATAAGCTTTTGGACAAGTCTGGTATGAGCAAACATTTAAAAGAAAAGGTAATGGAGTTGTATGAAGACCATTTAGAAACCATAGTTAAATTAAGGGAATTTCTTAAAATAAAGAAAGACTTTAAGGACCAAATGCAGAAAAGGCATTTTGAGACTATTATATACTGATTTACTTCAATTTGCACATTTTACAAATTACTTACCATATCAGATATGGGAGTTTAAAACCAACCAAACATGACTGGTAAACTAAAGAGA
Source organism: Petunia x hybrida (assembly GCA_037355625.1). NCBI lineage: Eukaryota > Viridiplantae > Streptophyta > Magnoliopsida > Solanales > Solanaceae > Petunia > Petunia x hybrida. The sequence continues at coordinate 411,366 of JBBBVM010000505.1, read as the reverse complement.
TTTCATTAATCAGGGTTAATTTCACCGGTGGTCACTGAACTATTGTTAATTACCACAAAGTCACTTTTGTTTCATTTGTTATCCAAAAGTCACTCAACTTTGCTCCGGTCTACAACAAAGTCACTCAAGCCGGATTTTGTTTAAAACTTGCCGGAAAAATAATGTGGCATCATTAATTAAAAATAATTTTCTTAATTAATTTTTCATCTATTAATCTAATTTCTTAACCCATTATTCTTATTCTACTCAACCCAAACACATTTCACTACGCCATTGTTGTGCATAAACATTTCATACCGATGCCATTTCTCTTTGCTTCTGTTTCGTATTGAATTAAAGTGTCAGGCACGTTATTTTTTTAAGACTTTATATCTGTGTGTCAATTATTTTTTAATGCAGTAAGCAAAAGCAAGGACATACCTATAAATTAGAGTGTCATATCTTACATGAAGATATACAAATAACTATTTTATGAGTGAAAATTTTAAAATTTTTGATAAATATTATCTACCATATAATCGCTGGCAAAAATCGAATAACTCAGAAAAATCAAAAGAAAAAAACTGAGAAAAATCAAAAACAAAAACAAAAATTCGACTTTGTTTGGTATTAGCTTGTTTGGATGGTAGTTATCAGTTGTACCGTATCGTACTGTTACTGTACTATTATTATAAAATAATATTTGTATTAATTGTTTAAAATTTTATTGTATCATATTGTTAGTCCGTCGTTACATAACGATGAAGAGCCCATTTTATGTAACGACCGATTTGGTATGATCACGTCGTTACCGTGCCTGTTTTCTCTCTTCTTCCCCTTAATATATTGATATGATCCAAACTAGGAATAGAAAAAATAACAAGAAAATAAAAATGATAAAAGCAAGACCCAATTTGAATTGATTTGGAATTAAGGAAATGAATTAGGAGATGAGGCCAAATCACCCCCTTAAAACAACAATAAAAAAGAACCTATACTAATTGATCCTCAATTGAATCTAATTCAATTGCAAACCAAGGAAAAGAGATGCTCAAGTAACAAGCTTAGCCGATGTTTACACTCAATAATAATCATCAAAAGTCTAACCCTAGCAAATGAGGCTAAGAGGCCTCAAATACTGGTTTTTAAAACGGCATAACATTGCCTTAATTGCCCATAAAGTGGGCTGAAACAAAAGTCATTAACTTAAAGTGAGCTTCTGATCATCGTCTCAGCGCTATCGTGACAGAATGGGCGCGATCGCGATGACCAAGCCAGCAGTGCTTCGCGAACGCACCAGAGGCCACGCGTCCGCGAAGGGGGCTTCCTTAGCCTTTCTCATCTATCTGCGCGATCGCGTTTGGGACCTCGCGATTGCGCTGCACAGTTGTTTGTCCCTGCGCGATCGCGTCTGTGGCCACACGATCGCGTTGAGTTGATTCTAGAGTTGACGCAGTAAGATTGTAAACAGGCCCTGCAGCCTCCAATATTTGCCCCAATAGCTTCACTTGTTCACTTTGGCCATCCTTTGCCTTGATTCTTGGCTTCCAAGCCCTTTTGAAACACTCAAAGCTTTTGATGTTGAGTCTAAATCCGCCAGTGTCGTGAGTGCCAATCCGGTCTGCATCATATATTACCATTTATCTTATCTTTTTTATAGTAACTCTATCCCGTATTATTTTCTTGGCAAAATTGTAAATTCATTCTTCATTTACTAGTATGTTATATCATGAAACGACTGCAAACAATATAATTTATCAAAACGCTGAACTCAACAAAACATAAAGTACAATACAATAGATACATTATGAAACCATATACATACAACAGTCCAAACGAGCTGTTATTTTGGTTTCAAAATTTAAAAAAATCTACATAACTAGTTTGATTTCATAAATGAAAAATCGAACCAAACCGATCTAAGCTCGTTCATTTTTATTCATTCCCCGTTCCTCATTTCCCTTTTTGCATAACCAATTTGCCTAACATTACTCAATTTGATTAACTAATTAATTCAATACAAAACAGAAGCAAAGAGAAATGACATCAGTATGAAATATTTATGCACGACGATGACGTAGTGAAATGTGTTTGGGTTGGGTAGAATAAGAATAATGGGTTGACGAATTAGATTAATAAATGAAAAATTAATTAAGAAAATTATTTTTAATTAATGATGCCACATCATTTTTCCGGCAAGTTTTAAACAAAATCCGGCTTGAGTGACTTTGTTGTAGAACGGAGCAAAGTTGAGTGACTTTTGAGTAACAAATGAAACAAAAGTGACTTTGTGGTAATGAAACAATAGTTCAGTGACCACCGGTGAAATTAACCCCATTAATCACAATAAACACTTAAATTATAACATGAAAAGCTCACTTTCGGACTCGTATAATGCATGTTTTTTGAAAATCATTAGTTTTATGTTGGTTTATAAAAGTCATATTTAATACATTTAAAGTCAATTTTGGACATTCTCGATATAAAACAATATCACATCACCAAAAATCACTTTAAATATGCGAGGACCAACTGTACCAATTTCTTGTTTAAGGGCTTTTTTTTTTTTCCTTGCCTCTATTTGCCTTTTTAATTTTTTAAAGCACTCGACTAGTCCTGGTTGCTGAATTTAACACACATGTTTCTTGTCTGATACCTTCTTATATTCATCCTGAATCGTGCAAAATAGACTAAAGCAAAGAACTAAAATTTCTATATTCAATTATGAAGGTAGAAGATTTCATTTTCAGTTTACCTTCTTCTCACTTACCCTGACCAAAACTTCCAAACAATATACCAAAATTACAGATGAAAAACTTTGTTCTTTAACAAAATTGGAAAAATATTGGCATAATGACATGACCACATCAGCTGCAAAATTTGGCATAAAATCCAAAATCACCCACCAATAATAGGTCTCTCTGTTTTTCTTGACATGGACCAGGGAATGTTCCAGAAACTTCAGCAAAATTTATCTGCACCAAATCTATTTCAAAAGAGACCTATATGTTACGAGATGGAATACTGATCATTCTTATCTTTCTTAAATCAGTGTCTTAGTGCTTCAACCGTCTAAAAGTTGTCCTTTCTTCTACGTAATCTGATTTCCTCGAGGATACAAACACTATCACCTAACTTGCCTTCGTTTATATGACAACATTTGACTAGCTTAGAAAAACACTTTCGAAAAGTACATTTAACATATATAACATAGGAGTATTAAAGATATTTTTAACGCATTGAAACCTTAGACGGAAAAGGATTTTGCAAGAGATAGTCTTACCTAGTAGAAAAGTAGATTATGCAAGGAAGAAAAGAGATTATTGCACTTCTTTTTTCTCAGGAATCTTAACTTATTGTATCAAACATTCACGGCTTTCAATTTTCATACACTTATAAGTGGGGGCAAAAACAGAAACTGCCAGTCCCCAATAACCTCATACGGTAATAACTACAATAAGCCGCATCTGATGGAAGACAACGCAGAAAAGATGCCTCACAATAGTTGGTACCGAATTCGGACTCCACATATCTAAAATACATAAAGTATTATTTGTCTTTCTACATCACACTCTGTCGAACATTGCCAATGATCACTATGCCACAAAAAATAGGAAAATCATAAGGAAGAAAATCAACACAAAGAATATCTTAATCATTAGCCACCTATTTGACGAGATGCTGTTGAGGTACTTGAGCAGAGCCCCTTGTGCTCCTTCCACATTTGATAGCGTGTCATCCATGTTCTCATCAATCCTGCAATGGAACACCAAGTTATTACTTTCCTGTTAAAAGAGTGCACCTACCCCCGCTATATTTTGACCAAAATCGTAAATAAGGACTAAGTTGTGTGCATCCATTTCAGATCAACAATCAGGTAATACAAAGGTTTTACACAATACAGTGCAAAAACAAGAGAAGCAACACACTTTAAGTGGAAGGCAACATTTTACAAGATTCTAAAAGCAGATAGCCTAAGGTATCAGAAACTTCATCAACTCTAATATATTACTCTAACCATGGATGAAGCAGTAAACTCTTACCTGCTGATAGCATAAACGTCAAATTTGAATTTAGATATATAAATGATGTCCAAAGATTTACTTATAAAAGTACTAGTGCGTCAAAATAGAAAGATGCGTTAATGAAATGGTGGAATTCATCGAGAGTACATACATCAACTTTTATGTTAACAAGTAGATATTTACCTAATGTTAATCACCCTTAACAGTTGCAAAAGCTCAATTTACTGCACGGAGATTTTATAATCTGACATAAATTTACCATATAATACAATCCAACAATGGCATGAGATTCCCTTTAACCCAATGAACTCACAAACTTGGATGTGAAACCTACAGATACAACAAGCATCCCACCCCAACCCCCCCCCCCCTCTCTTTTTCTGATAAACCCACTCAGCCACTGTCACATATACCAGGAGTACCAATTGTTATATTTTTAACCAAGAATAATTAACAGATTTCCCTCAACAATCTAGGCTTCTAAATCCTTTTATTTGGGGGATGGGAGGATGCCTGTTGTATCGGTAGGTTTCATATCCTTTTATTTGGGGGATGCATGATCTCCTCTTAAGATCAAACATTGCGCCTTGACAGCCTTACTATTCCCACTTCTCATTAACTTTCGTAATTCAGTCCGGAAGTTCATGCAAACGTTAAAAAATCAACATGTACCACAGAACATTAGTTGACAAATGGAAAAAACTAAATTGCTCTAGTTCCCTTTGCCTTTCAAGTGAGAACAAATGGAAATTTTAATCAGCTAGTTCCTTTTGTGCGGTGATTTGCCAGTTCATAACAGAGAGAGAGAGAGGAGATCAAAGTGTTGATCAGAGTGACAAGCCCAGATCTAGTGATTAGTTTTTATCACTTATAGTAACAGACAAAATCCATCACTTGTCATCGAATATTAAACTTTCCACAAGGACACTATATTGGTGTTGACTGGTGGTGGTTTTTATTGTCGTAATTTGTTTTCTGATATTCTGTCCTACATCCTTTTATTCTTTTGAAGTGCTATAACAAATTAACATTGTCACACAAACCTGATTGCAATCTCTCCTTGCTGAGATACCAAGGTTGCCAGCTGATTAAAAATGCTGCCCAGCTCATGAATAGTAGACTCAACATTTTGGAGAGCTTCTGCTCTACTCTGCATGTAGCTATCTTGAAGCGGAACCATCTGCTGCTGCTGCTGTTGTTGCTGCTGCAACAATGGCTGTGTCTCTCCATCCCCTTGCTTCCTACCAGAGAGAATTAGGCGAAAAAAGCTCATTGATACTTATAACACAGAGATGATTGCGAAAACATAATTTTATGACAGTTATTATGTATGAGAAAAAGTACAAAAGGCTGCTAAAATACAAAGTGCAAGACTCTGTGACCTCACACCAACAACTAAACTTCAATCCCAAGCTAGTAGGAGTCAACCATATGAATCATCACTACCCATTTGGCTCCATTTAGACCCGTCTTATTCCAATATTGTATAAATTTAGGTTCTAATCCTAGAAGTTCTCTACATTTTCTGCTAAAATACGAATCCCCGACCAAATTAATAAAACCTCGAAAATATTGGAGCATTTCCATAAAAAATAGAGCAATTAGGTAATACGTAAGAGTATGACAATACAATTTAAGTATATTAATAGAAGATAAACAACAAAAAATGAACTTAAAAAAAAAAGTGAACAAATTGAAAGAGCCCCAAGGGAAGAAACAGACAAAGGCAGATAAGTGTGTGTTAGTGGTGAGAGGCATGGCGAACAGTGGTAACAGGTAGGAGTGTGCTCCCTAAATATCTCATGATTTTTAAAGCAAAATGGAAGTTGCACTTTTCTTACAGTAAATAATAAGAGGCTAAAGTTATTAAGTACTTGTTAGGCAGTGTTAGCAACCAACTGGCTAATGTTTATAATCGAGGGCACAAAATAGACAAGGGAGAACATTAGCAGACTAAGATTTCCGACATTTGCTATCCCTCCCTCCCTCATTCATGCAACCCCTTTCATCTTCTGAAGCAATCTGTTCACTACTTTAATATATTTCACTACAAATAGATCAACCCTCCACTCTTTTAAACAGATTAAGCACTGACTTTCCCACCATTAGAAGTGTGCATATCTTAATCAATTTAACCAATTCAGAAGTTTCATGGAAGCAGAGAATTTAAGAAAACTTTGTTTGTAGCAAGGGATTTGACAAAAAGGATAAATTAAAGGTACTTGGAATTATCATAGACCATGTTTGAAGAAGCAGCTCTCTGGAATCTCTGATAGTAAATGGCAGGAAGATAGACAAAGCCATAAAATGAAGAAAAGGTTAATCCCACAAGAGAAGATTTATATCCTTTCTTTCAACCTTTACTTCCTTGAATCATTTGCACATATTGGCATCATAAATATGGATAAATCAGTGATTTTGGTGATTTTGCATATATGCAAGGAGTACCAAAATCAAAGATTGAAGAGAACCCCGACTCTTTTTTTCCCTTTTTGATCAGGTAAGGATAACTTTCATTCACTAAGCATCCAGGGGACCTTTTCAATAAGTAAGTAAATAAGCACGCATCCAGGGGATGCAATTGAGTACAGAGAAAACCGGCTTTTTCCTTTTCAATAAGTTAAACGTGCGCGTCCGCGAGTACAGAGAAAACTGGCTTTTTCCTTTTCAATAAGTTAAACGTGCGCGCACACGCATGCGCATGCGCGCGCACGCACACGCACATATTGTAACCAAGCATCTATTCAGTGATAGCAGGCAAATGAGGGGTAATTAAAAAAAATCATCCTCACCTTGGAAATAACTGAGAAGAAGAAAGAGAATCGTTAGCCCAAGGAGGAGGGCTGGCAGATGTACTAGCAGTACTCCTTGAAGCTAGTGGACGCTGGCGCACAAACGGATTTGAAGCTTCTTTGGTTGCCGAAGAAGAAAACAACTGCCTCCTGTTCTCGTGAACCTTCAAATTCTGGAAACAGAAGTCCAAGAACATGCAAATGACTATGATTAAGTACATCTTTTTAAGTTAATGATAACGAAGTTAAAGGGCTAAACGTAATAACCACAGTAAATATATGTACTGTTTTTTCGGTAAATAGAAGCCTTCACGAACTTGAGACGCGGAAAAGGTATATATATTTGAGTAAGAGAACATGATAACACGGAAGATATAACTAGCATTTAGTCTCACCTCTGTCCGCATGGTGAGTACTTCTTTGAACTCCTTTGTGGCAGTCATCAGTCTGTTCTTCAAGTCATCTACAACAGTTGTCGAATGACTAGTGGTATCACTATTACCACTTTCAGTTCGAGCATTAGAGTGAAGCTGGAGATCCACTACAGCAGAGTTAAGTGCTGTAATGTCTTGCTTGATAACGGCAGTCAGCTCCTGAATTTCTGTGGTCGGATCATCAAAAACAGAAGTTCTTTTTGCCACTGCAATGAGACATGGTAAAATATTACTACCACTTTCGAATAACTTTCATTTCTCAAATCAAAGAACTTGGAACAGAATCAGAACCAATACGATTCATGCATTTGGTTTCCTCGGTTTCAAAAGATGCAAATGGAAATAACCTTTCACAAGTATCTACAGACAGCTAAAAGAGAAAAGGATACATTCCATACGCCAATATTTGTAGAACGTAGGTTCCAATAGAAAGGGGTATGGTTCACCTAAAACTATCATCTCAAATGTAGTATTTGCAATATTCAAGCAATTTCTTTTCTTATTTTCAGGGATCGATATCATTGTGAATCCCTCATAACTTCTCATCTATGTTGACATTGCAGTGCATCACTGATATTTATTTCACATTGCACATTCACTACTCCATAATAGATGCTAAATCATACTCACCTCCGTCACAAAAAAAGGCCTAGTTTGACTGGACACGAAGTTTAAGAAAGGGGTGAAGACTTTTTGAAACTTGTGGTTTAAAACAAATCATAAAAATTTGTGTGGTTGTGAATCATCTCATAAATAAAAATTATTACTAAATCTAGAAAGTGGTCATTCTTTTTGGGACGGACTAGAAAGGAAATGTGGTCATTCTTTTTGGGACGGAGGGAGTACTTCCTATCTGATATGCTGATAGACTGTCTTACACTTTCAGCCATCTGATACAACAAGCATCAAGAATACTTTACACGTTCAATTATCTTAGACGCCAATTATATCAGAAACCTCGGCCCCAATAATTGCTCGCAACAAAAACAAGTGCCAAAGATTCGATGGCTTTGGTATAATTAACCACCTAATATTTAAAATATGAGGGTTAACATCTAGTGTTACTTTGCCTAACAAAGGCTTAGTTGGATAGGAAGAAATCACCTAGCCGCTGCTGGAAGAATTATTCGTGCTACAACTATCAGCCATCAACTTCATTGGATGGATGTTAACACTCAGAAAGCCAAATTCCAGCTCATATCAGCTAAATTAAGCTTATATTAGCATTAGGATCTTCATCATTTCCTTATCACAATTCAACACTTAAACAATATTGCTAAACCACAACCAATGGTGTAACAAGCTATTAAGGCACAGTTGACACATATGTCATAATCTAATTTAGTAAGGGGTATTACCAGTATTATTAATAAAAATATAGATACAACATTGAGAAATAAGATTTAAATGCATGTTACGCAAACAATTCCATAAGTTACCAGAAGTTACAACCACTTATCATAAAGACCAAAAGGTTACAACCATGGATACACCAGACCAAAGAAGCCACTCAAGACCCTTAGCACTTCATTAACATTTAACAATAGTACATAACAGATTCTTCTCCATGATTTTATTTTATTATTACCCGATTATGGGTAACTTTGCATTTAGCAGTGCCTGATTTAAGAATTCCACAATAGTGGGATGATTCCTATGCACTTATAAAAAAAAATGAAAAAGGTGGGATGACTCTCATGCTTGCTAAAATGAAAAAGTTAATAATCACAGCCCAATTAAGGTGTTGAAGTACCACAGTCGACATCTCTAATCTTGAAGTTAATCTCAGCTATCAATAATGCACTTGTTCGAAACACAATTGACAAATACTAACTACTAAACAAGTAAAGTCTTTCAAAAAGTGTTTAACAATTAGAGCGGGTTCTCCAAATAGTAAGAGTCATATAAAATAGGACAAAAGGAGTATATAGACATTCCTTCCATTGTTTATAACTAAACGTGACGCCCAACAACCCAACAAATCATCCTCAATCTCAAGCTAGTCGGAGTCAGTTAATCATAAATTGACTAGTATCACTCGTCAAGATATCCCAACCCTCCTCCTTTATCCGGGCATGGAACCCATAATGTGATCAAGCTCCACATAAATGGGACACATAGTGAATTATTACTAACACAAATTCGACATTCAAAAACTAAACGAGCGACATCTGATAAATATTATACTACAATTTCAATTTTCCTCCTATCCAACACAAAATAATATATATAGTCCTAATTAAAAAAACTTGAGTGAGAATAAAATTAACATACATTTAGCTAGCTTTGCAAGCTTCTGGGACGTTTGATGTATTCCGAACCCGATTTTCGAGGCACGTCGATTAAATTCAGATTGCATAGAAACATTAGACCTTTGTTCATCCGATCTAGAACCTGTACTAGTACTGCTGATGGGTCCATTGTGTACGGAGGAATGTGATTTTTTAAACCTCTCGGCTATACTTTGAAACTCCTGTGTCCGATCCCGTATTGATGCACTCGCTACTTTCACAGGCATTTTCAATAATCTCCAAAATCACGATCTATGTGATCATAAACAGTATCAATTACTGGATTAGATCTTAGAAACCCTAAGAATTGAAAACCCTAGATCTGTAAGAATTGTTTAGATCAGATGAGGAATGTTGAATGGAGACCGTTCGGTGTGGGGAAAAAAAAAATGATTTCAACAGCTAATGCCAGGAGGATGGGAGATTTTGGAAAAGGGGGAATTGATGGTATGATCCGACCCGAATATTTTAACCCAACACCATATTGTAGAGTGACAGCCCGTTTGACCAAGCTGCCAAAATCAGCTTATTTTGAGAAGTGTTTTTTATCAAAAGTATTTTTTAAATAAGTGCTTTGTGAGATAAATACTTTGTGTTTTGCTAAAATTTTAGTTATTAATTTGTGTTTGACCAATATTTAAAAAAACTATCAAATTTACGAAAATGGATATATAATAATATTAATTTGATTAAATATGGAAGTTTGAAAAGGGTATTCCTGTCCCAAATCATCAAAAGCACTTATTTTTTCAAGAAGCTACTTTTTTTAGCTTCTTCCCCACAACAACAAAAAACAGTTCGCTGCCACTCAAAAGCACGTATTTTTTCCTAGAAGCTTGACCAAACACCCCAAAAAATTTAAAATAAGCACTTCTGGCTCTATAGAAATTCGGTCAAACAAGCTCTGAAATTTGTACAAATATGCAAGTGTGCATGTGGTTTTATGAAAACCAAACTATAACTGACCAAATTGAACCATACCGAACAGAATTATAAGTTATTTACAATAAAATTGTAGGTTCTTAAAACAAAATCATAATTGCACCGATAACCAGTATGTTGAAAAAATATTGAACCGAAACGAATAAATTTATATGCATACAATATACTACTTTATATATGAAACTTATATGTATAACTATATATATTTTTAAATTAAGTCTAAAAAAACTAGGCATAAATTTTTTACCGTTAATCCTTGAAGTGAAATCACTAATGTCCAACATCACAACCTACTGTAATAGTAATAGTACTTGTAATAATACTTAAAGTTGAAACTAACATACTTTAATAGTGTATTGTTTTCAACAGTTTTAGACCGCAAATTTCCTTAAACCTAGTTCTTGCAAAAATGACACATTTATTGTAAAAGGTCTTCGCGGACCATCGTGTTTGTCTTGTAAATTTTGTTTACTTTTGGTGAAGGTTTAATCTCTTTTTAGATTCATGACGACTTATGTTTATTCTGAACTTTGATTTAATATAGAACATTAAATGATTGTCTAGTTTTTTGTTTATTCATTCTTACCCACTTTTTCATAATGTTGTTTGGAGACTTGATATTTTAAAGTGTTTCACTACCACATATTGTAACGAATCATTTTAGACATCCATTGCCAGATATTCAATTGAATGTGATATCATTGTTGTCTCTAATATAGTTTACTTTCGTCAGATGAAATTTATATTTTGGTTTAGTCACTAGAACCGTATGAGTTCTGCAATGAAAGTGATACATATTTTTCAATGTTGTTGTCTTGTATGTCAAAAATACAATTTTGTTGTTCTTTAAAAAATATCAAAAATTAAGAGAATCGTACCGATATTGAAGACTATATGATTGGGACGGTTTTGAAAATTCAGAGTTTGGTTATATATACTAAAATAACCAACAAACTGGTATGTACGAAATTTTCAAAGTAACCGACCAAACGAACCATTGACACCCCTACGAATATGATTGTCCACGTTTAAGAAAGAATTTAGCTAATATTCACCGACGATGTAATTTTTTTTTTTATATATTGTCGGGTAATTAAGATCATATGACAAGTAAATTTTTAAGTATTCTTACTTGTTTTACTAATATTTAAACTTTAATTATGATAATAATTTGTCCAAGTCAATTTTCTCCCTTTATTGCCAAAGATACCAAACTGTATGCTAGTTTCTTCTATTGTAGTTTTTAAAGGTCAATTCTTGAATCGTGACTCAATCATTGGTCAATTTTTTTAAGCTATATTAGCTATTTATAAGAAGTATTAGGCTTGAAAACCTTAAAACAAGTAAGAATACATGAAAATTTACTTGTAATAGATCTTTAATCCCTCGATGGTGTAAAATAAGTACAACCGTCGGTATATATTAGTTATAATTTTAAGAAATGTCATAATAAGCTCAATAAATAATCTCAATCTTCAAGTTTTGGTGGCGCGACAAGTGACAACACTTCATCACCAATTTTACTAAATCAATAAAAGTTTAATTCTTCATAAATTTGGTAATTTTTTATCAGCCCGGTAAAACTCGTGAAGAATTGTGCACAACTTTTAGAGGGTGTTTGTCCATAAAAACTAGCTGCTTCTTTTTTAAAAAAATCAAAATAATATTTGGTCATTTTGGCACATTTGCAAAAAAATCTACCACGTATCCTCAAAATTGACTGGTGTTGCCTTTTTATGCCCATTTAAGATGGTTTTAACAAAGTGATCTCTGTTTCATCCATAAATAACTCCAAGTTATCTTGGAGAATGTGGAAAGAAATTAAAGGGCAAATGTTGCCTATGCAAGAGGTGTCAAAGGCAAGTGTTGTCTAAGAGGCAGCACTTACGAGAAAGGGAGGGCGGGATACATGCATCATTATAATATTTCATAGGGGTATCCTCATATTGAGTTTCGGGGATCCGATTCGAGATCTATTTTCGCGAGTAGGTCTTACGTGAGTTGTATAGCTCGTTTGCAAAGTTTGGCGTGATTCTGAGCCTCGTAAGGTCCCGTTCGTACCCAAAATGCAGCACCAGCTGATGTTAGTGCACTTCCTGGCAGCATGGCCTGCAGGATAACGCCAAGGGGGTCGCGACAGTATTGCCTTCTGCAGCTTCTTCAGCGCTCTGGGCAACGCAATGGCGAGGGGTGGTGGTGCGATAGCACCCAGGTGGGCGCGAAAGCACAAGTTTCATGGATATAAATTGACCTTTGTCGGCCAGAGTTCATTTATTCCAAAATTTGACGACTTGGGTCGATCCAAGAGCTATCTTAAGGTACGAAATCTCTCCTAAAGTCCAAGTAAGTGTTTCTAACTTCATGATGTTGTTAATTAAAGGTTTTGGGGCGTGAAGTCATGGAATTTAGTTTGGGAAAGAAGAGGGTCGGAATCCTCACTTTGAAATTGGGGAATTGAGTCAAGTTGGACTTAATTATATAATCTAATGGTATTATTGAATTCATGGGACTATGAGGAGTTCAAAAATGTATGATTTATGGGCATTCGGTTGAGCCTAGCTCATGGGTAATTTCACAATTGTCATCTTTCTCCGGCTAATAGCTAAATATCATTTTATGAGCACTCACATGTGTTGCCTCTCTTTTTTGGCTTAGAGAAAGGTGGTTCCGAGAGGCACTGGAAAGGAAAAGAGCTCGTTCATTAATCAATTGGACCCTAAACTAAAAGTAAGTGATTTCATCATTCTTTGACGACCTTTGGCCTTTGTGGATGATCTATTCACACTTTCTTTACGTGAATAACTGTCGATAAGGCGTACATAATACGTTGAGATTTTGCGTATAATTGTATATTATAATGTTAAGTCCTGGTTTGGTGTTTACCGTGTAATTGGGGATATTGTACTCCACCATGTAGCTTGATATGTTTTGATTGACTTGCATATGTGTGTTGTGATATGTGATATTTACTAATGTACCATGACACTTCTCCTTGAATACTCCGCGTCAATTCATCCATCACCAGGACAAATAAAAATGGGCTAAGCGTTGATCCCTGATGTAGCCCTACCTCGACTGGGAAGTGCTCTGAGTCTCCTCCTATTGTCCTCACTCGAGTCTTAGCCCCTCTGTATATATCTTTAATTGCTCTGATGTATGCCACCGGGACCCTTTTAGATTCCAGACATCTCCAAAACACCTCCATAGGGACCTTGTCATAAGCTTTTTCTAGGTCAATGAACACCATATGTAAGTCCCTTTTCTTGTCCCTATACTTTTCGACCAGTCTTCTCAAAAGGTGGATGGCTTCCGTGGTAGATCTCCCGGGCATGAATCCCAACTGGTTCTTGGAAATAGACACAACCCTCCTTATTCTCATCTCCACTACCCTCTTCCAGACTTTCATATTATGGCTGAGAAGTTTGATGCCCCTATAGTTGTTGCAGTCTTGAACATCTCCATTGTTTTAGTACAACGAGACCATGCTACTCCATCTCCATTCCTCAGGCATCTCTGCTGACCTAAGGATGACATTGAACAATCTGGTAAGCCATTCTACACCTACTCTGCCCACACTCTTCCAAAACTCTACTGGAATCTCATCCGTCCCAGACGCTCTTCCTCCTCGCATTTTCCGGATTGCCCTCTTGATCTCCTCTACTCTTATATGCCTACAATACCTAAAGTCTCGACGACCCTCTGAGTGTGCTAACTTACGGAGCACAATATGCCTGTCGCTCTCCGAGTTCAAGAGTTCATGGAAGTACGATTGCCATCTCCGCCTAATCTGAGCCTCTTTCACTAATACCTTACCATCCTCATCCTTGATGCATCTCACCTGATCCAGATCCCTTGATCTCATCTCCCTTGCCTTTGCGAGCCTATACAACTTTTGGTCTCCCATTTTTTCAGCTAATTCTTTATACAGACGCTCGAAAGCTGTCGAAACTGCTAGCTTCGCTTCCTTCTTTGCCGTCTTATATCCTTCCCTTCTTCCTCTTTTCTTCCTCATCATGCTCTCAATTAACTTCATGAACGCGGCCTTTTTTGGCATCCACTTTCACTTAGACATCGTCACTCCACCACCAATCCCTTTTGTATCTATATGAGTTTCCTTTTGAAACCCGTAACACTTTTCTGGCGGCTCCTCAAATGCACTCCGCTGTCCTAGCCCACATGCTACTCGCATCCCTACAGCTCTCCCAGGCACCCATGGCATCCAACCTCCTACCCAGCTCCTGAATCTTCTCCACGGATAGAGCTCCCCATTTAATCCGAGAGCGCTCTGACATAGCCCTCTTCTTCCTCGGCCTCACAATATCCAGCTCCAAAACTAAGAGCCTATGCTGGGTAACAAGATTTTCGCTCGGGATAACCTTGCAATCCCTACACTCGCCCCTATCGCTCTTCCTTAGGAGAAGGTAATCGATTTGGGTCTTCGCCCCCGAACTACAGTCCGTCTACATTTATTGATAAGTTAGCCAAAATATTCTGTCTATTTTACAAATAAATGAGTCCAAATTGACATCACTTAGCTCATATAAGAAAATTCAACAAAAACATAACATAAGGCCAATCCAACATTATTTCTTTATAGTGTGAGTCAAATGCTATGTACATTTTGTAAATATAAATGAGTCCAAATTGTCACCACTTTCAATAAATGTCCAAAACACACACCAAATAATTTCTCTGTTTAAACAATCCAATCTTCACTTGAAAATCGCGGAGGTTTTCCTAAGCAATTAATTAATTACATTTTGAGGATTCCCATTTGTAAGGTGAAATTTTGCACTGGTGACGTGGTTGAAGTTTACACCGGAGAACTTTTGCGCCGTTTAGACTTTGCATAAGGAATGAAATTGGAATAGTCTATGATGCCAAAGATTGACTTTTGCATTCATAGGTTCATCACTAACAATTTGCTTCTATTTCCCAAAGTAGTAGTAGCGACAACTTTTGCACCGACGAATCTCGCCGTAGTTATGGACGTCTTTTCGGAGGTATCAGTGACGCCATCGCCAGTAGTAGCTATGTCGCCATCGCTAGCAGTGGTGGCGACAATTACTTGCGGTGGCACTTAAATTTTAAAAAATTAGTTTTTTAATTAATAAAAACGTGCTCAAAACTTTAAATACCATATTCAAAAGTGCTCAATTCATACAGAAAATATTTATTTTTTCCTCCCTCTTAAGATGATCAATAATATCTCCACTTACTCTAAAATCTAACTCAAACCTTATTAATGATAGTGTTTATGTGGTGAAAGGCCACGTCTACATTATTTTAGGACTTACGAGTATATTTCTCAATTAAAAAGAAAAAGAAAAGCAACTTAAAATACTAAAAGTAAAGGCATGGTCTTTCTGTAAATTTTTATTAATTATATGCCCATTTTATTAACCCATAAAAGGTTAATCAACCTTTTCTTCCATAATTAATTACCGAACTTTAACCAAAATTACTCTTAATCCAAACCATCAATTACCATAGACCCTCTAATCTCAACCATCAATACATCAGTCGTTCTATTAACCACTTTAACTAATAAAGCCAATCTCCACCGTCAACAACCTTCGACGGTTCAGATCACGCCACGCAAGACACCACGTCATTATATTTCTCAAATTTCTCTACCCCAAATAAAATCCCCACCGTCAAATGATATCCTCGATGGTGATAAAGCACGCCACGTGGCATAATTTTTATTAAAATCCACTCTGAAAGATTGTAAAACCAAAACGAACCCTAAAGGACTCATTCACTTTGATTTTTATTAAAAAGAAGGGTAAAAATATATTATTTCGGAAAAAATATTAAAAAGATAAAAAAAGTTAGGGTTTCAAATCAAACACAAATCACAAATTCAATTTCCCTGATCGGAGCCCTAGAAATTTCAATTCTCTCAATTCTCCTTCGATAATTCCGAGGAAACAAAAAGGTATGTAAATTAGTACTATATATTATGTATTATTATTGTTTAACTAGAAATGCATAGAATTTTTTTAATTATTTTGTTAAAATTGAAGTTTATTATGTTTTGATTAAGTAATTTGTGGTTAAACAGATCTGGAAATAGGTGTTTTATGTGTGGAATATGATGTGTGATGGAATATGAAATTTGGGGAAGTAATTTTTGAGTGATTATTGTTAATGGAAAGTGGTGTAGAAGAAAAATCTGGTGGCGGTAGTGTCGAAAATTCGAAGAAAAAAAGGTCTTTGGATCTACAGACACTATATAAGTCTGGTGAGAATTTGAGTGATGTTAGGAAAAAGAAGAAGAAGAAGAGGAAGAGTGTAAAAGAGGTGTCGTTGGACCATAAGGTTAAGGTTGAGGTTGAGCCCGAGCCCGAGCCCGAGAGGAAAAAGAGTAGGAGTAGTATAGATGAGGATCATCATGTGAATGGGGATAGTGCAGGACGATCAGTTGAATCACGGTTGTCATCATCGTCTGGGTTGGAGAAAAGGTTAAATGGGTTGAGTGGATTTTCTCTTAGTTTAGATAGTAATGGAAATGCGATTCCCATTCCGAAACGCCCACGTGGTACCATGGCGCGAAAGAAGTTTGATAGTAGTCGTGCTTTGAAGTTATCGAAGTTTCAGATTTCTGTCAATGGAAATGGGAAAGTAAAAGGTGAGCCTGAGGAAAATGAGGGTGATGATCAGCTTACAAAGAAGCCGGCTTGTCTGGCGGAGAAGCTAAAAGTGATGAACGGACTTCTAAAGTACGTAGTTCTTCAGCAGGTAATGGTGTTACTGTCAAGGTAAAGAGACGGGTAGGTGTTGATGAATCAGGGGGAAAGAAGAAAGGTAGGGCGAGTTCCGTTCGGCATGCTAAGGACGATGGTCATGTAGCTGAGAAAAATGAGGGTGATCAGCTTCCTATAAAGCCGGCTTTGTCGGGCGAAGAAGCTAAAAGTGATGAACGGACTTCTAAAGTACCTAGTTCTTCAGCAGGTAATGGTGGTGGTACTGTCAAGGTAAAGAGACCGATAAGTGTTGATGAATCAGGGGGAAAGAAGAAAGATAGGGCAAGTTCCATTCGGCATGCTAAGGACAATGGTCATGTAGCTGTAAATAATGGTGAAGCATCTTCTAAAAAGCACCGGAGTACTCGTAACAGGAGAAAGGATTTGTCATCTAGTAGGAGTAGAAAATCTGTAAAGAATGGTGTACCATCTGGTGATAAATTTGGAAGCTTTTCTCCAGATTCTATGGATGATGATGATGAGGAGAACCTTGAGCAGAATGCTGCAAGGATGCTGTCATCAAGATTTGATCCTAGTTGTACCGTTTTTTTCTTCAAAAAGCAGATCTTCAGCATCACAATCTGCTGACAGATTATCTCCATTCACTCCTGGTCAGGATTTTGTTAGTCGGGAGGGGAATTCCTTGGCTGGCTCAGAATCTGGATCGTTTGATACTGCTAACAGAGTACTACGACCAAGACAGAAGCTCAACCAGAGGGGTAATTCTAGGAAACGCCGTCATTTCTATGAAGTGCTTCCTAGGGACTTGGATGCTTACTGGTTATTGAACCGAAGGATTAAAGTCTTCTGGCCATTGGATGAGAGTTGGTATTATGGACTTCTGAATGATTACGACCCAGAGAGAAAACTCCATCATGTTAAATATGACGACAAAGAAGAGGAATGGATAAACCTAGAAAATGAGCGGTTTAAACTCTTGCTTTTACCTGCGGAGGTACCTGGAAGAAAGAGAGTCAGAAAATCTGCAAATCTTACGAAAAGTACCGAGAAAAGAAAACTAGACTTGACTGTAGATGATCACAGCCACCCAGGTAACTGTCTGGACTCAGAGCCCATTATATCTTGGTTGGCTCGATCATCACGTCGAGTAAAGTCTTCTCCTTCCAGGCCACTGAAAAAACAGAAAACACTACAGTTGTCTACCCCTGTTGTGTCATCATCGCTGCATGCCAAAACTGAGGGTACAAGCGGTGATGTAGGTTCCTTGAACAGCAGTGAAGGTAACCCAGATTTTGATGTTCTATTCCCAGAAAAATTGACTGGTCTTAGCAAGGCTGAGAATTCTTTTGTCGAAAACCATAGCAGCCCCAATGATGGAAAACCTGTTGTTTATGTTCGAAGGCGTTTCCGCAAGAAGAGAGATGGGCAACCTGTGTGTGAAACTGACAAAGCTTATGGAGCTGATATAACTACTCTTTCTGATGCACCAGTTGTAGATGGATCGCTGATCCACAATACCAGCACGTGCATTCCTGGCCCTGATAGTGAGCAATTACTGGTTGCTGTTGATGATGAAGGGTTGATAAGATTACACATTCCATTGCTAGACGCTAAGAAATTCAGGGTTGAAATATGCCTACCCATATTGCCATTGTTTCTGCTTGAAGCGGAACAGATCTGGTTATCTCGTACTGTTTTGCTGCTGCAGCATGGCACCATTATGATAAGGTGGCCGAAAATTATTTTAGAGATGCTTTTTGTTGATAATGCAGTGGGACTCAGGTTTCTTTTGTTTGAGTGTTGCCTCAGCCACGCCGTGGCCTTTATTTTCCTTGTCCTAACATTATTTAAACAAGCTGATGAAGAATGGAGGTTCGAAAGTCTACAGTTACCTGTAACTTCGGTGCGGTTTCGGCTTTCTTGTACTCAGGATGCTAAGAAGCAGCAATCTTTTGCGTTTTACTGTTTCTCCAAGGTCAAAAATTCAAAATGGTTATACCTAGACTCCAAGCTTCAGAAACACAGTTTGCTTGCTAAGCAGCTGCCTCTCTCTGAGTGCACATATGAGAATATCAAGTCCCTTGATAGCAGAAGTGGGCAATTACAGTTCAATGTGCATGCAGAACCATCCTCATTTAAGGTACTTACTGTGTCTCTTTGTGTTCTTCTTTCTGGCCATCGTCTTTGAAGGTATTGTTCGTTAATGCTATAGTTAGGGTAGTACCTTTCTTTATTCTTCTTTCTGCTGTGTCCTTTTTCCCCCTCTTTCTTACTTTACTATTTTGTTCTTTTATCCCCATTTATGTTTTACCAGTGCTATTTGTCACTAACCATGGTGAGCATGATCATATCTTATTTACTTGCAGAAGAAGTTAGTGCCAGGTTGTCTACCCACAGGCACTTCGACAGAGAGCTTCAGTGCAAGGTTTACTCATTCTGCTTTTAGTTCTGCAATGAAGCTTGGAAGGATTCCTCCTTTTGCTCTCTCATTTGCTGCTGCACCCACTTTCTTCATATGTCTACATCTCAAGTTACTCATGGAGCGCAACTTTGCTTGTGTTAGCCTCCAGGATTATGATTCTAATGCTTGCCAGCCAGCTACAGATGGTGGCAGTCCGCTGAAGTGTTCTGAGATCACTGAGAATATTGCTGAAACTTCATTTAGTGGAGCTAGTTCTGCTGGAGGGTCATCACTCTCTGAACGGCAACTTGGGGGGAGTTCAGTTTGTGAGCAACAGCTAGGGAGTGAACGTGTTTCAGTGAAGTCATCTCAAAATAGTCAATTAGATATTACCCCAAGCTCTTTCATTGCCAAACATCCTGAATTGGACACATCTGATGTGATTGTTGCTTCAAACAAATTGGAATCTGATGATAAAAATTTGGAGCAGTTAGTTGCATCTCCAGGGAGAAGGCATTCTAACAGTATATCTCACAGCTTGTCTAGTGCTCCGTGCCATTCTGGGTTGGTGGGGATGAGTGTTGTGATTCCATCTCTTGACCAAGTAGAGGGATTATCTGATGGAAAAGGAATTATCTTGGGTGAGGCATCTCATTTGACTCCGAATGTAAGTGATGACATGATTTCCAGCCGAAACCCGACTGTTACAAGTAATGCGGTCCAGAGCCCCCATACTACAGGTACAAGTGATCGTATGGTCCAGAGCCCCAACCCTTCTGGTCCTAGAGGGTTGCTGTATCGTAACAGAAACAGTTCTAGTTCTTCCCATTTTGGAGAAATTTCACCTGTGTGGGTCGATGGGAAGACAAATTCTACACGTGGTGGATTTGGCAATGGACCAAAGAGACCTCGAACGCAGGTACAGTACACACTGCCCTATGGAGGTTACGATTTTGGCTCAGTGCATAAAAATCACAGCCCACGAAGTCTTCCTTATAAAAGGATTAGAAGAGCTAGCGAGAAGAAGAATGCAGATGGTTGTAGTAGTTCGCAGAGAAATGTTGAGTTACTAGCTTGCGATGCAAATGTGTTGGTTACCCTTGGAGACAAAGGGTGGAGAGAATTTGGAGCACAGGTAGCCCTGGAAATTGCGGGTCACAATGAGTGGAGAATTGCTGTCAAATTTTCTGGGGTCACCAAGTATTCATGCAAGGTTCATAATGTTTTGCAGCCTGGTGCAACCAATCGTTTTACGCATGCCATGTTGTGGAAAGGGGGGAAGGATTGGGTCCTGGAGTTTCCTGACAGGAGCCAGTGGATGTTGTTCAAGGAGCTGCATGAGGAGTGTTATAATAGGAATATTCGTGCTGCCTCAGTTAAAAATATTCCTATTCCTGGTGTTCGTTTGATTGAAGAAATTGAAGATTATGCATCAGAAATCTCCTTCATTCGCCCTTCACCAAAGTACTACCGGCAAGTTGAAAATGATGTTGACATGGCCATGAATCGGTCACGTATATTTTATGACATGGATAGTGAGGATGAGCTGTGGTTATCCAAGAAAAACTTTAGTTGCTCTGATGAGAGTAAATGTGAAGAGATATCGGAGGAATTGTTTGAGAAGACAATGGACATGCTAGAGAAAGTTGCATATGCCCGACAGCGTGATTACTTAACACTTGATGAACTTCAAGAGCTGATGGCTGGTGTAGGGTCAATGGAAGTAGTTAAATCCATCTATGAGCATTGGCAGAATAAGCGGCAGAAGAAGGGCACAGCCTTAATACGCCATCTCCAGGTATGGTTAGTTTGAAATTGGCAACTTTTAATCAATGAGTAACAACTACCAGCTTGAGATCCTATGTTAGTAACACCTGTAGGCTGTTATTAGCTGCTGAAAATACATATATAAAATGCTACAAAAAATCATTTCTTATCATCTCTAACCTGTATAGAATCATATCTTATAATCTACTACCTATAAAAATCATTGCTGATTATGTTCTGCTTCTTCATCTCTATGCCGGGAATGGGAATCCATGACATCAAATGAGTAGGGATGTTATGCAAAGACTGTGTTTACTATCCACCAAAAAAGATACAGTTGAGTATGTATCAAATGAAGTTGTTATGATCTGTGGATGAAAAAGAAAAGTTAAATTCATTATACACGCAATGAGAAATTATATAAAATCAGTAGTTCTAGAGTTTATGGTTGTTTGACTTGTCAACTCTTTTGTGAGGTCGTTTAAGACTCTCATTGTGGAACAGTAAGGTTTAGAGGAAGCAATGTGTCTGACTAAGTTTAGAGTTGGTCATGAGGTGCTGGGTTTTCGGTATTGTGGTGAACCGACCATATTCCTAGGTTTTTCCTACCCCATTGAAGATCTCGTGACATTCCTCTCTTTAATTGAGATTTTTCGTTTATTTAAGCCCCCCTCTAGGTTTAACAACTTGCTCTCAGTGTTGAAGGCAAGAGTCAACCTCAGCTCTACCTGATGTACAATTTGGATATGCCTTCATTAAATTCAGCCCCTAAAGATATTCCAGTTTGATGGTTGAAGAGATAAGATACTGTGGTCTGTGTTTGTTTGTCGCTTTAGAACTCCATGTGTCCCAAGTTTTTTTTTTTTTTTTTTTTGATAAAGTAAATAAATTTTTAGTGAAAGGGCCCTAAAAAAAACCCCATATACAAGTAATATTACAAGTATAAAACCTACAAAAAGATTTGGCTGTCTACGAAGGACACCCAGTCTACAAAAAGTTTAATGCAATATGTACTGACCATAGGATCCTTGATTCTGTCTTCATCTAATTGATTTTGGTTATGCTTTGCTTTATGGTTAACTGTGGGTTCTGAATGTGTAGAAACTTTTGAGACTAAACACTTTGTTCCCATCATTTCTGGTATCAACCACGACTGATTTGCCTTGATTATGAAGAGTATTAACAATATATGGGATATATTTGATCCCAAAAAAAAACAAACACTATGAATGGGATACGGTCCTTTGAATACAGTCTGGCTATAGATTAAAACACGGTTTTTTGGCGGAACTTCGGTTGATACCTGGACTTTTTATTTGCCTTGATGTACCCATGTCAGAAGGGTATAACATGGTATAGGGATCTTCTATTGATTCACTTTCTAGTGTCTTGTCTTTTCCTGGTCAAATTTTTAAATGCCGTCATGCTTAAAATTTTCGTTTGTATCACATGCGAAAAATATTTGATGGGACTGATCTTCTGAGATAATTTACTGGTTCTCTTTTCTTCAGCCCCCCCTTTGGGAGAGGTATCAACAGCAATTGAAGGACTGGGAGCGGGCAACGTCAAATGCTAATCTTGGCTTTGCCAGCACATGCCAGGAGAAAGCAGCTTCCCTGGAGAAACCGCTTATGTCTGCATTTTGTTTGAAGCCTCGTGGTCTGGAGGTTCCAAACAAGGGGTCAAAGCAGCGCTCCCATAGAAAAATCTCAGCTTCAGGACACAATCATGCTGTCTCAAGGGATCAAGATGGTCTTCATCCCTTTGGTACCTTTTCTGCCAATATGCTAGCGCCCATACTATTTTTTTTTTTTAAAAAACTTTCATTTTCTTACTTTTGCTCAACTACTTTATAGCAATTTTTTATTTATCTATCCTTCATCTTCATAGGGAGAAGAGTAAATGGATATGCACATGGAGATGAGATGGTTGTGTATCCGAGCCATGAATATTCAGATGGTTCCCCTATGCTACACGCGTCACCTCGAGTTTTCTCACCACGAGAGGCATCTGGGTTTGGATATTTCTCCTTGAACTCAGATGTGTCAGATTGGAATCATCAGCAAAAGTTTTATAGGAACAAACCAAAGAAGATCGGGTCATTTCAATCTCCTAGTAATCCACAGATGGTGGCTTCGTATGATCAGAGAACTATTGTGAAGAGAAATGGGGTTCATAGGTGGAATATGGGCTCAGCTGAGTGGCCTAGTCAAAAGCATTATCATCCTGAAGGATCTCGTGGCTTTGCAATTGATCAGTTCGACAGTTCAGATATTCATGAATTTAGGTTGCGTGATGCCTCTGGAGCAGCACAGCATGCTCGTAACATGGCTAAACTGAAGAGGGAGAAGGCCCAAAGGTTACTCTACCGAGCTGATCTAGCCATTCATAAAGCTGTTGTTGCTCTCATGACTGCTGAGGCAATCAAAGCTGCTGCTGAGAGCCCAAAAGTTGATGGTTAGGTTGTCTCTGAATACATGATTACCAGGTATTAAGCCTCCTGATCCCTTCTAATGGCGTGTCCAGCCAAAGTCTCCATCATCCTTTTGGAGTGCGCTAATCTTGCAAAAATTACTGTGGTCTGACATCCATCATTGTTGATAGCATTTAGCAAGGATTTTCAGCATAGGTGGCTGGGGCAGTCCTGGTAGCAGAATTTTGTTCTCTGCCTAGGTTGTGATGCTACATTCTCCAATTATACGTCGTCACAGTCAAGGCAGTTCTGGTACATAGTTTTTTTTAATCCTTTTTTGCCCACTATTCTTCCGGGAGCAGGTTTTTCCAGTTCATTGCAACTGAAGGGCTCGTGCCGGTAAGGGTTGCATGGAATTTTGCGATGCTGATCATTGTACAGATTTTTATCAGTGTTTTCCCTTTTCTTTAGCTTCTTGTCTTTGTTGACCCACTTAACCTTAGCGTAGTGCTTGATGCTGAAGGAGCAATTGTCCAAAATAATATGATACGTCTCTTGAAAGAAAATCACAAAATTTGAGTTTGGGCTATGGAGCAGCTATTATTTTGTATTTAAGGATAGCACCTTATTTGTTGGAAAACAGAGCAAGGATATGGCTGTAAGTAATCACCCATTAAATGAGGCATTAATATTTTGCTTCTACGGTTGACAGTGAAGTTCAAAATGATTTCAAATGTTCATATTTGTAGCATAAAGGTAGCTTCTTTTGATTGATCTTTCTATGAGGTGCATGAAGTTATCAGTGTTTCAGTTCAAAGCTTGTACAAGTTGGCACTTGGCTGTGGTGTTTTGTAGTAGCAGTTAATTTTTCTTTAAGTAGGCAAAAACGCACACATACACACGTTGTTGTGTGTAAGCCCGCATGTATATTGTACTCCCTGTGGTCCAAAATAATTTTCCATTTTGGGTTATTAAGAAACTTAGTCAAGTATATTAACATTACATGAAGGGGATATTTTACCATTGGGATTGGGGTTAAAGTGTGGGTAAATGAAAAAGAAAAAAACATTCTCGTTTTTGTGACTGGACAGTTATTTTGGACTATTTTAAAAAGCCTAAAGTGGAGAATTGTTTTGGAGTGGGGGAGTACCTTGTTCCGGCTGTATGAATACGTGCATGTCATAGTGCCTACCTGAGGCATCGCCTTCGACACTTGCACTCCTTTCCCGAGCTAACAAATAAACGTAAAAGAGGTAATGTGTAACTAGATAACAGCAATTGTAGGACTCCTGTCTCGTCTGTTTTCTAGTAACTAAACATCAAAAAAAAGAAAAAAAAGAAAAAAAGGGAATTTGTAGAAAACAAAATTCGGAAAAATGACTTTCATTGTACTGAACACATTCCAGATCTTAAAGATTGTGAATCATACTTTGAACGCTAAAATACCGTCTCCGAAAGAAAGCAAATCCAAAATACCATGCATCCTAGAGAACGTTTATGTTATTCATAAACAAATATTTATGTTACTACAACAACATACCAGTATTACACAAGTGGGGCATGAGGAGAGTAAGGTGTACGCAGACCATATCCCTATCTCGGCTCAGGTAGAGAGGTTTTCGATAGACCATCGGCTCACAAACAATTATGTTACTCATCAACAAATATAGAACATTTATGTTTGAAATGCATAAACCTACACTTGGTTTTCAACCTAAAGGTGTTCCACCAGAGTCCAAGATAGATAAAAAAGCAGTCACAGCCCAACATGCCATCTTTCGTACTAGCTAGTCAGATGAATTGAGTGATTCGTAGACGGGTTATTCATACTGATCCATCTTTCATCCTTTTTAATTGAGAGGTTGATATTTGCTTGAATAATCACGTAAATATTTTAAATCGTATAATCGCTTAATCAAAAATCATGAGTTAGCGTGGTTAAGGGTCAAGTGACTCAGGGAGTAGAAGAGAGATTTAAATGGTTTTTGAACTCATATTTTTTACACGAATTATATATATACACACACGAAAAGAAAAGATTACTCACATAAACAGTCTCCATTACAACATAGTACTACAAAATAAACTCTCCAAATCTCAATTAACAGAAGTTGTTGAGTATTAAAACTTCTTATCTACAATCCTATTTTTAGAATAAGTTAAAAGGCGCATGCCCCATAAAGAATGCCCACAATTAAAAATTACTAGTATGAGAATATATGGAAATGAACTTTAACTAAGTGATAAATATATGTACCAAAAGTTATATACCTACCTTTGATGTTTACGCCAATCCAATAAATACATCACATGTCATCACATACACTCTTATCACTAAACCATAATTAATTAATGTACACTAACCTTAACGGATGAGTTCTAAGTTAACATAATTTAATATAAACACGGAATAAATTCTCCATGCTAAACGGAATAAAAGAAGAGGAACTGGAACATTATTTTGTGAAGTTAACTGTCACCTAACCGACAAAACCGCCAAAATTCCCTCCTCACCTCACCCTCCAACAAAGAGAAAAAAGAGAAAGAAAAAATATTTTCAATCATATTCCAAAGCCACGAAGATCTTCTATCAATGTCCCTTCTTCAATCATAAATAAAATCTACTCTATTTAATCATCAGGTAACTTTTCTTAATTAATTTGTTGCTCTTTTTAATTCTTTTTCTTGAGTTGCTACAAGAATATCAAAATGGATATTGATAAATGATCATTTTTGTTCTCCATTTATATAAAATATATTTTAACAGGAAAAAGAATAAGGTTGGAAATTTTTTGTTGGTGGAATCATGTTTAATCGAATGAAAGAAGAGGAGAGAATTGAAAAGATCATTCGTGGTCTTTTAAAGCTTCCAGATAACAGGAGATGTATCAATTGCAACAGTTTGGTACGTAACACTTTACATTTATTTATTTCTCTATATACACTAATGTACTTAGCTTGAAGAATGAAGAGTAGGAGTTGTACCCGATTTTCCCTTTAATTTGTAACAGTTTAGCCCGCTAATAATATTGTCCGCTTTGGGCCTAAGTTTGCACGGGTTTAAAACGCGTCACTAACGTATAAGGCATGCATAGCGGCGGATCTAAGATTTGAGTACGTTGGGGACACCACTAAAATTTATATTGATATGTCAATTGTTCTGGGTGCCATGTAGTATATATATTCGATTTATAATGTATTTATACCTATACACATAAAAATTTTGCCGACATCAACGGGTGTCGGTGCACCCGTAACTAGTACATTAGGTCCGCCTCTGGCATGCATACTTATGTAACCAGCATCTCTCGTGTGTTATGCCGATGGAGGATGCTCCTAGCTTGGGTGTCACATAATCCTTATGTTAATGCTAGAGTTCAATGCCATAATGGTCATATTGGAAGAAAAGGATCTATATATGTGATATTATTTAGTTAGGATTAAGTTTTAGTCAAGTTAGTACACCAGTTGAAAATATAGATAACTCCTAACGCCTTTGATTTTGTATAATATTGATCTGATATGAGCTTAATTGGCGTGATTTTTCACATTGAAGATTGATATGCTCGATCCAAACTTGCTTGAGATTGAAGCATAGTTGTTATGTCTCAACAGTAGGCTAAATATGCTCGTCTTACTTAGGCTTCATATTGTGGAGTTGTACTCTTTTAAGTTGCTATTTGCAAGTGACAAATATGGAAGTTTACAACTAGAAAACTCCTGCATTAGTTAATCTCAGCCAAGGTAGGTCGGCTATATAAATGCTCACTTTCTATGTTGCTCAATTTAAGTCAATACATTACTAATGTTTTGCACTTTTCCTTCATAGCAGGGGCCACAATACATTTGCACAACTTTCTGGACATTTGTCTGCACACGTTGCAGCGGAGTGCAGTAAGTAATCATTTTTAAGTTACCACATTACTGCTCAAAATGCTACAAGTTATTTTCTCACGGACATTTATGTATTTGATGATTTACCGTTTGTGTTCAAACAAATTTCAGCCGTGAGTTCACACATAGAGTAAAATCCGTGTCAATGGCTAGATTTAATGAAGAAGAAGTTAGTGCTCTGGAAGCTGGGGGTAATGAGGTACATGGCTAGTCAAAACTATCGTTCCTGTTTATAAGTTTATTTGTTAATCATTAATTCTTAGATAACAGGCTAATTTACTTTTCACTATTTAGCGAGCAAAGGAAATCTACTTCAAAACTTGGGATCCATATCGTAATTCGTATCCAGATTCCAGGTATATTTCTCTGTAGTGCCCTGACGGCAAGAAAGTGTACTTTTCAACAATCTGGATCATTACTAATCTTCTTTTTTGCATTTATAGTAATCTTCATGGACTTCGGGATTTTATAAAACATGTTTATGTGGACCGGAAGTATACAGGTGAGAGGGGCCGTGACAAGCTTCCAGTAGTGAAAACGGTAAGTGTCAACCTGTGGCTGTAGCAGGTCCAGCAAAAACATTACATATGCTGCTCAATCCTGCAGTTAATGGTATTAAGAGTTCGTTTTGTTTAATCTAATTGAAAGTTGCTGATAACCATCTAACTGATTTTTATAAGCAGTTACATATATGGTAAAAGTGTTGCTGATAACCATCTAACTGATTTTTATAAGCAGTTACATATATGGTAAAAGTGCTGAAACTGATAGTACATAGTAGTATTTTCATTTTGGTGTTCATCAGTCAGTACATTTTGATAGATTCTCTTCCTGCCCTCTTCAGAAACTTATGTTGTGCATTCCGCAGAGCATAAGAGATGACTACAAGGAAATGTCGAGTCCTGGAGCTGGCGAAGCTGACAAAAGTCCATTTGAAAGATGCAGTCCAAGAATAAGGAGTGATGACATAAATCACTTTAGATCATATTCCAATATTGAAGAACGAAGAAGTCCCCGTAGCTGCAACCAAGCTGGTAAGAGGGCTAGTAGGGAGAGGAGCCTACCAACTCGCTTTGAAATAGTTGATGACAGGTTCCGAGATCATGGAAGTGGTGATATTAAGCGATACGAATATCATATATTCTCAAAATCAGAATCCAGGCGTAGAAGCGGGTCACCTGTTTCATTAAATACAGGGGACACCACAAGTTCCCCCAAGATACGTTCAATCAAAGACATCTTGGGCGATAAAGTTATACCATTAGAGGTTGGTGAGTCTCCTAAACAAAGTGGCAAAGTTAGTGACAGCCCTACTGATGGTGAGGTAAGATTTCTGTTTGTTCCTAATTTGTTGTTTTCTCTTTTTCATTTTAAGACAGAGTTTAAGAGAAAGACTACTTTTGCCACATACTAAAAGGTACCCTCTAAAAATGTGGTTTTAAACATGCCATGACATGTCTGCGGCGAGAAGAGTAAAATTAGAAGTTAAAGTTAACAAGTATCACAAATTGTGAAGTATTAACACTGCATTTATGTATATGACACAGTTATTTATTAAGGGGAAAAGATCACAATACTCTATGCTTGATCTCGTCTTGCTTTGAACTGTGATTTTGATCAATGTTCTTGATCTTTAAGATTATTAATTGCAGAAAGTGGCAAAGGAAAAGCCAGCTGCCAGTCTTGGTAGCTTGATTGATTTGGAAACTGACCCTCAGCCTCCACAGGCCACACAAACAGATCCACCTAAAGAGACATCCAATGCCTCAACTCCACCTTCAGCAGATAAGATTTGCAGTGTGAATTTACTGGAATCTTTGTTTATTGACATGTCAACTCCAGCAGTTGCTTCGAAAGAAATTCCAGCTGCTACTGAAGCTACAGCAGTTGCACCTGTAGCTTCATGCATTACCACTCAACCAGCTAGAGCTGATCCTGTAGTTTCAAATAGTTTTGGACCTCCAGTGGCTTCATTCGGGAGTACCACAGTGTTGCCTGGACCAAATGGTTCCATGGAGAAAACGACCAGTGGGCAACAGGCACTGTCTATCCAAAAACAGCATTCTGCAGAGCCTAATAGCTCCAATGTTCAACAAAGTACTGCATCATTTGGAGTTCTGTATGGTCAGGTGAGAAAAGTTTGTGAAGCTTCTTAATTACTTAGTGTAACGGCCCATATCCAACTGCCAAGGTATTGTCCGCTTTGGCCCAACCTTTGGGGTCTCACTGTTTCGTCTCCATTTTAACCCAAAAAGTGCCTCAACAGTTGAATTCCTGAACTCGCCCTTTATGGCCCCTAATTTTCCCCTCCCCTTCCAGTGTGTGATTTTCCAAAGGCAAGTTTCAAACAACCCCCTTTCGAGTTCACTCCCACCAGTCCGTGGGGATTTACAGATAGCTTTGGCATTGTGTGCCAAATGATGAGATATTTGAAAACTATATGACATTAAATTCGTCGCCTGAAACCAGGCTTTTTGTTGCTACGTTTATTGTGACAGGCAACTGATTTTTTTTCTTCTTGTTACTGGCAGCAAAATGCTTCGCAACCTGCAGGAAATGCTGAAGCACCAGCTACAAATCCATCATCTCTTCAACCATCTCATGCGGCCTCCGTGACAGCTCCGAATACTAGTTCAGCAAATGATCCCAAATCTATAGGAAGAAAAGAACTCCCAGCGGTAACTTGCAAACTGTAGCTTGTAAGCATCTTAGTAGGTGAATGTCACCAAACAAAGTGTTAAATGGAGATAATTTTGATATAGGACCTTTTCACATCAAGCTACCCTCCACTTGCTGCAGCAGTTCCCGGTTGGCAATATCGCCCTCATGGAATGATGTATGGAATGCAATACCATCCAGCTGCAATGGTAAATCACATTTGAAAACTCAACCAAATTTGAAACATAGGACCAATGTTCTAATTTTAAAAAACTGCTGTTACAGTCAGTTTCAGCTTTCCCAAACTCGGCAAAATCAACAAATCCTTTTGATATTGGTCAAGAGAGCCCTCAAGTTCAAGCCCCAGAGGTATGTTGAGTCTTTGTTTATAGGTTAAGTTGTCTTTCTGGACTTGTGACATTCTGCAATTCAATAATTCTTGCTCAATCCCGGTCTGTTCTGTACTGCTTTAGGAATATCAATTGCAACTTTGAACAAAATGGTAGAAATTAGTTTAACTATTTAAGCTGTATCATAACACATTACATTGACCGCTTCTGCCTTCCTAGCAGCAGATTATTTTATGAAACTATTGGATCGAAAAGAAAAGGAAGAAACATTGAACAAAAAACTTGAAGTAAATTTTAGGAGAGAATTCAGGATTTAATTACCACAAGTATTTGTTTTAAGTAAAGATGTATTCATTTCTCTTACTGTTCTAATATATATCCTCATCAAACTATTTGTGATGTATTTTGAGGAGTTTGTATTTTATGTTTGGATTACGTTTATTCTATGAGGCATTGTCAATTTCTTTAGAATTTTACAATGTTTAATTTTTACCTTTACTAAACAAATCAAGTTTAGGGGAGGTACATCTCTTAGAGAACATGTCCTTAAATGAGTCCCATTTCCATCCTAACATGCTCACCAAGGTTGTTAAGCTCTGGATATATGATTTAGCCAATAACTAAACCCTGTGCAATAAGTACTTAGTAGATTTGAATAGATTGTTCAAAGACCAAAATAGGAAAAGGAGTACCTAACAATTTGGTTTCGCGATCTCTAACTTTGAGAAGTTTCTTTTTGTTTAGTTCCCTTCCATGTTATCTATGCAATCAGCACTGCCAAATCTTTCAGCTCCAATAAATGTACAGCCTCAGCAACTGCCTTATGCTTTGGCAATGCCTCCACAGACAACTAACTATGGGATGGCTATTTCTGGAGGTAAGATCATAATTAAGTAAATAAATGTGTGTTATCTGTAGCAGTCTAATTTTTAAATGAGATGGTCGTATAATTCAATAGATACTAGTTTGAACTTTGTTTCAACTGCATCTTCGTTATGACATTTGTCATTTGCTTGTTGTCGCATATGTAATGCTTGCAGGAGCATATGCAGGGCAACAACTACCCAACAACATGGCCCTTACCAAGTAAGGTTTCTGTTCCACAATCCTTGTGAAAATTTTGACTTTGCAATCATAGACTAGATGCCTTTCAATATGTTTTTTGTGTACAATTTGAACAAAATGAGCTAGCAAGAATTGTTTTGGTCATTCCCTCTTTCCTAAGTCCTTTTATCTTACAAAGAGTTCACTTATTGGTTCTTATCATGTAATCAACATTTCAATGTTTCATCACAGACCACAAGGGGATACCAGCTTTGGCAAAGATGACTGCGCCTTTGCTTCCCTAAATCCCCTTCAACAGTCCAATACATATCAAACGCCTGCTACATCAAATAGTTTTTCATCTGGGGGAGGAAATCCATTTGGATAGTTGAAAAAGAAACATCACAAGACTTGACGTTCCAATTTCAATCAGTCTTGCTAAACAATATTACTTGGATCCTCCAAAAATGTCGCAGAACCTCATAATGCAAATTTTGAAGAATGTGAGACAGGTGTGGTGTCATTTCTGGAGCATCTGAGAATCATACGTTAAAAGTGTATAGATGGCAAGTAATATGAAAATGAAAAGTGTAGCAAGTGGTTGTATATATCTCAACTGATTTGAACTTGGGTAAACTGTGCATTTGTTTTTGATAATGTACATTGGTCTTTGACCTCGTCCTTATGTACATAGATAGCCACTTAAACTTGCCACCAATTATCAAATAAACACGACATATCTAAGAAGATATGTCTCCTAAACTCCTCACGCACTATCGTCAAATTTGAGCGCCTGAAACCCCTAAACAATATGTTTTTCTATTTTCATAATTAACATCAAAGTCATGAACCAAGTACACATGATCAAAGTCATGATCCAAGTACAACAACTTCCACAGGCATTTTAATTAGCTGATGTCTATAATTATAGTTACACTAGTAATTTCTTTAGTAGTAATTGTTACTGCTAGTACGTAGTATTTTCCGATATCAAATTAGAAATTTGGATTGGTCTCGCTTCAAAATCTAATTCATACAAACCATTATCTCTGATTACTCCACTATTAGATGTCGTAGCAATGTTAACTTCAGTTTTGGACCAAAATTTTGTGACAATAAGAGGAGTATTTCCTAGTACTACCATACACCAACTAAACCAAACTTGTTTTAATTTGGTGGTCAACATGTTCTTTTTTGGGGGAAAAAGAAAAGGATGTGGACCGGTTACTAGCAATTACTTAGACCAATTACTTCCCCGTTTCCATCTTACATTAATTCCCAAATTCATATTACCAGCAATTTATACAAGGCTAACATTTTAGTCCAACAAATACGCCATGACATTATGCAATTTAGCACCAAATGTTGTACGTGGCAGACTAATAACTACAATAGTTAGTTCTTTATCCTTAACCAAAGTTCTTGAGTTCGAGTGATGAAAATGAAATCATATTTGGTAAGAAATACTTTATCCCAAAATGGGGCTTCCATTCCTAATTTAAAGTTGTCGGCCTATAAAGCAGGTATCAAAACACACCGGGTGAGAGACCAAAATTTGGTAAACGTGCTTGCGATTTCTCACATCATAACTTTATGCACTCCTACTAGATTTAGTTAAGAATAGAAAAGTGACAAAAAAAAGCAAGTAATTGGTGAGTATATGAAGGGTAAGACAATCATTTCATGATGAAGCATCTTAAATACAACATGAGTGAGCAAAATGGCTAAACTTGTAGTTGCATCTTCATAACTGTAAGGTTGCTGAAAATCTTGCAGAGGTTTTCACAGCTGCCCAAGCAATTTCCCACATTTCCACCAACTGCCAACTCAACAATTTTATAATTCCAACTAGAAAAAATATAGACCATTTTTATGCATTCTATCACATTAGAAGCAGAGACACTTAAATCAGATAGTTTGTGTATATGTCATATATCTATCTATACAACACTTGAAAAGTAATGCAAAGTAAACAATAATTTAAGCTAGGAAGAAAAGCTAACCAATGTCTAAGTTCAAGTTCTGCATACTCATGGTGTATAACATTTATACAATTATATCATAAAAAATATGATTGTAATTAGTGCATATATTTAACAAACATAAATTATCAACTTACAATATATTATACTAAGTAACTTGGTATAACATTTTAAATAGTACCTGATTGTGTAAAATTTTAATGTAAATTAAAGGAATTCGTAAAGATTACATCTTACTT
Organism: Petunia x hybrida; assembly: GCA_037355625.1. NCBI lineage: Eukaryota > Viridiplantae > Streptophyta > Magnoliopsida > Solanales > Solanaceae > Petunia > Petunia x hybrida. Next base: position 377,445 of record JBBBVM010000505.1, on the reverse strand, counting down.
TTTTGAGGAAAAAAAAAAAAAAAACAAAGAATCACTTTACTTTTTGGATAGGTCCTAGATTTTAAAGATAGCCAATTGATAGAGCTATTACCTTTAGTTCCAAGGTTTTATGCTCATCTGACCCTTCCATAAAGTACAAGATCCATGCATGAACAAATTAATTCTCAATAATGTAAACGAGAAACTAAATTTTACCTATTCATCAGAAAATGTTAACTTGCTTTTAATTTATAGCTAGTATTCCTTCTCTTAACATGGGTGTTTTAGAATGAAACAATTATCCCCCTTCTGAAGTGATCCTTTTTCAAAACCCCTCCTTCCTCAATCCAAAAAACAGCCAAAAATCTCCATGAAGAACTTCTCTCATTCATGATACATAATATTATTTTCCTTTTTTTCGATTTAAGTATCAAGTATCCAAAGTTCAATTAATTTAGATTCATGTCACGTAGAGTTCAGTAAAAAAAATGAATAGCTCACAATAAATTATTTCTTTATTTTTAGGACTAATAATCCACGACCTCGATCTAAAGGTGGACGAATTTGATTTATTCCACCACACTCACACCATGCTAAACTCACTAATGATTGAACAAAACAAAGAGAAGAAAAATCATGGGGAAAATTGATTTACCAAAGCCAAGTGGGATGCAAAACTCCAAGGAACAACCAAGCTTGCAGACACTCTGAAAATCTGAAGGAGATGTAGGAGTAGTACAGTTCATCAAACAGTTGAAATAACACTGAAAATTATCAGCTGAATATTGATCAGTTTTCTTTAGAAGAAAGCAGCTATTGTAGCATCCTCCCCAGCAACTATACATCTTTGTTGGTGTGACTACTTGCTCCTCCATTTTCACTTCTTGTAATTGTAACATCAATAATCCAAGAATTATCATAACTATCCACATCCTATCACACCCCTTCTCCATGTCTTTTCACTTTTTGGTTTTGATCTAATTCTACTTTAACACTTAGTTATATTTAAATTGAAGTTTTCCATTAATTAGTAGGTATTAAGTATCTCGGGAGTCGCAAAATGCTAGCTACCAACTAAAATTTGCAACATTTGTCTAGTCTGTAATTTACTCACTTAGCTTTCTTAGTTTATATCAAACCATTTGTCCTGTTTCACTTCCCAGGGTAATACTTTTGTGCTTCATGTGGAAAGAGATAATACACAAAAACACCTCTAAACTATCCACGTTTTGCGCATGATACAACCTATAAGATACAAACTTCCGAATTCTGTGTAAATAAGAACTACTACCAAAGAACCACCGAGAGGTGTGGTGAGATACCTTTACCAGATATATTGGGTTAGAGCTCTGAGAATGGAGTTATCCCTAATAAGAAGCGTTTTTCTTTTAATGGACTATACACGACACACCTAATATCAAATGGTGACAAGAAAAACACTACTAAGACAACAAATATGTTACATTCAGATGTACAAACACATCCTTCGAGTATACACTGTGTTAACTGTTACATTTGGGAAATTGAACACTCTACCTGCCAGATATTTATATCTTGTAATGTATTGAAAAAACCATTGTCGGCAGAAAAGATAAATGTGCTTTTGTTTTCTTTCCTTTGGAAACTCATTCACTTCTCTTAAGATAATCAATTTTACGGGAAATTAATTAACTACTAGCTAGTACAACTAATTTTTTTTTAACCGAAAACAACTTTACAACTAGTTTCTTAATGTGATGTTTTGCCTGTGCAGTTTGAAGTTACTTCAACAACTTCTACATATAATTTTAAGTCTTCATCTACCAATGTTGTACTCTCTTCCAGTTCCTACCAACATTACAAACTAGTCAACACTTGTACATTGGACTGGGGCTAAGGCGAATGCTCAAAACATTAACCGAGTCTTACACAACGCAAATTTGAATTAATTGAACTGGCTAGCTAGTCAAATTCAAATATGAAATTGAGAAAAAGTATGCTCAAAATACACCTTCGTACTCTAAATGCATTTTCCCCTTTGTGGGGGGGGGGGGGGGGGTGGTGTTCCAATAAGGTTGCGTGAAATTTTAGGTGAAACAGGAGTTCTGTAGACATTTTTCTTAATTTTGATTGTCAATCTTTGTATTCAGTGTCTGATGAATGACCAAAATTGATCAACCGTACAAGGAACTGATCACCTAAAGTTTAAATCTAAATGAATGAAGGGGGGCAAACAAAAAAATACTGCAACTACTATTTGTACTTGAAAAAATAGCAATTGAGTTATATGAAATTAATTGCATGAACTCGAGGTTTTCATGGTGAACCTTGAGTGTGTTAGAGTCCAAAACTATTAACGTGTCAAGATGTCAAAAAAGAGTTGGTTTCCCATTGAAAAGCCAAATTCAATGCAAGAGAGACCATGCAATTAATACCCTATGAATAAATAGGCACCGAATTAGTTGGCCTTTTGCACCTATACATACCTCACTAGTGCAACTTTCCTTTTCATGTCCAAAATAAAAAAAAAACAAGAAGAATAAAAAGTTTACAAGACAATAGTCTTTTGAAGTGTCAATGGAGGGATCAAGCAGTGTGAGAGTTAGGATTTTTGTTACATTGTTTATAGTGTTGATGATAGTAGCAAAACAAATGCATGTTCATGCAGATAGTCCCTATGCTTGTTGGGGTGGGTGTTACAATCAATGTATTGTTTTGAATTTTAAAGCAGGTGTAGCAGTTGGAAGTCCTTGTTATGTGCAGTGTCTAAGCAAGTGCATTCCTCGTTCTGCTGCTGAATATCAGGATTATTGCAACATTGGTTGTTCCCTGGAGCTTTGTGTTCCTACTCGCTCTGGTATAATTTCCTCTTTATGATTTACTGTCTCTGCACCTTCTTTAGTACCACATTAGTTGATGGTATGGTTTTTATGGCATTGCATAGTTCTCTATTCATGAGCTAGTTATTCATGTTTAGTTAAGTCCAATTTTCATTTTCTTAACATGGAATGTACACTCATGCCTAGCTACTCTTGATTTATTCAAAGTTGAACCCCATCTTATGTTGTTCAATGTCCAGGGACAGACCAAAAAAATGCAGTTCTCTAATTCAAAAAGTACACAAAATGACTAATTGTCTAATCTTCATCTCATCAACAAGAGGCAGAGTTAGGATTCTGAAGAAGAAATTCAAGATGAAAAATATACAAAATGCCGCTCCTTAAATTTGAACATTACTCTTCTGGTATCAATTAAATCCCCTTTACTGCAGGACTATTATGAAATATAGCTTTTCTGAGGTTGAGTTAGACCTATTTTCTTAACAGATTTCTAGTAACGTTGCTCGTATAATATGTTGACTCAACTATATATTGTCTAATGAAGAAACTAATAAGCGACCACTTTAGGTAAGAATGAGTATAATTAGTGACAAAAAGAAAGAAATGCATGCGGGGAATTAACATTGTTTGGGAGCTACAAATGATAGGATTGCGGGTGATTACTGTCTCTAAATCCATGCACCTTGGGTTGGCTATTTTGCACTTTTGATTGTGACCAATTGATCATTGGTACATTGTTTTTTATTTAAAAGATTAGTATCACCTCTTATGAAGGTGGCTAGGTAGGTATAGACCCCTACCTTGTATGTTAAAATTCAATAAGTAAAGACATGCATATTTGAAAGTGATAGCGAAAGAGATACGGAACCCAATTTTTTTTCTTTCTTTGGATTATGCAGGTGCTGGTGCAGATCTTGATAAATGCTTTGGAAGTTGTGGAAACGTTTGTAGGGTTTAGAAATGTATAGTATTACCACAATGTGTGGCATTGGATAACATTTATAGTCTCACTGTTTTTTCCGAGTAGCTCTTTGTGGTTTGCCATTCAGTGTGTAACTGAAGAGTTCCATATCTGTATTTGATTCTGTCCTTTTCCTATTTTTCTATGTACTCCTTCAATTTCCCTATCAGTTACTAAATGGAAAATAGCAAGTTATTTACTTCTTCCTGCTTCTCTTTATTTTGAACCACCAACAAAACTTTCACATAATTCTAATTCGGTGCTCAACATTCTAACAAAAACGGCTCATCCAACCGCAACAACAATACAAACATATAAACTTAAAATATACAGCTAACAGCATTTTCCCAAATATGTCTTTGTTGTGACGTTTTTTTTCCCAACTACAAAGGAATAATTAGCCATCTTTTTTAAAGAATACTAAAAAAAGACAAAAGCGAATCTCCCCTGCATTTAAAAGTAGGATCAAGTGTATATTTTTGTATGCTATTTAGAATTAATGTTTGGCTAATAAAGGTATATGAAGTTGAAGATGGGAAAATCTCTTGAGCCATAGCGCTACATTACAATTACCGTCATTGTCAAACAAAGAGGATGAAGCAACTAGTGATCCAACATTTCAGCATCATTTAATTTACGTTCATTATAATAAGTGTCAAGCTTGATCCAGAATTTGAATTTATGAGTTCGGAAAGCTATTGAGCCCACATACCATTTGAATTACTGGGTGCGAGCTTTAATATGTGTACATATTTAGTTGATCTTTTATCGTACATAAAATATGAATTAAAGCAACTGTTTTTGACTGAACCAATCTATTGTAATGTGCATCTGACTGGTGTTCATTAAGTACTCAATTTGATGGCTCGATAAGAAAGATAGTCAATTGGCCGAAATAACATTCATGGAAGATAATTTTTGTCCTCGAGGGTAGAGGAAGTACAAATTTGTGTTTTTATATGTTAAACGTTGTTACTTAAAAGGTTAATATTATTGTGTCCCTCAAAGTTCAGTTTAGATGACAGACTTCCCCCAAAATTCGACAATATAAACACATCCTACATGCTATGCGCAACATTGCAAAGAGACATCCGACCTACTTTAACATGTTTTCGAATATTAAATAGTTGACTTTTTTTTTCCTTTCTCAGATCATTGTATCTTCCTTTTGTATTTTCTTTTTTCTCTTACATTGGCTAAATAAGGTCAAGTTTTTGTTGATTTGATGGTTCCCCAACCGGTAGATCCACCAATGAGGTAAACACTCCATACGTATCAAGACATTATCGAATCCTAATTCTAGCCAAGTTATTTTTTTTATGACAAGGGTTGCAAACACATCAGAGATAATCCGCACTAGGCAAGCCGGGTGCGACAAGCTCAAATGAGAAGGTTATTGACAAAGGGGTTTGAACCCAAGTCTCCCATGTGAAAAATTACTTGCTGAACCAACTCAGCTACTTTTACTGGTCTAGCCAAATTATTAAAAATGCACTCTGAACAATTAAAGGAACCAAAACAAGAGACTAACTAAATTGGATAGTTTGTCGGCGTGCAAGCCCTTAAATGAATTCAACAATAATCGAATCATAAGGCTTTGGACCTTGACCGAACCCACTTTGTGATTTGGTTTATAATAGGGAAAAAGAAGAAATATGTTTGTTAAAGAATAGTTTCTATGAATGAGCTTTGCACATTAATGATAACACATGGATATTCAATCAATCAGCATTTTACATTTTCATACTAATGTAATAATTATATAATTTCATGTCCGTATTGAGTCAATTATCTATAATTAAAAACAAGAAAATGCATTTAAAAAAATTTCAGAATGCTGAATCTGGCGCCGCTATTATAGTTTTGATCATTGTAAGAAAAATCTTACAATTTTGGCCCCATCAAAAAAAAGTTAGCGGTAACCGTTAGAGGAAAACTCCTTGCAATCTCTTGGTCATACTAATAGAAAGATCTAGCAATCGCTAGGAACTTTCGTATAAGAGCCAAATTTATGACGAGGCGCTAGAAATATCATATTTATGTAAATCATCCAAAATCCCAATTGCCAACTGAGCTAGTTAAAAGGGGGTGATTTTGATGACTATTCAATTTTTGAACCACTTAAGGAGAAACAATCAATAAATTTAAACTTTAAAAAAAGTAATCATATTTTAAAAGTATGTATATTTTTTTAAGATTACCCACATGAAAAAAGTGAAAATTTAAACAAACTCCTAAAAAATTTTCTGGGGTTTAGTTTGAAGTTCCAGAAAATTTTCCTAGAACTTCATATTTAAAGTTCGAGTAAATATTTTTGGGATTTTAAATTAAAATTTTCAAAGTGCCGATAAAATTTTATGGGACTTCATATTAAGGAGGCACTAGCAAGGAAATTTTCTTCAAAGTTTATTGGAGTTTTTGTGTTTCTTAAATATGGCTATATTTAAATACTGGGTAGTTAAATTGGCTACAGGATCAAATTTTGAGGCTAAAAACCCGGTCTCTCAAAAACCTGAAAAATCAATCAGGGTTTTACTTTTAACAGAGACACTGTTGTTGTCCATTCTGTAAACTCAAAAATGACAAAATTAAGGAAATTAAATCGTCCAACGGGACATCGAATGTCCATGTTCAGGTTCCCCCTTGTTGTTCTTTTTTTGACATAAATTGTGTTGGTTTATATACTAAGCTATAATTATTTGTTGCTTAGGACAATGGTGTCGCAGTTAGTGAAGCACGAACGGATTGAAACTACCGTTGCCAAGGTAATACCGCTTTCGTTTTCGTGTTTCTACTATTACCCGCTTCGTAATCTTAAAAAGGGCCATCCCGCGTTCATGCAGGGTCCGGGGAAGGGCTGCACCCCAAGGGCCCTACCCTGATGGAAGCAAGCTTTTTATTTTACCATCTTGAAAGCAGCTATTGCTATGTTTCAGTTTTTCCAGTAGTTGATTGTAGGATATTATATATGTAGCTGTATGCTAAAACTGTTGTGCTAACCTTAAGCCATGAGTAATTTTGCTTAATGACTTGGTGCTAAATGACTTAGTTGCTCCCACGTGGATGATCACCCATTTTGAACATAGGCTCTAGCAATTCCCAAATGTATCGTAAAGATCCTATTTTGTTATTCTTTGATCAAAAGGGCTTTCAAACATGTTGGGTTGTGTATATATACTTTTTTTAATGGGATAAAGCACTAAGTTTCATTGATGATACACCAAGGATTTTTAGCATTTATAATAAGCCTCCCACAAATTAGTGCCCTACCAAGTACATTAAGCCACTAGAAAGTCTTCTCATCTTTCTAAACAAGTGGGCATTTCCTTAACTTTTTGCTCCTTGTCTCCATCTCGCTAGGCCACCCACTTGGGCAAAGTTTCCGCCACTGCGTTAGCTAGTACCGGTTGGATAATTGGGTTGTTAGAAGATGGAAAAGTATTGGAGTATTTGAATAGTAGCTGTGGACTAGTTAGTCATGATCTTTATGTTTTATCATTAGTAAGTAGTTAATACCAATAAAATTTACACTTTGTTAATCTTTAAAACCCTTCTTAGTGTGTTAGAAATTGGATCTCTGCTGAAGTTGATATAGAAGAGAGTGTTTTCACAATGGATCATATGTTTAATTACGCAAAAGATTGACTTATATGACTGGGTTCTCTATCCTGAGTTTCCCTTTCCTTATTTTTTAATGCATTTGTGGGGTAGCCTGCTAGCCCTTGTTGTATCACATTTTGGGATCCATGGTGTCAGATATACCCCCATGGGGATTTATTACTAGAGCGCTATCATGCATTTCTAGTGTTTTGTTTACTTAACATATTAGCTTCAGATTTCCTAAATTGGTGGCTGATAAATCTGAGCATCTGGTGCATGAATTTCTTTGTAAGGGGATAACATTGGTGTCTGTAAGGCTTTTTCTTATTGGCAAAAAGTGTGTTCTGCTGTGATCATTAGAGTGGCTGGGTCCGCTGGGACAAGATATGGAAATAGATTAGGGTGGCTGGGACAAGATATGGAAATAGATTACTTCACTTCCTCATTAACCTTTTAGTTGGTGATTGTGGACGTGTTTGGTTCTGGGAGGATCTCGTAGGAGATATTCCTTTGTCTGATATTTGCCCTTGCTGACAGGTGCACTTCCTTATAATTTTGCTTTCCAAAAGAGAACTGAGTTTCATGGAAACTTAGTGATACAGTGATCTACTTGCCCTTTTCAATTTGATTGGTAATCTTTAGTTGTCTACATCTCGTGCCTGTAGATTTTGTCTTTGCAAGGTTCAAGCCTTTCTTCTCTATTTTTCTTATTAAAAAAAGCCTTTCTTCTCTATTATTCTAAATGAAAAAAAGACTTTATCCATGATTCCAACAGGTTTTGCTTCTCATTTTTTTTATTTTTTTCCAGAAAAGTGAAGGTTCCTTTTGAAATAAACGATTTGCCATGAGTGTAGTTCATTGTAGCCTTCACACTTCTCACCTGCTGCAGTATAGACATTGAATGAGGCTATTAGGCTTAGCTGGTTTATATGTGTGTATGTAGCAATAGTCCCATCCATATTTGTTGTGGATTTGCCCCTCAGCCAGGGCATTGGAGTAGCTATTTGTATTATAAGTGAAGTTTGTATCGTTGTTTGAGTTTTTCTAACTTTTGTGTCTGATAAACAATGGAATGTAATGTAATGTTTATGGATATGTTCTATGCTTGAAACTCTGGATGTATTTGGCTTGAATATGATAGTGTTCTAGGACAAATATGTGGTGCGAACTTTACCATGGTTAGGAGATAGTGGAATCAACTATATGAAGAGGAAATCTACTGACTACTTAGGGTTTTAATACTTTATGTTCTCTGTTTACATTTTGAAATTGTATTCACGCTTCTACTTAGATGTATTGTCTTCCTGATCCAAAAATAAATTGTGCTGTTTTATGTGAAACAAATCAACAATTTCAGCATGGCAATGGTGAAGGATTTCTTTTTAGGATAGGATTAAAGATCTTGAGAGGAATTTGTGTGACTCCTTGTTTAGAGTTTTTTTCTTTTTCTTTATATTCTTACGAAACTTCTTGTCCTAGTGTATCAAAACCGAGAAGTGGAAACAAAATAGTGACAAGCTCTCCTGGGGCTTAGAGTGCAAAGCATAAATACTATTTGAGCTTTATGAAGGAAAGCACAAAAAACAAAGACAAACCATAGACAAAGGAATTGAAAAGCTATAGTTTAGGTGAATATTTACTTGAGCTATAGTTTAGTTGAATATTTATCGTTCAGTGCTGCCCTCTTTAAGAGGGATCCCATAGGCCATGAAACACATACCTTACCTATAATAAACTAACCTTCGAAATGAGGTAATCTATAATGCTTCTGATACAAGTTGGAAATTGAGAAGGAAATTAATTAAGATCTAAGCTAAGCTAAAGGAAAAACTAAGGATATTCCCATTCATAAGCCTTTGAAATTGGCAAGCTCAATACATATAGTGAAGAAGGAACTAGGGACTAAAATGAAAATAAGGAGAACTTATAATGGCTAATAATATAATAAACTAAACTAGCTAAGTGAACTCAAGTGTAAGAGGTAAAACTTGTTAATCAATAAGCGGACCCCTCTCCCGAACTTCACGGTGCAACTTTGCAAGCCTCCTGTACAAGCTAATTTCTGGATCGTATCAGTACTCCTCCCTTAAAAACTTCCTTGTCCTCAAGAAAGGAAATTCGGATATCGAACTCTGAGAGCATTTCATCAAATACTTTGTACTCACAAACTTCAGAACATGGTAAGTTCATCTTAGACATTTCTGCTTCTCTTTTCCCTTCCTCTGAATGGTAGTGGAAGCAGGGAAAAGATGAATCACCATAAGCACCACTTGTATAACCCCCAAATGTCCGAAAATCATCGAAATTGTAATAAGTATTTGAACAACTTGCAAGCTCAACATTGTAAGGTTCTATATTCAAACACGAGGAAGGATTTCCAGAGGGAGTACCTCTATTTTGATAGGCAGGCTGAAGATTTGATTGCACGAACTGTTGTTCATATCCTTTATAGTGATTCTCACAGCTTGAATAGCTGAATCCATACGAATTAGTATTGTGATAGCTTCCAGGACTATAATTGTGCAAAGGATCAGCAGGTACAAGAGCTGGAATATTCAATCCAGTGTTCATCCATGGCTGCGTAGCTCGTGGGTCATAGCCATAATGTGAGAGAGGTGTAGTGGTTTGTTCCATAACGTACGGGTCAGAGGATCAAAGCTCTGATACCACTGATACAAGTTGGAAATTGAGAAGGAAATTAATTAAGATCTAAGCTAAGCTAAAGGAAAAACTAAGGATATTCCCATTCATAAGCCTTTGAAATTGGCAAGCTCAATACATATGTGAAGAAGGAACTAGGGACTAAAATGAAAATAAGGAGAACTTATAATGGCTAATAAAATAATAAACTAAACTAGCTAAGTGAACTCAAGTGTAAGAAGTAAAACTTGTTAATCACCCCTCTCCCTAACTTCACGGTGCAACTTTGCAAGCCTCCTGTACAAGCTAATTTCTGGATCGTATCAGCTTCCTCAATGTTTGAAGTATATCTTGGTTTATTACAAGCATTTAGACACTACCCTTTTCTCAAAAGTAATAAAAACATTTTAAAATTAGATTTTCAATTTGGCAAGCTACTAGATTCAATGTGTATGTGGGTTGTTGAATAATTCCATCTGTCTTTTCGATATGACTGCAGGCAAAGGAAGTTCGAAGATTGGCCGACAATATGGTTCAGCTTGGGAAGGAGGTACGCATATGAATGGAAGATTGCAATAAGAAGTGTTTATTTTCTTATAAATGTAATTTCTAAGATTTTATGACGCGTAAAGAATGTTAATATGTCGTTTTAGTCTCATTCATCCTTGAAATGCATATCATGACTTCATGCTAAAAGTGAAATATAAATATGCTGCAAGAATAATATGTCGATAAGTGCTGAATGAGTTCCGACAGAAGGAAGTTTTGGGAGTGTCTTTTTGCTGCTGGACTAATGGTCCTTTAGCATAGGATTGAGGAGAGAATAGGGTAGCATTAACTAACCCTAAAGGTAAGTCCTATCTTTGTTGCTTGGGACTATTCAAACAGATATGCTAAAACTGGAAAATCCTAGTCAAAGATGGTGTCAGCTTCTTCTGTCATGTGTGATCATAAATGGGGAGATCTGCTATAAGGTTGGGATTTCTGTGGAAGAAAGTTATGTTCTTGTCCCAAACGCTTCGGGATTTCTGTGGAAGAAAGTTATGTTCTTGTCCCAAACGCTTCAGTATTCCTCCAATTGATTGAGGGCAAATGGAAAACTGAAGTTTTGGGGATTGCTCGATGGTCTGAGGAGTTGTCTTAACCAATATATATTTAAGATGCAGATTACCAATAGTTCCACAGGGAGCGTTTATGAGAAGAAGTGTTCATTGTCAAGAAGAAAAGTGTGTGTGTGGTGGTTTTTTTTTTTTTTTTTTGTGGGGGGGGGGGGGGGGGGGGAGGGGAGGGGAAGGGAGGAATGTCTCTTTCAGCTTTTCATGCCACCCAGTCTCAAATCTGATTCCATGTCTCTTTCACATTATTTAGGAACAATAAGGAGATTTATGTCCGAGGTTAAAATTGAAGGACAGTAGAATTAATGAGGAAGATGACTGAAGAATAGGACAATACTAGACCATATTTTGAGCCTTAAAGGAGCTCTAGTGCAATTGAGTAAATAGTGATTTTCAAAACTTAGCCGACGTCAACTAGTTTGAAATTGACATATACATAGTTTCAAAACTTTTGAATCTTGGAATAGCTCAACAATTGTATGATAACACAGGAAAGAATTGAGTTTTCAGTTTGCTGGCTATACCATAATGAGAATAAGGCTTACAAGTTATAGCAGAACTGATTGCTTTTGGTTGAATTTCATGTATATTCTTCTTGGTTGATAGAACACTGGTCTGAAATATTACCCTTCATTGTTTAATGATTTTGCATCATTGCTCTGCAAATTTTCCTATGCAGGTGATTGTTTAGTGACAAACTGAGATTAATTTGATTTTTCGAAGTTCATCAGTGTAAAAAGTAGTTTCCTGAGTCTTGGAATAGCTCAACAGTTGTATGATAACACAGGAAAGAATTGAGTTTTCAGTTTGCTGGCTATACCATAATGAGAATAAGGCTTACAAGTTATAGGTAGTTGTGATCCAAAAATGCTAACCTCACTTTTTTCTCATATTTGTTGTTTCATATCTCATATCAATGGAAACTAGAAATGGAGTGTGACCTTTATGCATTTCTCATCTGGAAAACAGAAAATGAGACTTTAGATTCGAATCTAAAATAATCTCTGCATTTTTCTGATAAATATCAGTAGTTATTGATCTGTGTTCTCTCCCTTGTTGTCCGAGTATTTGCCTCCTTGAGGTTTTATCTTTGACTTGTTTGTATTGGGGTTCACTTTTTGAACTATTGCAGGGAAGTCTATCTGCTGCAAGACAGGCAGCTGCCTTTGTGCGTGGGGATGCTGTTATTCACAAGCTGTTTACTGAATTGGCTTACAGATACAAGTGAACCTCAAATTCTATTCTTTTTATTAAAAAAAATAAAATTGTGGTCGTAAATGTGTTAACATTTATACGTTACAGAGATCGAGCTGGTGGATACACGAGAATGCTCCGAACTCGGATTCGAGTAGGTGATGCTGCACCAATGGCCTACATAGAGTAAGATTCATTTCTCAGTTTAAAAGGCAGACTGCTAGTAGATAGTGAGAAAAGGCTTCCAGATGGTGCTTTTGTGTGTGTGTGTGGGGGGGGGGGGGGGGGGGGGGGGGAGGTTGCGGTTTGATGATTTTGGTACTTACCAAAGAAACAAAAAAGTAAAGCAGATTACTGGTTCAAAAGTTTGTGAAGGGACGACCACTTTCATCCACAGTCTTTAACCAGTTTCTGTCATCTTCGCAGGTTTATTGATCGAGAAAATGAACTTAGACAGTCCAAACCACCAAATCCTCAACCTCCACAGAGACCAGCCATGGATCCCTGGACAAGATCTCGGCTCAGCCGGCAGTTTGCACCCCCCAAGGAGGAGAAAATCTGTGACTCTGATAGTTAATCTCAGTTATTTTTTGAAGTGCATTGAAGATGATTGCTTTTGTCTTGTCATTTCATAATGATATATCTTGGTTTTACCTGTTTGAAGCCTACATGTAGCAGTGTACTGGAAATAATGTTTCATTCAACCGCATTAGGTATGGTGGTAAAATTGAGATCTGTACCAAGCTCCTGATGACCATCACCATGGTTAATTTAGAGATCAAGTACTGCCTATTCTTCCATTTTTCTAATAATCAGCTAAGGCCAAAAAGAACTGCCTGATTTATGGAACTGCCAAAATAACTGCATGAGCTATGAAATTTCTACCCTTATTCTCAGGCTCATCACTTCTTTGATAAGATTAAAGATGTATTAGCTATAATTGGCATTCTGTTAAAAAAATTACGATTTTACGCTCGCCGGTAAGGAGTAATATGCCAGCTTATTGGCCTGCTCAAAAAAGTCATATTTCAAAGTATATGTTTCATGTCGATGAGTAGATGCTTATAGTATTTATTTATTTATAGGGTATTGATGTTTGCCTTGGGATTGCAATCATATGGAGTAAAAAAGTAATGAGGGTAGGGAATGAGGCCTTGGTCCTCTAGAACTCGGTAGAAGGTTGTACAATCTGGTGAAGGAAAAAGAATTTAGGTAATAGAGGCATTAGATATTTGTAAGAAGCATATGGACACTAATATCCTGTTTATCCAAGTTATGAGGATAGCGTTAGGGAAAAACGACTAAAGTATTGGCCTTCTCTTTGGATACGAGGTTGGTTACATGAGACAAGTACTGTATGGCCCTAAACCAGTTTTAGGATCACAAATCGAATTTGGATTCGAATATAAGCAAATCTTCGTATCAAAGTTAAATAAATGCACGAAATAGACGTAAATGCGGAAAAAATTGAATTGATTTCTATATAATTGTGAGTACAAATTTGGGCAGAGTTTCAGTATATATTTCTGGATGCCTATAATACAAAATGAAGTGCTATTTATAGGCTTAAGAGCTTTGCCCACGTTCTCCACTATCCCTTGTGCTCTGGCCCACGATCTTGGCATTATTTGAAGGGGTTAGTCGGTTGAAGTAGTGGGCTGCAAAGCCGCTGGAACCGAGGCTGTTCACCGAGGCGCGTGTGTATGACCTCGGTGGGGAGGCCTTGCTGTTCGCTCGAGGTAAACATCACCGAAGCTTAGCTTACGGCTTGCCTTCGGTGACTACCTTGAAGTATGACTTCGGTGACCCACTTGCTTATGTCGGTCTTTGGCTTGTTGTTGCGTCCTCGGTCATTATCGGACTGCGCGACCGAGGCGAATCATCGCGAGTCGATTTTTATCCAATACAGATAGCCCCCCCCACTCCTCGGTCACTTACCGAGGTTACCGAGGAGTGGAGTGAAATTCCGCGGGAAAGCGACGTGGCTTGATCTTATCCACACGTTTCAAATTTTGTCAACGGTTCGCGTCTCATCAGGTCACTTCTCATTGACACGTGTCACTCACCCATTGACTCCTCGAACGGCCACGCCGTAATTTTTGTCTTCTTCCAACGTTACAATGATAATGATGTCCCACTACCTGGCTCTTCCATACCTATAAGTACCTCCTTACCAAACTTTTCCTCTCACTTTCACCTTCTGCCATTAACAGTGTAAGAGAGAAAAACACGAGCTTCCATATTTTCTAGGTTTCCATTTTCACAAGAATTCCTAGTTTCAAACTTCAACCATGTCCGCCACTCATTCACGACAAGATTCGAGCGACTCCGGCGAAAGGGCAAAGATTGCCCAGTATGCCGCCATCATATCTAGTGGTGAGTTTATCACCACCGTGCCAGCGCTACAAGTAATAGAGGAGGAGGGAGGCGGAGAAGCGACCTCAAGTGCTGGTGGCCCTAAACGACGAAATGAGAGGGCCAGGCATGACGTTGCCGCCGTGAGTGAGGACGTCAGCTTAGAAGAAGATGATGACGTCGCGGATGATGACCTCATGGAGTTTGCTGAGGCTGACGACACCGCGCATAGAGGCGAGGATGTCGAGGGCGACGACGCCGGAGGCGAGGTTGACGGTGGAAATACTGCCGAGGTGGGGTCCTCGGACCCGACAATTCCTCTCGAGCAAGAGCTCGAACCTCACCAAATCATTCCCTCTCATTTCAACAACGGCAAGGATCTCAAGCTGCAAGTCCAATCCGCCGATCAAGAAGAAAAGAATAGGAATATACCGGTGAACACGACACCGACCCGTATAACCCAAGCCCACATTGAACGGGTTCGGAGGGAGTGCAAGTTTGGGCCCGAGGTGAAAGTGGTTATCCCCGACCCGACGAGCAGAGTGTGTCACCATGTCGAGGGGCTTTCTTTCGCTTACACCTATCCTTTCACCCTCGGCTTCTCCCTTCCGGTACACAAAGTTATTGACGACTTCTGCGGGGCCTACAACTTGTGCTTGGCCCAACTAGGCCCCAGCGTTTGGAGGGTAGTTCAATGCATGGATTGGCTAAGTAAGAAGGCCGGGGTGAACTTCACCTTTTAGCATCTCATTTCACTCTACTACCCTTACTTTCATAAGGCTGGGGTTGTGGCCTTAAACAACCGAGGGAAGTTCACGCTCCTTCATAAGAGTGAGGACCATGGGGACCGAGGCTGGAGCAATCGCTACGTCTTGCTGGAAACCAACGTCTTGTCCACCGAACCTGACTTCCCTGAGCGGTGGAACAACACACGTAAGTATCCCTTCGTTTGCATTTCATCCCTCGGTGTTCACTCGTAGTTGCTAACTGTGCTTCTCTATTACTTCTTAGCCAACAAGGTTGATATCATTCCCCCCGAGGGATTGAAGGAATGGGTGAGGGCGATGACCGGGGCTCGCAAACGCCCCGAAAGAACGTGGATGAAGATGGCTGCTGACTTTGGTTGGCAATGCAAATGGCATGGTAAGCTTTTTTGTGATGCTTTATTCGGTATGTTGTTTTGGGGTTTTGATTTCGTTTTGCTGACTTCTCTCCCTTCGGAATTAGGTTTTCCAAACCGTGCCGTTAATACAAAGAAGAGCAAGAAGAAAAAGAAAGAAGAGAAGAAGAAGAAGGATGGGGAGGAGACCGAGTCAGATGACAACCTGGCTTCGGTGGCGGGAGACTTGAAGGGATTGAAGTTGAAGGCTGCAAAGCCTTCAAAAGCTTCAAAGGGGGACCCCGGTCAAGGATCCTCCAAAGGTAATATCTATCCTCGGTCAACTCATCGGTTCTCGTTCCTTTTTACTCCCTTGTTTCAACTCCTTTTACTATTGTAGGCGTGAAGAGGAAGAGGGCAGTTTCAAAGAAGCCCTCCCGTTCTGTGGCTCCTCGCACCGAGGTGGAAACTCCTCCCCAACCCGAGGCGGCGGTTGAAGGGCGCCGAAGATTGATCGATGAGCCCGATGATACAGCTGCTGAAGGTTTGGCTCGTAGAGAGGTCGATTTTGTTGACCTTGAAGATCAAGAACATGAATCCGAGGCGGGTAGTTGCCAAGATTAAAGGCAAGGCCAAGGTTATGGAGGCTGGCGCTGCTATGATTGAAGAAGGGGTCGGCACCGGCGCGGTTAGGGCAAAATCCGAACCCGCGAGGATTTCATCCTTGGTGGGGTCTTATCGGAGGCTGGAGGTGCCAACTTCTTCAAATTTTTTGGCCTGCAGCCGTGCCGACATCTTGAGCCTCACCCCTTTGTTGGGCCCTGAGGAAGATAAAGTTGTGCAAGAATTCTCCCGGGGTCAGCTATATAACACCATTGCTGCCAATGCTATCAGAGTAAGTTTCATTGCTCTTTGAATTTTGACTTAGACTTTTCTTTTCATCTTCGCCTTCGGTTCATAGCTGACTTCGATTTTCTGATTAATCTTTGCTCAGAGCTTCGTTCTATCACTGAGGGCTATCGAGGTTGAGACTTTGAAGGATGAAGAGGTCCGGCGTGTTGCTCGTACGTGGGACAGGTAGAGAGACAATTTTAATGCACAAATAGCTGCACTGAAAGCTGATTTGTCCAAGTCCCAGTCTGATCTGCACGAGGCCGAGGCAGCTTCTGAGGCGAAGATCAAAGCCCTCGGCGAAAGTTTCCAAGCGGAGCGCTCGAGGCTGGAGGCCGAAGCTGGGAAATTGGGTGCCGAGCTGGCCCAAGCAAAGGCTGAAGTCGTGGAAATGGCCAAAAAGCATCATGACCAGCTGAGGAGGCATGTGCTTCATATCAAAAAGCTGGAGGGTGAGACCTCCAAACTTTCAGCTAAGGAAGCCGAGATCGAGGCCCTTCGAGACGAGATCGCTGATCGTAAGAATAGGGCTGCGATCAAGGTTAAGAGGGCCGAGTTGGATAAGCGGTGGGCCATTATCCAATCCCGGTTGAGGCTGCTAAAGCGGTGTCGCGCCGGCGAGCTTAACTTGGATGAGGAGATCGCAAAAGCTGAGGCGAAGTCAGCCGAAGCTCAAGCTATTATTGATGAACTCCCGTCAAGTGAGGCCTCGAGCGGCGATGACGATGAGGAGGATGATGAAGAAGCCAAAGGGGGCTCCGAGGATGGAGGTGATTCTCCCGAGGCTTAGAGTTCTGATAGCAAGGCTGATAGCATTTTGTAGCCTTCGGGCGTTCATGCATAAATTTTGGGACCTTTGGGTCTTTTTGATGTAAATATTTTTAGCCTTCGGGCTTTTTAATGAAATGTTTTTCATGTTTTCGTATCAAGTGTTGGCTTTTTGCATGTACCGAACATCTTCATAATAAATAAATAACTTGCTTGCAAGGCTTGATTGAATTTAATCGATGCAAACTTGGAACGACGTCTCGTCCTCGAGTCGATGCATTTAAAGTGCAACTTCGGAGTGCAAAATTATAGAAACAAATAGATATGGAATCAAAATCATTTCATTGATAACATCAACGAGCCAGAAAACGGCTATTTACATGGAACCAAGTCGAAGCGGACCTTGGGTAAAAAATAAATTAACAATATGCCACTGCCGGGCAGGATTACAATGTACTAAATCTACTCCTCGGGTGTCAGTCCCCGGTTATCGGATAGATAAGCTTCGGTTGGGAGGCTCGATGTCGACCTCGGTATCAACTCACTTCTCACTCCCCCCAGTGTTCGGTTGAGAATCTAGATGAAGATCCGAGCACTGGAAATCGTTCGGTTCGCTCCCTGAAAAAGACAAGCAAAAATGGAACGAGGAGCAAGTTAGTACATTTCGACCGACGCCATAGGAGCGTTGTTCGGCTCGAGGCTATGGGCGAATTTAGAAAGGTTCAAAGAACATTTACCTCGGTTAGAAGTAGTACCGCTTCAAATTGGAGATGTTCCAATTTAGAGGTTCGGGTTCGCCTTGCAGATCCTCAATTTGATACGATCCTTTTCCAACGACTGCTTTGACTCTGTAGGGTCCTTCCCAATTTGCAATAAGCTTTCCCCCGTTTTCTTCCTTCGTTGATTGGTTTGTAGCCTTTAGCACATAATCGCCGACTTTGAAGTCTCTTAGCTTAGCCTTCCTATTGAGGTATGCCTCGATCTGCCTTTTTTGGGCTGCTAGCCGAACCAAAGCCAATTCCCTTTTCTCCTCGAGCAAGTCCAGTTCTATGCGCATAGCCTGTTGATTTGCGTCCTCGGTGGTGTGGGCGTACCGAAGACTTGGCTCGCCCACCTCCACGGGGATAAGGTAATCCATACCATAAGCGAGTGAAAAAGAAGTCTCACCGGTGCTGTTCTTTTCCATTGTTCGCATGGCCCATAGCACCCCTGGCAACTCCTCGGGCCAAGGCCCTTTCTTCTCATCGAGCCTTTTCTTGAGATTTTCGATTATGATTCTATTTGAAGACTCAACTTGGCCATCTGTACTTGGGTGATAAGGAGTCGAAGCAATTCTCTTGATCCCCCACTGTTTGAAGAAATCCGTGATAGCTGCCCCCATGAACTGTTTACCATTGTCACAGGCAATCTCTCTCGGGACACCGAACCTATAGATGATGTTCTTCTTGATGAAATCGATTACTTGCTTTTGCTTTACCTCGGTGAGAGCCCCGCCTTCCACCCATTTCGTGAAGTAATCAGTTAATACTAGAATGAATCGAACACCACCTTTTCCCTTCGGCAATGGTCCAACAATATCCATCCCCCACTTCAGGAAAGGCCATGGTGATACCACTGAATGTAGAGGCTCGGCCTGCTGGTGGATCATCCGTCCATGGCGTTGGCACTTATCGCATTTCTGCACGAAGGCCTTTGCATCGGCACTGATTGTGGGCCAATAATACCCAGCTCTTAATAGCTTACGCACCAAGGATTTTCCCCCCGAGTGGTTGCCGCACTCGCCTTCGTGCACTTCGGCCATTACATATCTGGCCTCATCGGGACCCAAATATTTGGCCAACGGGCCGCAATATAACCTCTTATACAGATTACCCTCGATCAAATGATATGAAGTTGCTTGGGTCCTTAACTTTTTGGCCTCTTTTTTGTCTTGGGGAACAGTCCCCGAGTCGAAGTAAAAGATGAACTTACTCCGCCAATCCCATCTATTGTCCACCGAGTTGACCTGCAACTTCATCTCTCTCATTTGAGCGGACAACAACCGAACTACTGAATCAGTCCCCGAGTGGGCTTCATCGATCGCCGAACCCAGATTTGCCAAAGCGTCAGCTTCGGTATTCTCCTCCCGAGGCACTTGTTTAACTTGCCACTCTTGGAATTGGGACAAGATTCTTTGTGCTCGGTCCAAGTATAGTTGCATTCTGGGCTCCCGAGCCGTATAGTCACCGAGGACCTGGTTCACTACCAACTGCGAATCACACCTTAGTTTGATTCTTTCCACCCCCATCTCTTTCGCCAATTCCAAGCCCGCCAGAGCCGCCTCGTACTCGGCCTCGTTGTTGGTTACTTTTTTGAACCGAACCGAGTGCCTGATTTTCTCCCCGGTAGGTGCTCTCAAGACTATGCCTAAACCTGAACCTTTGGAGTTAGTCGCCCCATTGGTGTGTAGTACCCATAGCCCCGAAGCTGTCCCCTTCGACATTGAGTTTTCCTTTTCCGCTTCGGGCAGAATCCCCACACTAAAATCAGCTACGAAGTCGGCTAGGACTTAGGATTTGATGGCTGTACGAGGTTGATAGGTGATGTCGTACTCGCTCAACTCCACCGCCCATTTTGATAACCTCCCCGATAACTCAGGTTTATGTAATATACTCCTTAAGGGGAAGGTTGAAACTACCGCTATTGGATGACATTGGAAATAGGGCCGTAGTTTTCGAGCAGTAACAAGTAAAGCAAGTGCTAATTTTTCCAAGTGTGGGTACCTGGTTTCAGCGTCGAGGAGTGTTTTGCTTACATAGTAGATGGGCTGCTGCTTGCCATCTTCCTCCCTAACCAGCACAGCGCTGACAGATACCTCGGACACAGCCAAGTAGACCAGCAACGTTTCACCTTCTTTTGGCTTGGCGAGCAACGACGCGTTAGCCAAGTATCTCTTCAAATCTCTCAACGCTTGTTTACACTCCGGTGTCCATTCGAAGTGATTGTTTTTTCTCAAAACGGAGAAGAATTTATTGCATCGCTCCGAGGACCTTGAGATAAATCGACTCAAGGCAGCGACTCGGCCAGTCAAGCGTTGAACTTCTATCACCCCGGTCAGCTCCTCGGGGATCTCCTCGATAGCTTAGATTTTGTCTAGGTTAGCTTCGATCCCTCGTTCAGAGACAATGAATCCCAAGAATTTGCCTGATCCAACACCGAAGGCGCACTTCTTAGGGTTCAACTTCATGCCGTATTGCCTCAGAACAGCAAAAGCTTCCCTCAGATTCGGATCGATTTGATGAGCATATCATCTATGTAGACCTCCATAGATTTTCCAATATACTCCTTGAACATGCGACATACCAACCTTTGGTAAGTCGCCCCGGCGTTTTTCAGACCGAAGGGCATCACCTTATAGCAAAAAGTACCTCGGTCAGTGATGAACGAGGTCTTCTCTTCGTCCTTCGGGTCCATGAGGATCTGATTGTAGCCCGAATATGCATCCAAGAAGGTTAATAGTTTGTGTTCAGCCGTGGAGTCTATTAACCTGTCAATTTGTGGCAATGGGTAGGAGTCTTTGGGGCAAGCTTTGTTAGGTCGGTGTAATCTACACACATTCTCCACTTGTCGTTCTTCTTTGGTACGACCACCATATTGGCCAGCCATTCGGGGTATTTCACCTCTCTTATGAAACCATTTTCTTGCAATTTTGTGGTTTCATCTTCGATTGCTTTCTTTTTGACCCCGGCGTGAGGTCTCTTCTTCTGCTTCACCGGGGTGAACTTTGGGTCCACATTCAGCTTGTGGGTCATGATCTCCGGATCGATACCAATCATGTCTGAATGAGACCAAGCAAAGCAATTGTTGTTGGACTTTAAAACTTCAATAATTGCTTTTTTCGACTCCAGGTCCAACTCCGAACCGATGTATACCTTTCTCTCTGGGAAGTCCTTCAATAGGGTGAAAGACTCCAGCTCCTCAATGGTGGAGTCCTCGGCTTTTTGCTTCCGAGGCTCTTGAACGCATGCCGGGATCTTATCTACTTCATCTTGAAGCTCCGCCTCGCTTGACCCCGGTTGCGTTGATTGCTATTTCTTTGGCCCGTTCGGGGCGACTCCACTTTTCAAGGCGACCGAGTAGCACTCTCTCGCTACTCGCTGCTCCCCTTTTATCGACCGAACCCCCCAAGGTGTAGGAAATTTGATCACTTGATGCAGCGTGGAAGGAACAGCTTCCATGGTGTGGATCCATGGCCTACCGAGGATCACATTATACGCAAGGTCCTCGGGCATCACTTGGAACAATGTTTCTTTGCTAACTCCCTCGGCGAATGTTTTGAGTGTAATTTCACCCAACGTCTTCTCTGTAGAGTTGTTGAAGCCTGTCAACACTGTCGCTTCGGGGACGACTTCCCCTTTGAGCCACATCTTCTTAACGGCCCCGTAGCTGATTATGTTGACCGAGCTACCAGGGTCAATCAAGACTCGCTTGATGTCGAAGTCGTTGATTCTCAGCATGATGACCAGTGCGTCGTGGTGGGGGAATATCATCCCATCACAGTCATCGTCATCGAACACGATCTCTTTGCCCGAGCCTCCAACTCGGGTTCTTTTCTCTATCGTAATCGACAGTTTGGCGAATTTCTTTGCGGCCGCGAAATTCACCCCGTTCACTTCTGAACCCCGGTGATGACGTTCACAACTCTTTCTGGGGGTGGAGCCCGAGGTGGATGCCCATCCCCTCGGTTTTTGGAGTAATTGTCCTTTCCCTTGTCAGTGAGGAATTCGGCCAATACTTCTTTTTTCAATAAATGGGCCACTTCGAGGCGCAAGGCTTTGCAATCCTCGGTTCGGTATCCATAGTCAGCATGGAACTCACAGTGCAAGTTTTGGTCTCTCTTGTCCGCTGGAGTACTCATGTCCTTGGGCACTCTTACCCCAGGAGTTCCCTTGACTACGTGGACCAGTTCCGAGGTTGATATATTGAAATTATAATCAGGGATCCGGGGCAGATCTTTCTTCGAAGCCGAAGTTTGGCCCAAGGATGTTTTCTGGTTCGAATTAGAGTGAACCTTCCCCCAAGCCGTTGGCTGATATGCGAGCTCGGGGGCGGGCCTCCAAAGGAATTCCCTAACCTTTGGCTGATAGGCTGCCTCGTGGAAGTGTATAGCTCATACCTCCCCTTTGAACTCCCCCGCGATGCCTCAGCGCGATGCGAGGATTCACCTCGATTTTTGTAATTGTAACCTCGGTTTTAAATTCAGCCTCCTCCAGTCTTATCTTGGAGTAGGCCCGCTTGTGCAAATCATCCCAGGTCAGCACCTGGTATTGTTGAAGCTCCTTTCGCAACTCAGCATCAGCGTCAGAGTTGCGCACATTGATACCTTTTTCGAATGCCATGATGGCTAGAGTATCATCCATCCGAGGCAATTTCATGTGCTCGGCATGAAAGCGCTCGAGGAACCCTTTGAGGGGCTCACCGGGCCTCTGCTTGACTTCACAAATATCCTCCTTCCTCTGGAGGGTTTTATGTGCCCCAGTGTGGGCCTTCACGAAGGCGTTGGTCAATTCCTTGAAGGTGGAAATCAACCCCACTGGTAGGCACATGTACCAACGTAGCGCGCCCTTCTCCAAGGACTCGCCAAACTTCTTTAAGAACATTGACTCGAGCTCTATCGCCGTTAAGTCATTGCTCTTCACCATGGACATGTACTCCCTTACATGCTCTTTGGGATCGGTGGTCCCATCATATTTCCTTAAAAACATCAGCTTGAAATTTTTAGGAGTTGGGGCTGGGGCCGCTTCGGGCTTGAAGGGCAGCTCCCTGTACTGGTCTATATCAAGCTCATCTTCGGTTTTTGTCATCCCCGGCACGCTTTCGAGACGCTTGTCCACATGCGCCCCGACGCGAGCCTCAACGCGCGCCTCGACGCATGCTTCAATTTCCCTGGTCAACCTCTCGACGTCAACCGAGGGTGTTGTTTCAGCCACGGTGGGAATCGTCCTGAAGTATGGCGTCGTACTTGGTAAATTGCCCGAACCCCCAGACGCGGCCCCGTTAGGAGGTCCCCCTATTATCGCGCCCGTAGGAACGAAGGGCGGGATGCCTCCTCCATGAGCCGAAGGCTGGGTTCCGTTCGGTGCTGCGCTGTTCCTCGCTTCCAACGAGGCGCGAAACTCAGCATTGATGTTGACTTGTTCATCCTGTCGACTTTGGAGAGCTCGTAATGCGGTGACAACGTAAACTTGGAATTCTTCAGTTGTCATTGGTGATATAGGCTGTTGGCTCGACAGAGCGCCAGCCCGTTCATTAAGATTATCACTGTTGTCAGCCATAACGTCGTTGAACTGTTAGCTTTGACGAAAAAGGACGTGAAACTTTGGAACAAAGCGTTTCTGCTTATATCCCCACAGACGACGCCAATTTGTATGGCCCTAAACCAGTTTTAGGATCACAAATCGAATTTGGATTCGAATATAAGCAAATCTTCGTATCAAAGTTAAATAAATGCACGAAATAGACGTAAATGCGGAAAAAATTGAATTGATTTCTATATAATTGTGAGTACAAATTTGGGCAGAGTTTCAGTATATATTTCTGGATGCCTATAATACAAAATGAAGTGTTATTTGTAGGCTTAAGAGCTTTGCCCACGTTCTCCACTATCCCTTGTGCTCTGGCCCACGATCTTGGCATTATTTGAAGGAGTTAGTGGGTTGAAGTAGTGGGCTGCAAAACCGCTGGAACCGAGGCTGTTCACCGAGGCGCGTGTGTATGACCTCGGTGGGGAGGCCTTGCTGTTCGCTCGAGGTAAACATCACCGAAGCTTAGCTTACGGCTTGCCTTCGGTGACTACCTTGAAGTATGACTTCGGTGACCCACTTGCTTGTGTCGGTCTTTGGCTTGTTGTTGTGTTCTCGGTCATTATCGGACTGCGCGACCGAGACGAATCATCGCAAGTCGATTTTTACCCAATACAGTTATATATCCTAATAATAAGGTTAGCTTATAGCTCACAATCTTTTGAAAAGTTTTTGCCCAATGGTCAAGATTGATATACTACATATCAAAAGTCAATTTGAAGTAGGGCAGCTAATATTTTGAATTTGTATTGAGCATTTCTTGTATGATTATCTATTATAACTTGCAACTCTTAAATAATGGTTGTATTCTCTGCAATTCACCCAAAAGAAAACGACAACTGGAGATTCACCCCTAAATTAAAATAAAAATTAGTTTTATGTATTAATAGTGAAAAAAGATATAATTATATTACTTACAAAGCTATTATACATATATAAATTTATAGGATATACATTAGTAATTGGTAATCTAAGAAATAACGTTTCCCTACATCCAAATAAAGTTAGAACACTTGGACGGTATTTACAAGTAATGAGATTAAATATTACGTTTGCATGAACCATAATTCTAGGGAGAACAACATTATTACTGGTTTGATGAGATAATCCTACTTCTGAGGTTCATAAAGGTTCAATAATTGAGATCAACTCAATCATTCTCAAAAGATAAGCCCAAATTAAACTTACGTCAACGATTAGTTCCTCATTAAAGAAAAGATAACATTTTCTTTTTCAATAAAAAGGATTATCCATAGAGCAGTCAAGTTGTTGTAAATATCTTATGGGTTTGATGGAGACACATCTCCATATCTTAACACGTGTCAGCTGCATATGTAGTTGCTGATTGTCAAATAAATGATGACCCCATTGCTGTACATCGATCCACTTCACTTTCTCCACCGTCCTTTCCATATTTAGAAATTGAGTAATAATATTGAACACAAGCATTGTATTCTATACGGAAGATGAAAATGTGAAACAAATTGTAACTATACGGATTCGGAACTTCAATGTCACCAATTCATGGGTTTCAGCAATGTCGATTCAAACAGAAATTAAACATTAAAACAAATTACCTTCTCCTTGGTCACTAGAAAGAGGTGACAACCTTCCTTTCACTTACGCATACTCAACATATAACGTCTCATGCTACATATAACCTCACTATTATTTTGTCCATTTGACAAGTTATATATGCTGTCCAATTTGAGATTCTTTTTCTTTTAGTTTAGATGCTATCAAGAACTAAACATTAATAACTTTACAGACTTTTTAACGTACAACAGTTCAGCGTATCGCTAATCACCCACAGATAAAAAACACTCAACATAACGTACTCAAATTTTTATACCATACTTCTTTAGAGCAAGTATAACACCTATTGAAGGACTTTCGTAAAGAGAGACTCGTACTTTAAACTTGTGACTTGATATGTTCTCTCTATTTGCAAAAAGGAAGACTATTGAAAAGAAGAAGCTTTTTAGATTGGTCGATAAGTTTCATAAGCACCGGCCTTCCACAGCAAGAAGATATCTTCACACTTTTTAAGGGCCACGTAGTTGAATATTTAACGCACCAAACAACCTGTCAACAATATGGACATTTTCAACACGTTGGTTGGATGTTTCCTCATTGCCTTATTAGCTTGATAATATAGTTTTTGGACAACAGGTTCGATTCAAGCTTTTTAAATAAAGTATTCATTTTTGCTCAAACGTTTTACGACGTCTGTGAAGGGTGAAAGTTTCATACTACTACTATATATAGAAGCAATATTTGGAGATATTGGTATATTTTTGGACTTTACGCCCAAACACATCCTATTAAGCCTTCATGATTTGGATATGCAGTTTTGTATGCGTAGGATTTGCTTCTGCATCTTAAGCATGTTTACTTTCACCCTCCATGCAATATAATATATATATATATTTGAATACTTATGATTTTTTATGTGTTGTAATATGTGTGTGGCTGTACGACTCTTCAAATTTATGATGTTAAATATATAATAATATTTGACTACAAATTCTTATGCTGAAGATAAAGTGAAAAATTTCAAGTAAAATTATTTTAAATTTCAAAAGATGTCAGCTATATTTAGAACAAGGTAGTAGGTACTAATATCATTCTTTTTGGATGGAGAAATTATTGTTTTCGAGATGTTATTCTTTATGCGATACATTTTTTTTTGTAGGGATACTCAGTTTGAGAATTTAAGAAAAAAAGAATGTTTTTGTAACTTGTGTTCATAAACAATTCTATAATATTTGTGCGACTATAAATATATTTATTAAGCGTAATAAAAAAATGGCAATCTGTTACACAAAGTATTTCACATTAATATAATTTATTAGAGGGTGTGACGTACGCAGCCTACTCTAATGCAAATATGACTATTTTCAAGACTGGAACTACCAACCTATAGGCTATAGGTGATATGTAATAATCATTTTTTCCTCCAATAGCAGTAGGTTCCTTTAACGTGTTAAATTTTTCTACCATGGAAAAAGAAAAGGGGAAAAAATATCTTCGACAGAGGAAAACAGTGCATGAGAAGGAGATATTTTTGATAAAAGAGGTGTTAGTGATTTCAGCCCACAGCTTTCATTTTTTATTTTTCGGAACTATCTGGAATACCACCACCTATTCATTAGTCCAACTATAAAACCAACACACATTCAAATGTAATACAGTATTTGGAAACAGAAAAATATCTCCATTTTCCTTCTCTCTCTATCTAAAACCTATACATACATTATATTTCTATATATATTAGTGCGTATACCGTTTTTCAGGTCCGGAAAATTTGATCGGAGCAGTTCTGATCGACGATCGCAGTTGAAAGTTCGTTATATTTGCCGTTTGATTTCTCTTTTTAATTCACAATTTTTAATATATATATACACATAATTTTGGCTCTTATTTTGCTTAATTCAATTTATATTAATATATTTTAGGTATGTCATCGTTTCTACTTCATGCTTAATTGTTATTAGCGGTTTTTTTATATATATAATTGTTGCATTAGGTGTGGTTTTGTTAGAAGCTTGTTGTTTTCTTTTATTTTTCTCTGATTTTTCTTTGCATTTGAAATATGTATGTATATGTTTGTTTAGGCTTTATTTTGCGCATATGAATTACGATCCGTGTGGCTTAGTTTGATTGTTTTGCTTTTATTTTTTGGTGGAATTTGTAGGAATCATGATTGTTGTGTTAGTAACAATTATATGTGGAGGATTTTGCTTGCAGTTGTTGTGCTGTGAATCGTTGCGTTGCGATTGTTTAATTGCAAATGTTGTTGAGTCTTTTAGTGTCTGATTACCTGGTTTTTCACTAAATACTGGTTCGATATTGTTTGATTGATAGCATCGCGGAGCTTTCTAGCTTCGATCGCTTTATTAACCTAACATCGATTTTGATGTGTTTATTTTGATTGATTTCGGGTGTTTATCTTCGTTGATGGATTCTCTGCGAAATTGCCTGAGTGGTAGCAGTTTTTTGTTACCTCCGGATTGTTCTTTTGTCTTCTTTCCAGTAACTATGCCTTTCAGTATATCCCTGAAAGAACGATCAACAACTAGTTTGACTTTGCCCGGACCTAGGGGTAATCGATGGAACTGGCGATTTAGTCAAATTGATTACAAGAATGGATGTCAAAAGTGGTTAATCGGAAATTTGACGGTTGATTTTGTGAATATCTGATCCTTTTGTGTTGGGGCCATAAACATTAGCATTTCTATGTATGTATTTGATCATTGTGAAGTAGCAAAGTTGGGAACTTGAACCAATGGATGTAGCAGCCATCACAGTGCCCTTTTCTTTGGACATTCATGTCAATCTTCAATTTGTTCCACACTCTGTGTCCTTTCCTATTTTTTGTTCAACTTGCTGGTAACCCTAGAGGCTATTGGTATTTTCAGTTTTTGCCTTCCTTTAATAGGCCGACTTAGGATTTGGGTGTTTGGAGTGCTTTCCCAGACTTGGCATGTCATTTCCTTCTGCTATGTTTGGTCATCCAACCACTTTAATCTTTGGTCTTTGAAGGAGATCATTTTGTATATGTGGTTATGGCTCTCCTCGACTGATGGTAATCACCGCCCACGAAAAACATAGATATTAAGGCACAAGATGCTTTTTATATGCAACTCCAATTCTTGTGAATTTTATCAAAAGTTAGGCATTTTCTTTGATGAAGTGTTGGTTAACAAAGATAGACTATCAGATTGAAAAGATGAACCAAAAGAAAGGAATAAGAGAACAAGAAAAATGTACAATAAGAAAAAGAAAAGGAAAAGATGAGCCGGAGAGTATGGACAAGTTGGATGTTGTTACACAACTGATAACATTTTCCTTTCTGTCAATGAGGCTTCCAAGTAACACGCCGTTAGGATTTAGAAGATTCTTTGTCAGGGTAAGTTTCTCTTGTTGAAGACGACGTGATGCAGAATCTCAGACAGAGGTAGGGTTGTCCTCAATGGACAACAAAATAATTCGTCTCTGCAGTCTCCTCCCACTTTCCTAATATTTTTCTCTGTCAGGACGGGTTTGATGCTTTGTCCATTGCTTTTACCTTAGGTTGGACTACCCTTCGTCGGTATCTCTTTAAATGGAGGACTTCTCCAAGAATGAAGTGATCATGCAGTCATTATTATCTACTGCTGGACGCTTTGGAGCTACGCAATACTTCATGATAGTTTTAGTTTGGGTTCCTAATCGACCTACTTGTGGATTCTTGTTGATCAACTTGTTTTGATGAATTCTCGTGGTGGAGTTTGCTGATTGGAGCTGTTCAACCTTACGTGGAATTTATAGTTGCTGGTTTCAATTGGTGTTCTATAGTGTTCAAGAAAGCACCATTGTCTGGGTGTTTTGCCCATTTGGAGGGGCAACTAGACATGTCTTTGTAGGTGTAGGATTTTTCCTTAACTGTTTCCTGATTGCAGGACTCGTAGTAGCTAAATTAATTCATCAGGCTCAATGGGAGACGTAGTGATTGAACACCCAGGGACTCCACGTTCTGAGACAATAAACCTACACAACTTAATATCGAAGAATCATGCTGATGTGCTCGAGAATTTCCATGGGGGATGCTTCCCTGAGGATGAAACACGTGACGAAAAATCAACTGGTACTGAAGCCCTTGACAGAGGATACTTAGATTATGGGTATGTTCTCTGTCTCATTCGTGATGCTAAACATATGTCAATTTTGTGCGATCATCTAGCTTTTGATTTTTCATCAGTAATTCTGTTATAATCTTGAAGGTGTAGATACAAGTCCCTGTACTATGTTAGCCTACACCTCAGTGGACATATGATTATGAACTATTCACTAATATGTTTGCTTCTCCAGCTGTTCTCACTATCGGCGTAGATGTCGCATTAGAGCCCCTTGCTGCAATGAGATATTTGACTGCAGACACTGTCATAATGAAGCTAAGGTTAGTCCTTATGAATGATGGACTCATAATTGGACAATAGACATGTTAATTGGAGATGGAACTGAGTATACTCTTACATATAAGTTCTATAATATTTTTCATCATAATCGTGGCTTAAGACGTGCACAATGTGCTACATAAGTGAGATGCTAAGATTCCAGATAATGAAGTACCTGCATCCAGTGACATTTGCATAATGGTCTGAAAGCACACATTCTTTTGTTAATTTTTTTTGGTTTCAAGGAACCTTGATTTACACTTCACAGCATTCCTTGAATTTCTTTTTTAACCTTCTCAGCAAAAATTATGACTTCTTCTCTAGATTATTTATCTTCCATCTCTGGTTGGTCAGGACTGTACTAATAATATTTTCTTGTGTGCAGAACAATATCAACGTTGACCAGAGACTTCGACATGAGATTCGTCGTCACAAAGTGGAAAGGGTAATGTTCCTACTTGTCTTATACTATCTTCTGTGCAGATACTTCTATTTTCTTATTTATGATTCTCTTCCTTTGCCTTCTTCTCATCAACTCGCTTCACTTTCTCTTATTAATTCTGGAAATGAGATGTAAGTAAAGAAGTTTACTTATTCCTTGGGGGTATTTTGCAGGTTATATGCTCACTCTGTGATACTGAGCAAGAGGTGAGTGATCTTTATTCTCTTCCTCCTGTTACCCTCTTTCCTCTGGTTACCATTTGGAGGATGTATACCGTTGAACTGATGCAAGTCTTCTTAACTGGAGATATATTGATTTTGATGCTTGATTGGACAGTTCATTGATCAAGAACCCAAAGAGAACTGAGTTCCATTGGTTTGTCCTTGCTATTCTATCTAAGCAGCTTGCATGCTAACCGGTTATAACTGCTGTCCTCTACCAGGTTCGGCAAGTTTGCATCAATTGCGGAGTCTGCATGGGGAGATATTTCTGTGAAACCTGTAAGCTATTCGATGATGATGTAAGTCAAACTCTCTTCATTTAGTTATACGCAGTAGATCTGTTTAATACTACTTTTGAATTCAAGGAGTGCATATTAACAGGAAATAAGCTGTATAAGCAAAATGTTTCTGATATGTAATGTCCTGACAAACTTTTTGCCATTCCTCATGTTGCAGATATCCAAGAGACAGTACCACTGCAATGGTTGTGGCATTTGCAGGTATGGTTACTCCGCTAAATTCTCTTGCCTTCCATTTTCCATGTTCTTTATCTTCCTTCTCTCCCCATTTGTCTTTCCTCCTCCTTGTTGAACTTCTGGTTGAGCGCATGAGAGCAACTTAATAAAAGGAGACAACACCTATGCATGTGTCATCAACATGTAGCATGAACGGACTCACTTTACAATTGTAGTACCAGTTCATCTGAATCGTTCTGTTTCATCCTTTCCTGTACATTTTAGTTTCTAGCTCTGCAAAACTGGAGTTGATGTTTTATTTTGATTTTCTTCTTGATTTAGGATTGGTGGCAAGGAGAACTTCTTCCATTGTCCCAAATGCAGTAAGTGTCAGACTTTCCTTTCTTCTTTTTTTTTTTTTGGTCATATGCTCCCATGCGTTGCATATGCGCTATTCTCTCTCTGAATTCTGTTTTTCTTAATGTGTGATGGGTGTATTGTCCAGGATGTTGCTATTCAGTTCTGTTAAAGAATAGCCACCCCTGTGTTGAGGGGGCAATGCATCATGACTGTCCTGTTTGTTTTGAGGTATGGATTGCAATAAAAATTCTTTGCACTTGCATTTACCCTTGTATAAGCCTTTTTTCTTTATTGCATCTTGTTGCAAGAAAATGGAATGATAATGTCATTTGCAGTATCTCTTTGAATCGGTAAACGATGTAACAGTCATGCCATGTGGACACACTATTCACAAGAACTGCTTGAAGGAGATGCAGGAACACTACCAGTAAGTTGATGTTATTCTTCATTATTTTTTATCCAACATATGCCATTGACATGACTGAACTAACTTTAACTCTGTAACAGATATGCTTGTCCTCTATGCTCTAAGTCGGTATGTGATATGTCAAAGGTGTGGGAGAGATTTGACATGGAGATTGCCGCAACGCCTATGCCCGAATCTTATCAAGACAAGAAGGTGAATGTATTTTCTAGAATCATTTTTATTACTGTGTTATTGTGCATATGAGCTTCAGAAAGTGACTGAAATTGGTGGCATTGCAGGTATGGATACTTTGTAATGATTGTGGAACCACCTCTGAAGTGCAACTTCATTTTGTGGCCCAGAAATGCCCATGCTGCAAATCTTACAACACTCGCCAAACAAGAGGCAGATAGAGGGACCATTAATAATAGTCTGGGTGTTATTGTGAAAATGATCGCTGCCCAATGTGGTTGACAGTGCCATATTCTGAGTGGGAAGTGATTGGGCTTTTCAAAGCTAAGCTTGCAGAGGAAATGATGGAACTAGGGGTTCTGCTACGATCCTGCGTTTAGCACTTGGGCGCTTGTGTTTTCGCTTTTTTATTTTTATGTTTATCCCAATGTTGTAGTATGTGTGGCATTCAGTAAATCCTAGAAGCTCATTGCATGAAGAACCCGATGTAACTCTTTGAGGCAGTAGTAACTGTTCAGTATTACAGCAAGTATTGTTGGCTAGTATTACAGCAAGTATTGTTGGCATGTCACAAGCATCTTTGTAGCTTTCTTCAATTCCTATCTCCCAGAGTAGAATGTTTAGGTTGTTGAGACCTTGTGTTTTGTGTTACCGTAAATTACAGATGAAGATGAAGCCATTAGTTCGACGTGTTAAGCTTAATAAAAGTATCCAAAGGTTATCCTCTCCTCACATGGTAGAAAAATCATTTGATAGCATTATTATAAGGGATATGATGCTTATTTCTTCTTTGAATGATCAATTTAATTTAATACCCCACTAGTGGTATTATTGGGTATGTTGTTGTTGCTGAATGATCAATTAATAACCACATGCAGAACTAAGAGTGGAATTGAAAGGAAAAGTTAATGCTCTCTAGTAACCAGAAGCGAGAAATATCTTGAAACATATTTTTCAAGCTAAAGCGACATAAAATGGACCAGGGTACTATCTTACCAAGTGGGAGGAGTGACTTTTCTCTACATTTACTTCCAATCCAATTTTCATCCAACCCAAGCTACTTAAGAAAAGGAAACAAACAACATTCAGAAAGTAGATACCATGTAAAAAGAAGGATAAACAATAAATAAAGTGGAAAAGGCAATCCATAGCCCATTAGTGCCCTACAGTAACTAGCACATGGCCAATCATTCTCTCAATCTCCCAACAATACTTTTGGGGACGTAACTCCTTTCCAATTGCAGTGAAGGACAAAACTAAAGCTAAAGGGAGCTCAAAAGGATGAGGATGTTTCAATAGCTAGAATAGACAACCATGTGTAAGTGCTAATCTGAAAGTTGAAGGAACACAGATGATCATGAGACATAACATAGCCATTCATTAAACAAGTAGAACTGGTGTAGCTCAATCTGAAGAAATAGAATGGATCTATAACGTACATTCAAGAAAAAGAATCATAACTTGAGGATCAAAGAAAAGATCTAGAATTCTAGAAGCAATTGGTTCGGTTCCAAGGGGTGTATAAAGAACAATAAAGACAGAAACCACAAGATGCTAACTTCACCCTACTAAAAGGCTAAATCAAAATTTACCTAATCTGAATCACAATCAAGAAGCATGTTATGAAACCAGACAGTCATATTCTATTAGCAGTAAACCATGAGGACAACTCCATATATGGCATAACGAGATAGATGTAATATTAGTAATGTAGTAACAAAACATTTTATTCATCCAAAGGGCAGTGTGTGTTAGAGATAGTACACAGCTGTAGAAGTAATATATCATGAAACATTTATATTCATTAGCAGGTGAACCAAAAATTGGGGAGCCACAGGGATGGGCTACAACCCTTCTAATTAAGATTCTTTTTTTTTTTTTTTTTGAGATTATACTCCACTATTACATATCAAATTTAGAATTATGTAAAGCAAAACTTGCTGTTCGCGACCATTAACTACTAAGACCATGAGAAAGGAAAGACAGTTCACACAAGTAGCAACATACGCTAAATTCTCTGATCATCCATGGCTGCACACAGATGCACAAAAAAACAGCTCTTAGGAAACAGATGACCAGGGTGTCTAGTTGTTGACCGGTGTGGCGGTTTCATCAATCATGGGCTTAGTAGCGGAGCAAGTGCAGCATACTATGTAGCAATGAACAAGCCGGTCTCAAAAACTTCATCACGGCTGTTCGGCTCAATAGTGTTTTCAGAATTATTATTGACTTTCTCCATCTCCTCATCAATCAAAATCTGCTCGGAGCGGCAATTCAAGCTGCAAAAAGCTTTCTCACCTCTGCAAAAGCATCATACAAATAATCATTATCAAAATCATCAAGTCACTAAAACCATTCAGAAATGCACTGTATATGAACAGACCTGTACATGAAAATATCTTCTCCATCCAGCTTCTTCTTGCAAGAGTCACAGAAGCGCAAAAAATCGCTTGAAGGATATGAAGTGAGAAGGTCCATCTTGTCAGCCACCTCAGGCTTCGCAGTACTCTCATTAGCATTCTTACAAAAATTGGTCAACTCATTGTTGTGACATTCTAAAATGCAGTCACAAAAAATATGAGTTACTTTGGCATTGGGTCCACGGGTTCTCACACAGGTATAGTCCTCGGAAAGTTCAATGTCGCTTGCCGGAATGGAATCAACTAAGCTAGTTCCAGACCCAACAGATGTTGGTATAGGACTCAATTTGGCACCTACTGGATTGCCCAACTTTGAGCAACCTCTAGCACATTGAGCATGTGAAACCACTGAATTTATTCCATTCTCAGAACCAAAAGTCACGGGACGATTCACCAAGCTTGCAAAATGTGAACCAGTCCTTCCAGAATCTAGAGAACAAGAACGAAAATTTCTCGACAACTCACGCTCCAAAGGGGCTTCTCCAATTCTAAACAAAACATCAGATTTGCCCTTTTCAAGATCGGAACTTTTGGACAAAGAACGAGGAAAAATCGAGATATTCTTAGGGAGTGACTTAGGGGGTTCCTCAAGAGAATCATCAACACAGGTTTGACAATTCTGTGTCTTGATCCTCATTTGTGTGCCAAAAAGAATATTTTTTCCGCTATCGGACGATCGGAGAGCTTTCCCCGATTGTTTCATCTCATCATCAAGAGAATCTACAATGCCAAGGCCTACTTTGGCACAACCCCATGTCTTATGAGTCCCCTCATTAGATGATGACCTAAAGGGATTGCCCAAATTTGAAAAGACTCTAAAATCAAGTGGAGAAGTGGGACTTCTCACTGAATCAGATTCTGAGGTCTTATTAGGATTGAGACCACCAACAAACACACCAGCAGGTACATTGAAAAAGTTGTTATTTTTATTATGTTTCCTACCTAACAAATCATAAGAATCTGAGTTTACAGCATCAGACATCAAATGTCCCATAGGGGGTTGAACTTGAACTTTTTGGTGTGATCTGGTCCTCTTCCTCAGCATTATCCCTAAAACCCTCAGCTCCAAAAGCCCACCAACACCTGCATCAAGAATTCAAGATCAAGAAATGTTCGAGATGCGCGCAAGCTGGCTCGGACACCACGTTATCAAAACAACCAAAAAGAAAAACAAAAAACAAATCATCAAGTATGTGAAAACTTATAAATAACCCCAAATCAGATATCCATCATACATCTAAAGAATATAGCTACATTGAAGATTAAAGTGAAAATGAGAAATACCTATTTGAATAAATAATCAAGAATCTACAAATACCCAAACAAATTATTTAAAGATGGGATTTTTTTTCTTTTTCAAGAAAAATAAATAGTGATAAATAAGAAAAATGAGTCAAAATCTAAGAGTACCATGAGTCAACAAAAGAAAGACCTGAAAATGTAGATTAAAGCCAAAACCAAAAATAATAAAAAAAAAAAAAAAAAAAAAAGTATACACACATTTGAACTAAGATGGATATATCCAAAAACTAATAAAAATCCCATTTTCAAGAAACCCAAAAAGAAACCAACTTTGAGCAATGCCGATGCACAAAGCATCTCGCATTCATAATATGTTAACAATCAAAGATGGGATTTTTATTTTTTGTTGACAGTTTTTTTTATTTTCTTGAAATAAAGATGGGAAAAACTACCTTGTAGATTTGTTCCAGAAAATGTTAGTTTTTGAGAGAAGAAAGAAGAGTGAATGTAAGAAGAGAGAGCTTCTTTATCTCTCACAGTAGTGTGTGTTTGTGTGTGTGTTGTGGCTTCTTTAGTACATTTCTCTCTCTCTCTCTTTTACATTTGCATCAAAATCAGTAACAGTGAGAGCTTCTCAAATACTCTCTGCTTTTTCACACTCACTGTGTGTACACATTGGTTGTTGAATACTTGTATAAATACATTATTATGTGAACATTATGTGTAATTTTTTAAGTTTACCTTGTATACGTTGGCCCGTGTACATAATTACATTATAATTACTTCATCTGTCTCATTTTAATTATTATAGTAATTTTAAATATTTTTATTTTTTAATATCAAGATTAAATTACTTATTTTTTTCTCACTTTGACTCATTTTAATTATTATAGTAATTTTAAATATTTTTATTTTTTAATATCAAGATTAAATTACTTATTTTTTTACTTTGACTCAGTATTAATTGATCTTGAAAGTAAAAATTATAATGAACATTTACTGGAAAAAGATTCATATAGTGGAAAATTAAAGATATAAAAAAAGATAAAATAGTAGAAAATTCTTATTAATATTTTCTTAAAGAGGTGCAAAATACAAACATGATAAATAAATTGAGACGGGGTGTAGTATTTGTAAAATATTAAACTAGTATTCTATCCACATTAAGTTTCTTCCGTACGAATTCACATTAATCGAGCTTTAAAGTGAATATGGACACTAAATAGGTGAATGTTAAAAGAAAGATTAATAACCTACAAATTAACGTTCAACCAGCTACTACAATAAGTTAAAATACTTTAAAAATTGCAAAAAAAAAAAAAGAATTATACAAATATACAAGTCAATTTGTTTTGGCAGATATGTTGCTCTATGTACACGGGCAAATGTATCCACCTCAGTTTCTCCACCAAATTCACTTTAACGTATTTTCATGACCAAAGGGGTATATAAAAAGAAAATGTCATTACACATTTTGTTTTTCAAATTTTGATGCTTTGGGACAAAATAGGAACGACATCGAA
This sequence comes from Petunia x hybrida, assembly GCA_037355625.1. NCBI lineage: Eukaryota > Viridiplantae > Streptophyta > Magnoliopsida > Solanales > Solanaceae > Petunia > Petunia x hybrida. Next base: position 340,483 of record JBBBVM010000505.1, on the reverse strand, counting down.
AAAGGTGAAAAGAGATCGTCACATTTTATTATACTTTGAAAATGTAAAGAAAAGAGTTACTTTCATTCCGTTCAATCTACTCCCCCGTCCCAAATTAGTTAACATTTTCAACTATTGCACGTCCATTAAGAAAATTAATAAATAGGATATACATTTTAATATATGATTATTAAATATTTTTTTAGAATACCATTAATAATTGAGGGTATAGTTGTAAATAATTGACAAAAATAGTCTTGAAATCCTAAAACGTCAACTATTTTGGGGCAAATAAATCTTGCTAAAGAGCCAACTAATTTGGAACGAAGGGAGTATTATGTAAATTTTTATAGAATTGTGACTTAATTGTTTCACTTTATATCGGATTAAATCCAAATATTTTGCATTTAGAAAAAGATGAAAAACAAAGAGAGAACAAGTCATGGTTTTGTTCTTCTACTTTGTATTGCTTGTTATCTGGTTTAATTTTGGATAAGGACGGATTAATATAATGTGACAAGTGTTAAGAAATTTTTTATGACTAGTTGAAATACTTACTTAAAACTGTTAATTATGTTATTTTAAAACGTAAACACTTGGAGATCTCAAAAGAAGATGCATTTATTATCCTATATTGTTTTAAGTTTGGCAAATCATAATAGTATCTCATTTATGCATAGGTGATTTCATGAACAATGTCAATTACTCCTTTAGATTATCTATTTTGATCATATAAGTATGATTTATAGTTTTACTAAAATTAAAACTATGTGAGTCAGTTGTCTGTTACGTACTTATTTCATTGCACGCATAATCCGTTGGAGTAACAAATGCTCACTCCTTACCACATAATTAATCACTCCTCTGAACAAATTAAAATGGGATAGTTTTGTGTGAAGGGTGTACGTGTACCTATATGAAGCAATAAAATTTAATTGTTGTCAAGTTTATCAATAAAAGAATATATAATGTTTATTTGGTTAGATCTATTATTAAAGAATGTACCAGTACGTTGTCGACAAACAATACCACCATTAGACATATATAAATTGAGGCAGAATAGTGTACCAATCACCTAGCAAATGCCAGAGAAACCATGATAGGGATTTCATAATTTGAGGTGATACAATTAAGGACATGCAATTTCTTTTTTAGCAGACTTATGTCCACTTGCTTATGCATAATTTTAAAATCTTTATCTTATCTTTATATATGATGTATAAAAAAGAAAACTTGGGATAAAAATTTGTAAACAAAAAAAAAAGTTTTTGGTATTGCAAAATATCAAAATTCAATATTACTGGTGAAATAATGAACTTGTTTAAAGGTTTTTAAGTAATATGATGGTTTACTCACAATCAATTTATTTTTCATACACAACGCAACTTTTAATTTTTTCAACATCAAATGTCTTGTTTTCAACTCAATCAATTACTGTCCAAACCCATTAAGTATTTTTCAAGAGCAAATTTTATAAATTGTTTTACTATTTTTTGGAAAATTTTGGGTGAGTTTACAAGAAGCAATGGTACTCAGTAATATGTACCACAAATATACTTGTAGTACATGGTCTAGTGGGTCGTACTTTATTCAATTGCATGTGAGTTTTTGGAATTTGGTGCTTTTATTAAAAACTTAAATCATTATACATAAGAAAAAAGAGAAGAAAAAAAAAACTAAAGGAAAAAAAGTGGAGAAGTAGGGTATATAGATTTTGAAAAGGGCAACTTTTTTCAGAGTTTCAGTTACTGCTTTTACTTTTTATGGAGGTGATGATTCATCACTAAACGACAAACTTAAACACCTAGTAGGGTCCCCCTTGCAATTTTTATTTTGTAATTTCTTTTTAATTTGTGAATAAATAAATGAAACAACTCTTTTACCTTTCGGTGGCTCCCTGAACTAGGATACAACAACTCTTTTTAGTGACCGTTGCTGGGCAGTTTGAAACTGTAATTGTTAGCAAAATAAACTTTGTAAAATGACATTATGTTTGGTAGGGAATAAGAGATTAAATTCGAGATTAGTTTATTTCCTATTGAATAAGAGTGATAAGTTGCGGTATTCTAGAGAAAACTTTGGTGTATTATTATCTCATATAGTATATAAGAGTATAATATTGGAATATTTCATTATTTTACCAAGCTGTCCCCTTATTGTTTGGTTGACATCAAACCATGTAAATGGAGATGAGGAGCAAATAAGTGCATGTGCTAAAATCGTAGCTTCTTTATTCATGACGACAGTCACATAAATATGGATGTGTTGTTAAATAGACTAGACGAGACCATAAATTATGACAACAGCGCGAATAGTATGTATAAAAAATTTATTGAAAGAAATATAATTTTGTTTGATATATGGTTTATAGATGTTGTAATGTAATGTGCTGATCCAGCTAATTGATCCTAGTGTTGATGTGATCTCTAATGAATAGTATCGTGAATAGTGTTACTATTCATCCGCCGCCCATTAGGCGAAACTTGGTTTTGTAATTCTTCACAAATACACTATTTAGTCATATCATAATCCCCACAAATCTTCAATAATAACATAGATAGTTTTTTTGTATGGACATTTACTTTATAAGAAGTTTAGGGGATAGTTTCCTATTGGATTTTTCTTCTGAAATTATGAAGACGAGGTACATGCAATTCATGCTGATGGAGACAACTTTAGAATCATATGCAACATTTCTTTTTTCAACGTTGTGACAGAATAAGACATCTTCCTTGGAAGATCACTATCAAAATATTAAAAGAATTAAATTACACTGCACCTAGCTTATTCTCGTAAAAGGTAAACTAAGCGGTTGAAATGGACATATTTATCGACTACCAAAGAATTGCATCTCCATTTCTAATATCAAGTTGTACCGTACATAAAAACAAAAAAGAATCTGCATCGTCTTTACTTTTCATATATCAAGAAATATTCTCATGGAGAACCTAAAGTGGACGTAGAGTTTAAAGTGAGTTTTAAGAACCTCAAGAGATACGATACAGTGCCAAGTATGTTAATTCAAGAGCTTTTTATCGACTTACATATATACTAATCACATATATATTAATCGCTCACGGGGTTCACATCGCGTGGAATCCGCCAATATTGCTTGCATTAGGATAGACTATCTAAGTGCAGCACTCTCCCGAATCATGCATGATTTGAAGAGTAGTTTGTACTTAGGGAGTTTCCCACATCGGTGGGAAATACTTTTTCCAATGGGTATAAAGACAAAGGTCCCACCCACCAAGCTAATTGAATAAATAAAGTCCACCAAGTATCTATGTGTATTATATACTATGTTATATTATATTATATTATATTATATTATATATTTAATACTTGGACGTGGACTTGGGGCGCGGGCCGGGTCGGGTCTTTAGAGAAGGGCTATTTATTTTGTATTTTATTTTTGCAACAGATTTGTTTAAATTTCAGATTTGAAATTTAACTTTAAACGTTGAAAACCTGTTCAGAAATAAGACACCTATTCTGAATAGTCTCCTCTTCTCTCTATATATTTTCTACCCTGAAAGTGGCTTCTCAGTTCTGCAATAACAATTTTGGCTTTGAGGAATCCTGAAGAATATTGTTTGTATCCCCTAAGAATATACAGGCAATAATTCTTTAAGGACAGTGAAATATTTGTTCTCGTCTCAAAGCTTTTCTTCTATTTTCGTTTCAGTTTTCTAACATGATTGTCAGGATGCGTCGTGCATCGAACTACCCTAGAACCCATTAAAAATGTCTTAGAATCGATCCCTACCACAACTTTCATTGCCTGAGCTAAAAACCGATAATTGATTAACAACTTGTTTGGATGGCTGTTGTATATATGTTTCACAATGTCTCATATCGTATTGTATTGTACTGTATTGGTGAGTTCAATGTTTGGATAGATTATATTGTTTGTTGTTTCATGATATAATACACTAACAATATGAAGAACGAAACTATAGAAAATGTATGGTAAATAATAATATAAGAATATTAAGGGGGAGAAGAGAGAAAAAAAATACGGTACGACGCGATCATACAGAACAGATCGTTACATAACATGGGGTTTTTCATCGTTATGTAATGACATGTTAACAATACGATACAATAAAATTTTAAAGTAACAATCAAAACAACCATTATTTATAGAACAGTACGATACGATACAACCGGCAACAACCATCTAAATAAGTTATCATGGTAAAGGGATATCATCCATCCTATCATACCCTTAATGGATACATATTACTCTATTCTTACATACATTATGCTCTCGTAAAATGTTTAGCAAATTACTAATTAATATTTTATATGAATTTTAATTTTTTTTTCTAGGCATTATTATTAGAAGTGAAGTACAGTAGTACAGTAAGGTTACTCTATTTTCAGGAGTAAAATACCAAAAACTCAATTTTTCTGGTGCAAAAACAGAACTAAAATATCACAAACGAGACCATTAACCTTTTCAACTATCCAGTTTCTGTAATTGTCGTTGTCAAATACTAATTGTACTATAAAACTTACAAGTTTTGGTGCGTGTGCCAAAACACATCTCTATTATGTACCTATAATCAACTTTATTAAAATAGTATATTGCCTATATGGTATGGAGGGCAAAGACACAAAACGTTCATGATGTTCATTTTATGTCCCTTGACATTGTCAAATAGGCCTGTCATTCAATTAGTTTATGCATCAACATACTTTTCTTGGACTCATTATTTATACTTAAAAGTATCATTTAATGCGATGTTTATTCAAAGACAGCCAAGTAATAAAGAAGAAACAAGATAACAGAAACAAAACGTCATCTCTCAAGAAAAATTCTTAAGTTTTGTATACAAGTAGTAAAAAATTTCATTAGACCAGAGAGATTTGAGATACCGTGTTAGATTACATTAAATTTGCTGGAAGTTTGTTTATTTGTGTACATATTAGAATGTGAAAGGTGCCTAGGATACACACCTGTCAAAGCATGTTTTGTATGTGTATTTGTTCTTATTATATATGTTAAACTTGTCATTATCATGCCGGTCGCATCTTTAAAATATTTTTAACTCATCAATCGTGGCGAGGATGTACTAATCTCCCTACCTATATAGGATTCTAATTATGTAAATTTGGTTAATTTGACAAGGGGTCACCTAAAAAATGCAAGTAAGCCCAATCTGTATTTGATCATCATCAACTGCAATAATTAGTACTATTTACTTTTGTAGGTAAAGAACCTAAATCGAATGATCAGTTAGGCAGTTTCCAATTTATAGCAAATTCATCCTTAGTAAATGTTAGGCAATTTTCAACCTAAATTCAGTGGGTACGACTTTATCAATACCAGGAGATTAGATAAATAGCTTTTGAATTATTAAACATAATATAGTGACTTTACAATTACAACAATGGAGTAATGTATGAATGATCATCTATTTACCGGATAAAAGCATAGTATTATTACTCACGTAACATTTGATTCTTGACATAAGCCCTGCATTCTGAAGAACGTTTGTTGAGTAAAATACTTAAAAGATTACTCAACTTTGAGAAATGTGTGACTAAAGTCACTTTACTTTGAATTGTACTAATAAAGTCACTCAACTTAAGGTAATTCTCGCTAAAAATCATTATAACCGGATTTTGCACAGTCATCTCACCGGAAATCTGATATGGCATTTTTATTTTTAATTATATATACATGTGGCACGTTTTATTTTATTTTCCATGTAGGATTTTATAATAAGTTGATTAACCCAACTCTTGATCCATAACCCATTTCTCCTATCCATTTTTTCGGATCCGGCTCCTTTTCAAAATAGATGGTCTAGATTTAATGAAGTAAAACTAAGTGTTTAACCATGCTTAGAAAAATATATCTTCTCATTTTAAATTCAAAGCATCTAATCTATCTTATAATTTAGCAACAAATTTCATCCCTCCTAAATTATTTTTCGATCGCCAAAATTTTCAGACATTTATCTTTTTTTTTTTAATAAGACTTTGTTTTTGCTAATCCATTCTCAAACATATAGCAGAAAATCAAAAACAGTGTTAAACTATTTGCAAGTGATAACATCGCAAGAAATAGAATTAACAAGATAAGATATAACAATATCAATTTACTCAAATAGCAATACGCGAAGAAATCCTTTTCATACAATCACATCGGTTAAATCTAGTTACAAAGATAATATTTAATATTCTGCTAATAGTTATCCACATTTTATGTTGGAAAGAAACTTTCCAACCAATTTGTAATACTTATAGGAATCACATAGGTCTTAAGTGCTTCTATATCTAAAAATAAGAGGAGTTTGTTTAACTATTGATGTAATTTTTATTTAAAATAGTTTTTAATTTTCTGAGTTCACGTTCTCGAACAATAGCAAAAAATTACTCCTATTAAAAAATTAAAATAAAATAAAAGGTTAAGCTTGAGATTATCGAAATTTAGGTTTGGAGGGGGGGGGGGAGTGAAATTTTGCTGCTAAATTATAGGATTGTTTAAGATAATTTGAATTTGAAATGGAAAGATATTTTGCCCAAACCATAGTTAAATATCTTTATTTACCCTATTAAATCTAGAACATTGGTTTTAAGGAGGGCCAAGTGTCATTCATCCAAATAAGAACTTGAGAAAATGGAGACACTAGGTAATGGAGAGGAGCCCAATCTCATTTTTCCTATCCACTTATTATATCTATTATATAAAATATATATTTAACTAATAGATTTGCAAAAAATAATGAAACTAACCGAAGCTATTAAAGAGTTAAGTATTTGAAAGAGTAGTAAAGCTAATACTTCGACAATATCCGTAACTGTTTAGCTAGGATACAATATTATATTATTGTGATAATTTAAAAGAACACTTTCCAATTCCTTAGAAAAAAAAATCAGCTTATTATAAAATCCTACATGGAAAATAAAGTGTTCCACATGTATATATAATTAAAAATAAAAATACCATGTCAGATTTCCGGTGAGATGACTGTGCAAAATCCGGTTACAATGACTTTTGGTGAGAATTACCTTAAGTTGAGTGACTTTGTTAGTACAATTCAAAGCAAAATGACTTTGGTCACACATTTCTCAAAGTTGAGTGACCTTTTAAATATTTTACTCAACGTTTGTTACATGCATTACATGAGCTAGATGTCATATTATTTTATAAAATATACTTATGAAATAGCAATACTTTGTTAATTAAGTAAAATTATTACTGTAAATGATAAGAGCAACTAATTTTCTCTTCATATTAACTTTTATCTAATCTTGTGATATCGGATGATTAATAAATCCTATCTCAATAATAACAAATAATTCAGCTCAACTTTTGATAGTTGAGATTAATTAGATAAATATTACTCCATAGTATTTTAAGTTTTGGGTCTTTGCCACTTTCATAAAAACTTGATTTGGATCCATAGTATTTTAAGTTTTGATTTTTAACTAATAAATTCAGGTCTTTGTGGTCAACCTTTTTTGATTCTTTGCCAAGTTTTTACTTCAATGGTAGAGTCAAAGATTTTTCAGATGAACCGACCAGGAAATCGCGATTCGACGCCGTTACACGCCCATTAAACTATTAGCATTAGGCACTTTCTTGGAGATGCCACGTTAAAAGACTAAACATAATATAATCTTACCTTTTAAGCATTTCATTTTCCTAGCGTTTTCCTTGTCTCCTTTTTACCTTTTTCAGCATCAAATTGCAATATTAGCAAATTGGCACTTACCTACTTTTTAAAGAAAATAAATTTTGATTTTGGCCATTGTTAGTCGAATTGATGGTGTCATGTTCGTCGTCCTCATTTATATTACTCCTAAGTCTACTCCTTATCCCTTCTCAATTTCGAAAAAGATCAAGAGGGTCCCAAAAGGCCCAAAAACATAAACAAAATCCTTTTGATTCATTCTCTATTTTCTCTTAAATACATTAAGCTAGTCTCGTGTCAGATTTTTCCTTGTTCTATTTTTTGCGATGGGAACGACACACGAATAGGTATTCCTAGTGCACACAAGATTCATTTAAGATTATTCTTGGTAAATCGTACAATTTGTTCATCATTTAAACCCACAAAGTTGTTAATTAGATGAAGTTTGATACTTGGTTGACAAGGTCAAGGCTTTTTTAGCTGAACTATTGCATCAGATTCTAAAATGTTTCTTATTCATAAATCACTTTTCGTTCGATTGCTGAAAGATAAAGATCATAAACTTATCAATTGAGATTGAGTTCCATGAAATATGCCAGAAATATGTTATTTACTGCTATTAGTATCCAATTGTGTATCGAGTTTAAAGAAAATACTGAAAAATCGAGTGAATTTCATACCATACATTTGAACTTTAAATATGAAATATTCTTACTTCAACTACAACTCAAATAATGTCCACACATATTTGGTTTAGCAAATGGAAAACACATGTTAAATTGATCAATTAAAGGAAAAGAATGCTCAAAAGATCAAAAGAAAAGAGCTACTACTACAACAAGAAAGGGCACAAAATGAAGAGGTCTAAGATTTGAACTCATTATTTGATAGCCCGTACTTTAGTGTCACATAACTTTTTATGCCATGTTACATTTATGAACTTAACCAAACCAAAGTTAAAGTCCCTAAAGTCTATGACCATAATGTCCAATGGGACTCATCATTTCTCTTCTTCTCTTTCACTATTTTGAACTTTCATTAACTTTTAGGTACACTTCCTTTGCTTTTGTCGTTTTCTTTGTGGGCCCCATAAGAGGTATTTAGTTCTATGTGAGGGCCACGTGTACGATTTTGGTCCCAAAGTTTCAACATAATCTAACGGCTGTAAATAGAAGATTCCTTTTCTGACATTTCAGTAATCAATGGCTGTGATATTCTCCGTACTGTAACTCCGAATCGGGAAACGGGTCTCCTTCAGGGGCTCCACTGCACGTGTGCTTTCCTTGTTGCCTACTCCCCGACCCGTAGTAATAATAATAAACCAAAATTACCCTTCAACTATTGAGAATAGAGTAATTATACTCTTTATTTGTAAATTATATCAAATATATCCCTATCGTTAATAAAATGGACCACTTCTACCTTCCAAAACTAACAGTCCTCCATGTCATTCTTTTTACCTATTTTAAACCAATATGAGTGATGACGTGGACTACCACCATGGAACAAGTGACGACAAGGATTGACATCATAGAATAAAACATATCTCTGCCCTCTACTTTGATGGAGAAGGAAAAATATAATTTATTCCATGTCAACAGTTGTCGGTCCTTGTCATCACTTATTCCACGGTAGTAGTCTACATCATCATTCATATAGGTAAAAAGAATGACATAAAGGGCGGTTAGTTTTGGAGGGTAAAAGTGGTCCATTTTATTAATGGTGGGGTATATTTGATACCATTTACAAACGGAGGGTATAGTTGCTCCATTTTCAATAGTTGAGGGGCATTTTTTTACCCTTTTTCGTAATAATAATAATAATAATAATAATAATAATAATAATAATAATAATAATAATAATAATTAAATTAGGAATAACCAATACCGTGTACCGAGCAGAGGCGGATCTAGAATTCTAAGAGGATGGGTTCACCAATATTAGGGGCGGAGTTATCGCATCCCAAGAATAGCAGGCGAACAATCTCCGTCAAATTTTTTTATTTTATACATAGGTAAAATATCATATTATTTGATGATATATTAAGTAAAACAACATTAAAGAGCATTTAAATGTCGATCCCTCCCTACTTCTAAGTATAAGTGAACCATCGTTTAGCCAAGTGAACCATTTTTACGTTTAGAGCATGGGTTCCCGGACATCATATTAGACATATTTTAAAATATTTGTACATAAAATATCTAGTTTCATCGGGGCACCATCGGTTCACGTGAACCGTGTGTCAAAGGGAACATTCGCCCCGGGTACCGAGTATATATGATGTTACTCTTATCTAGGATTCATGTCGACGAAATATGGTACACTTACGAGATAAAGTCATTATTTAGCTAGCATTTGAATGTAGATTTAGCTGAAACTTGATGCTAAAATTAAATTAAAAAATATAAATTTTGGGCTGAAATCCTTTCACCTTTTCATTGATAATAAATGGTTATATATACCATCAGATCTTTAACCAAGCTTACTCTCTAAGCTATACTAATAGATCAAGCTCATAATACATTAAAGTAAACTCTAGTCTAATATATACACAATGACATAAATATCCCTCATTACCTCCTCCCCTCACCTTTCAAGTTGGAGCATGAGGATATCGAATGCCTAACTTGCACAAAAAATAATTAAACTACCTCGGCCTAGTGCCTTCGTAAAAATATCAACCAACTGAGTGTCCGTCTCCACGTGTCGGGGCGTGTGGTCCCTCATATAAATTCATCAGGGATAAAGTGACAATCTACTTCAATGTGCTTGGTTTATTCGAGAAACAATGGGTTCTGAGCAATGTGCAATGTTGCCTGGCTATCACAATTTAGATGAACTGGAGACTGGTGACTTATGCCAAGGCTCCACAGTACTCATTTCAACCACTTCAATTCACATACGGTCATAGCTATAGACCGATGTTCTGCTGTTGCTATTGGGATACAGTGTGCTACTTCTTCGTGTACCAAAATATAGGTGTGTCGCCGAGAAAGATATACTATCCAGTGAGTGACCGACGTGCCAGTGGGCATCCACCCCAATCGGAGTCACATCATCCATATAATCGAAGATTGCACTTAGAGATCATTAAAATTCCTTGTCCTGGACTACCTGTCAAATATCTCACCACTCGGAGAGCTGCATCCCAAGGCTCAATTCATGGTTGTTGCAGAAACTTACACAAAACATGAACACTGTAGGACAAATTTGGACGCGTAAAATAAAGATAAATCAGACACCCGACTGGTCGTCTATAACTCTCCTAATCTTCAAGGAACCGGCCACTTACCAGTGCCAACCAGTGATTTTGTTCCATAGGTATACCCACTGGTGGGGCACCCAACAAACCCACATCGGAGATAATATCTAAAGCATGTTTTCTTCAACATAAGAATAAACCTTTAGGGCCTCTTGCCACTTCAACTCCTAAGAAATATTTAAGAACACCCAGATCCTTCATATAGAAATAAGTGGAAAGATATATTTTGAAGATTTGAATAGTGCAGGAGTCATTGCCCGAGATAATTAAATCATCGACATAAATAAGCACACTCAATTGGATTGTTCCTTTCTTTAATGTAAAAAGTGATTAATCCGAATATTATTGACGAGATATCTACTTCTTCAATGTTGCATATAGCTTAGCAAACCAACATGTTGGTACCTGCTTCAAACCATACTGTGATTCTTCGGAGACGACATACCTTCCCGGAGTATTCATTGTGATAATCCAGAGGCAATTTCATATAAACTTATTCGTGGAGATACCCATGAAGAAACGCATTATGAACATCCATTGGTGCAATTCTCTGTCACCGCCAAGAAAACACGAGTCGTCACCATCTTAGCAACCAGTAAAGTTTCCGTGTAGTCGATTCCTACAATTTGGTGATTACTGAAAATGACCAACCTTGTTTTGTATCGCTCAATGGTACCATCAGAATTATATTTGATTTTATATATCCATCTACAATCTAGCGCTTTCATTTCCGGAGGCAACCGGTTGATCACCCAGTTCTTGTTTGCTTCTAATGCCTGCAACTCCTGTTGCATAGCTCATCTCAATTTTTCATCTTTTACAGCTTTCGAAAAAAAGGCTGGCTCACAACCTTCAACTATAGCTGCAAGAAAACTTACATGTTGCAAGGAGAAGTTATTACAATTAACATACTGTGCTAACAGATAATGCGCACCCGAGACTCGTTGAGGGTCAAGTGAACAATCAAAATTTCGACAACTCAACTTCCGAACTCTATTTGTGACAAAATCACGCAAAAGGACATTCTCTTTCTTAGTTCATTTTCCTCGGCCCAACTCTTCCTCCATCGCCCCTTCTCCCAAGTTTTCGAGAGAAATCTCATCTTTCGGATTAACTTCTTCCACCACATTATTGTCCAGATTCATACCTTCTTCCACTTGAGCATTGTCCATTCTATTCTCGGGCACTACCTGCCCCATCAGAGACCTAATTCCCTCCCGACTTTAATGTCGTTTTCTTCTCCTACAAAATCGTCGTTTCGAACATCAACTAGAGACACATGTACTTCTCTTTTTACTGCAAACAGAAACTCTGTTCCATAAAACGTGACATCTCTTGATACAAAGAATTCTTCAGTGTCCAAAACATACGGCGTTCATGCTTGTTTCCCATATGGATACCTAAGAAAGACACACCGATGATTTTTGCTTGCAAACTTATCTCCAGTTCGACCCTGCTTATGAGCATCGCACCAACATCAAACACTTTAAAGTGATTATAGCTCAGTGTCTTGCCAAATAAAATATCATACGGGATTTTTCTATCCAATAGAGAATAGGGTGTATGATTGATTAAGTAACAAGCTGTTGAAAGTAACAAGCTGTCGATACACATTCTCCCAAAAATGCAATCAAAAAGTGAGCTTGAAACCTGAGTTTCTGGGCCACATTTAATACATGTATATGTTTAAAATAGTCAAAATACCCTTAACATATTGGAAATTGTTTAAATTTGTCCTCCATCCACCTATTGAATCCTATTTACCCTTACCATCATATATTCACTCAAAATTACTCCTACAACTAACGGAAGCTGAGATGGAATATGTGGGCCTCTAAATTAAATACATGTCACTCTTTTATTGGTCCACTTGTAATTAAATATGACCCGACCCAACTAATTCACAACCTGACCTAACTAGATTAGAAAACTCAATGTTCTACTTGTCCTTTTCCAATTTTCCTTTTCTTTTATTACTTTCTCTTCCTTTCTTTTTAGTTGAAAGATGAGAAACATCCATGCAAAATGAGTACAACAAAATTAAAAGGTGATTGTTGGTGCAGTGTTTCATAGTCTGATTTTTAGAATTATGGAAGCAAAAATTTTGCCCATTCTGCAATTTCAATTTGCTAAAAACATTTCATGTGCCTAGTATGAATCATTTCCCTTGCAGCTTAATAACTTTTTTTTACTATATTTGTCTAAATACAACTTTCCTGCAAATGAGAGAGAGTTATGCTCTTTCAAGTTCTAACTTCTAACCCTGAAACTATTAATTTAACCATTTCTTAATGCAATAATCATCAATTACAACTATTCTTTTCCATCGAAGAGGTCCATTTTCTTTATTTTCATTTAGTTACTATCATCAATTTCAAATCTTCTAGATCTGTACATTTGAGGATGGGTGTATTCTATAGATATTGAATTTCCTGTCTTTAGATAACGAGGGATCGGATTGAAGAAATTAGATTAAAAAAATGGGTCGTCGTGATCAACTGTAAAAAGAAAAAGAAAAAAATGAAAGAGAATTGTAAAGGGAAAAGCAGAACATTCAGTTTTCTAATTTGGTTGGGTCGGATTATGAATGGGTTCAGTCTGGTTGGTTGGGTTTAATTACAGTTGGAACAATAAAGGATTGACACATACTTAATTTAGAGGTCCACATATTCCATCTCAGCCTCCGTTAGTTGTAGGGGTAATTTTGAGTAAAAATATAACGGTAATGGTAAATAAGATTCCATAGATGGTTGGAGGATAAATTTAAATAATTTCCAATATGTTAGGGGTATTTTTGATCATTTTCCGTTCTTTCTACTCTCCCGTTTTGCTAGGTGTCCTGGCACATGATGTTTGAAACTCAATTCCTAGTGCAAGAAAATAAGTTCTCATACTTGTAAGTTATGTTCTATTGTCACTCCTCATAATTAATTTATTTATTAAATTGTCGTTCCATCATAACAAATTTTTTTTAATTATCTAACTTTCTTCTTACTACTCCCTCCGTTCCATAAACGTTGTCTTAATTCGGGTTTCGATAGTCAAACGAGTTTTTCTTTTACTGTAATATTCGCATATGTCTTTTAAATATTTTAAATTATTTATTATTGTGACTTATAGTACTTTTTATGTAGTTTTTAAAGATATAAATATTGTTCCATAAAACCTAAAAAATTAGATGTGTAGATTCACGGTTAAATGAGAGAGTTTGACTCTCGAAATCCGAAAAATATCATTCTTTGTGGAACATAGTAAGTAATAACTAAGGTGACTCACACAGCTCGGGAACAATCATCCACAATTGTTAATAAACAAGTGGCACCACGAGAAGTTTCAGTCCACAAATCGCAATGTGTTAATTGAAAATCTTCAGATACTTTATTATCACTTAAAAGAAATTCATTCATTGTCTGTTTTACCCCGATAGAATACATCACGTGCTTTATTTGATAAACTACTACTATTACTAATTTATTGAACATGAAGAGATTTTGTCACTTGAACCAAAGGGTGCCCTAACCTTTGATGCCACAAATCCAACACATCTATTTCCAATGTCTTTATCTGTGGTGCGGTCGAGAAGTAGCAGTGTCCGTCTTTTCGTTCCCCCCACCAATCAACGTTCCCATTGTTCGGTCCTGCATAATATACAAGTTATTAGTAAATTGAACATGACAATCAAATTAATCTATTACATGAGACACGAAAGTCAAATTGCATGCCATTCCATGCACATAAAAGACTCCTTGGAGAATTATATCCTCATTGCATTTGTTGATCCTTCTTTGACGGCCATAGAGTTATTTCCATTGGGTATACCCATTGGACAATTTTGAATTTCCCGTAAGTCTTTCATATCATTCAGCTCTACGGTCATATTATTCGAGGCTTCTATGACAATTATCCATGGAACTCAAGCTATCTCACCATTTATTCGGTTACTTGGGTATGACTTCAATTGATTCAGCTGTCGAATCAACATCTGCCACTGCTTAGGACTCAAACCAGGTACACCAGTACTCAGTAGATTCTTCCTCTCTATTTGTTGCATGAGCCACATTTTCTCTTGTACTTCCACGATCACGACCACGACCACATCCTATTGAAGAGTTTCTAGCGCTACTCTACCACGACCACCAGCTGCATTTTTATTCTGAGGACGAGGCGCCTTCTCAAAATCCCATCATTCCAGATACCCAATAATCTCATAACAGGATTCAAGGTTGTATCTGGTACGATCACATTGCTAAAACTTCATTTCTTTTCATTTTCTCTCTGTACTTCTCCGAAAAGAAGATGCTCCCTATGGAAAAGGCCACAACTTCTACCCGTTCCTCTTGTCCTCGAGCGACTTCTCTTTTTACTCGTTCATCCTACACCAGCTTTTGATAGACCTTGTTCAAAGGTGACAAAGGGTTTTACATCAACAAATTTGAATGGACAGTCCATTACAAATTTTACTCCAATCCCATGAGAAAGAAATGCACTTTCTCTTCCTCTTTCTTCTATTCCAAGGCAACCGTGAGATTACACGTGCACTTTCCATACGAACACGTCGGGAATTTTTCATAGTTCTCAAGTTCTTCCTACAGTGCCGATAACTTTTCATAGTAGTTCCGAATAGTGAGACCTTTTTGCTTGCATCCGGCAACTGCTGCCTTCAACTCTTGAATTCATGGACAAGTGCACATGGAGAATCTCTCGCGGATACTCGCCCACAGATCTGTGACCACCTCTATATATGAGATGGTTGTCCACCAATCATCTAGATCTGGCAAACTCTCATCCGGTTTCGTTATGGTTCAATCCACGAAAATAAACTTCTTCCGAGCTCGCAAGGCTGTTCGGACAAATCGTGCCCATTCGTCATAGTTCTCACCCTTCAACTAAACTTGGGTGATTATCAAACCAGGACAGTCGATGGATGTGATGTCATACAAAGAAATTGTCTTTCGTTGACTACTTCTTCTCCGACAACGGCGACCATTGTTCTCTCCCTATCAGCCATATTAATTCTCGGTGGAGAAGATTCACTCACCAATACAAATCTCACAATTTAAGGAAGCAATGGATCGATGGCTCTAATACCATGCTAATATTAAATCAAGAAACACAAATTTTGGGGTGAAACTCTTTCACATTTTCATTGATGACAAAGGGGTATATATACAATTGAATTTTTAACCTAGCTTACTCTCTAAGCTCTACTAATGGACCAAGATCATAATACATTAAAGTAAAGCCTTGTCTAATATATAGACAATGATATAAATATTCCTCATTATTTGAAAATATAAGTTTTTGAAGTTGAGTTGAAATACCGTTTTTGGAACTTTAAGTTGTGTTTGGACATATATTTTACTTGAAAAATAGTTAGAAGTTTTGTGGGTTAAAAATTCTATTTTTTGAAAACTCCCAAAAATTAATCTTGACTACTTTTTGATTTTTGAAAACTCATTTCCAAAAATTCACAAAAAGCTTCCCAAAAACTATGTCCAAACAAAATATTTTAAAAAATATTTGAAAAATTGATCCCAAATTTTATAATCAAATAGGAGCTTAGTGAATTAGTTTGTATTATAAAAAAAGGCCATTAACACGTACTGCCAATGGTATATATCTCATAGGTAATTGTCTATTCATTTGTTATTTTTAATGCGCACCATAAATTTCTATAAAATTCTACAGAAAAAAATTGACAAATCTTAGATCTAAACTCATATTTTAAAAATACACAATGCCATAATTAAATATATGTTAAAGGTCTCCCAATCGCTTAGAAATAAGTGGAGTAATATATTTGCACTTAGCCATATAAATAAAGTTTGTGGAGGGTAAATCCTCTTATCTCATGGGTGAAGTTATTTATATACTCCGTATGTTTTTTGTGAAAAAGAAGATGCATTTATAAAGAACAAATCATGCTCCACTAGTTGCTAGATTTTTATTATTTTCAGTGTAGAAAGTAAATTTAGTCTCATAAATACATAATATTGGCGTTCTTTATGGAGACATAAATGATGTAAGAATCAAACCAAGAGTTAGAGCCATGGATTTATTTGTACGATTGGTGTACTACATGTTCTCATTCATAGAATCAAAGGGCTATATGCATCATGATGTCTAGTCCAAAATGATGAGATTTCCACCTACTCCATTTGTCTCAATGTAAGTGTATCTTCAGATTTAAAAATAAATATATAGTATGAAAGTTATAGTTATAATTGAAAAGAAAGTAGCAAAATAGAAATAAGTTTAACTTTTGAATAATTTGATTTTTTTTAGAATTACAATGGTACTCAAAATATCATTCAATAATAATTGTTGAAATTTTATTAAAAAGTGTACAATTATTATTTTTTAGAGGAGTTAAATATAATCAAATAAAAAAGAAATATAAGGCTGTTGATCTAAAACACAAGGAATAAATTAATCGGATTCAATCCCAATTGCAAGCAGTGGAACAATTGTTCATGAAATTCATCGAAGCTGTTGCGACTGCAGAATTGAACTGCAGATTTTACTTCAAAAAGGTTGGAAAAAATTATATACTAGGTGCTGGTTTAGGCCATCAAATGCTAGGTGCTGGTTTAAATGTTATGGTCAACTAGGACTAACATGGGAGGTGCAAAATGCGTGTAAAAATAATTGGCATCTAAGAAATTTCGCCAACATTAAACAATTCTCTCTTTTATTAGAAAAAACATGATCTGTGTGATTAGCTTCTTCTATATTTAAATACTCCTAGTGTAGTTAATGAAGTTTATTGGAATCTTAATTTTTCTAATTGGCTTGTAATGTAACTCAAGATTCATTTGATAGATTGGTCCTATGAATAAAATTTTCGAAAGAAAAAAAAAAAAAGTACTGGAGCAATGGCATGACATATATGCCACAAAACAGATCCACCATATACGAAAAATAACTTTGCTATTGCATACATGCCATACGCTGATACGCGTATTGTGTTTGCCTATGTTGGAAAACTAGTGGTGGTAAGTTTACTTAAAGCATCACTATATATTGAGCTTAATAAAAAAACTACTATTTATAGGAATAAAGAGGTTGAGATTATGGTTCTTGCGTTTCTTATCCGGACTTTGTGAATATTACTGAAAGAATTACTATAACTATGATCATTATCAAGAAGAAATAAACTCTGTAAGAAATATATATTATTAGACTAATTAGAAATTGGGGTGGATTAAGTATTTCACTGATACACAGAAGCTACAATAAATAAGAACAAAGAATTATTACGAGATCACCAATCACCTCATTTCATATCTTGCCAAGGCATAGCCATACCCTATATTGACCTTTCTCATTTTTTTCGAGTTTTAGGTTTATTGTAGCTTGTCTTTAAAAAGAAAGAAAAAAAATCAAAGTATATAATTTATTCTTTGATAGCAAAAAATTTAAGGAATAATAATGGTTTGTATTTTTGCTAGATTCAAATTATTCACATTTGAAGATCCCAATGCCGTCATATATAACTAAATCAAATTAGAATGGTCAAATTAATCTTATTGGAAAAAAAGCAACAAAAAAGGAAGAAGTTGGAAATGCTATTATAAATACTGAAAAATCAAGGGGCACGAGGGGGTAAGTAGCATATCCAAGGCTGTTTGGATTTCGTATCTGAAAACTGAAAAGTATTCAGATGACTCAAATGTTCCTTTTATGCCCGACAGAAGTAAAGAGAAATAATAATATTATAATGAGAAGTGTATTAAGTTTCCTTATGACTTAGTACTATGATATATATTTAATGTGAAAAATATTATAATAAAGTTCTCTTTCAAATCCCATTATTATATTGAGTCATGGCTTATCACAATTCACATCTAACGAAAAATTCTGTGACAGTAATTATTTTCAAAAAGTATATAAATAAACTCTATCTAGTCAATGGATGTTATACTCAAATGTTTAAACTACAAGAGGGAATATAAATGACAATGAGACTACTAGGCAAAACCAATTTTCTGTTTCTCATTTTGGTATCTAGCAGAAGTTGCAAAAATTGCTTGTATTTTTTTAAATGTATGTCTATCCAAAATGCGAACGCACAGTTCAGGAGCAGCCCGTGGGGAGGCAACTAAAGTCATTACTTTAAGCCCTCCAAAATATAAGGCCCCGAATTTTTAATGTTAGATATTGTATATATACATATAATATTATAATATTATAATATTATTACACAAAGATAAATACTCAGAATTTGTACTTCTTTTTTAGAATGTCATAGAGATTATTCATATAAATAATTTAAATTTAATAAACATGAAATATGTGAAAAGGAAGTTTGATGACCGTTTGGATAATAAAAAATAAAAGTCTCTTATATATGGACATATCATTGAGAGTTTGATTATTTCTTATAAATGGACCTAACCAAGTTACTTTTAAAATAAAATAAAATTATTCCGAATATATGATATTATTGTGCCATCTACTTGGTGAGATTATTACTCCTAATTTCTAAGAATTTATAAAAATATTATTTAAGCTTTGGTGAGTAGAATTACGAAATACTTTGATAAATGATCAAGACGCATACATGATAGTATGTACACCATTGTTATAAAAAAGAAGAAAGAATTAAAAATACCAAAAAAATTATTAAATAAATTTAAGGCCTCTTTCTAAGGTCTTGGTTTAGGCCACCAATCTCGTTGGCCGCCCATGTCACAGTTATTTTCCTTTTCTTGTTTTAGGTTAACCAACTAGAAAGATGAAAATAGTAAATATTTGTTGCACCCCATTTTTTACCTCCTTCCGACCGCGCGCCCGGAGAAAAA
Organism: Petunia x hybrida; assembly: GCA_037355625.1. Lineage (NCBI taxonomy): Eukaryota > Viridiplantae > Streptophyta > Magnoliopsida > Solanales > Solanaceae > Petunia > Petunia x hybrida. Next base: position 320,786 of record JBBBVM010000505.1, on the reverse strand, counting down.
GTGGTTTCCGACTTGGGTAACTCGTTTGGAGTGAGTTTTGGAGTCGCCACCTAATAAATTTATCTAGGCGTATTAGGTCACCTATTTATATCTGATTAAATTTAATAGAATAACTCCGGGTTGGTCTACTAATCAGAGACTCGGGTAAGTGTTTGAAATAACCTAGAAGGAAGGGTTAGGCACCTCCTAAGTTCCACTAAATGTGGTTCCTGGCCGACTTCTATAAGGGGTTTAAATAAGCAATTTTAACTATAAGAGGACATAATATCAATAAAATATGTAAAATAAATTATGGTGCAAACAAATTAAAGTACGTAAACAAGAGGGCAGATTCTAAAGTAATATTTAATTGGAGACTAGTTCTGCAATTCCAGCCTAAATTCTATCTAATTCCTCCAACGGGATAACATCTCAATTATTCTCACATTCTAGGATACTTGTGCATGGTTTTGACAGGCAGAAACATATAAACCAGAATTGCAGTTCTATTACATTTATAGCCACAAAATACAAAATTAAACTAAACAACCATTTATATGAAAGATCCAAGGTTTATTTAACCTATTCGGATTAGAACCCAGCTCTTATCGGAGAAGATGATTCAGAATCAACTATCATATATAGCTTGGATAATTTCCATCATATCCGTGGGGCTTAATTTATCCTTAACCCCCCATACTCTCTTTAAGTATTTAACTAAAACGAATTCCTAATATTTTAAACGTCCTAAAAGTTTTACTAACGTCTCAACTTAAAGTCCTGGAGGCCATTGGGACAACTAATTTTTAAAATAAAAACAACTAGACCCCTAAATTTATTATGTGCCAATCTAGACTTGAGCTAGGCGTCACATAAAATATGATCATGTGAAACAATCAAAGCAAGTTGTGTCAAGTAAAATAATTTTTAAAAGTGTTTAAAATAAGCCTCTAAATTAAACTTAGGTCTGCTATATAACTGTCACGTTTCAGAATGTAAAATTTGCAGAAATAATTCAGTTTTCAAACTGTCTTGCATTTTTAGCCTTTTTTTAATTTTAAAGCAGCCCCTGCTATAATCTAATTTTAAAACTTGTCATGTTCTATATAAAATTTTCAGACTATGACATACACAATCAGACCTGCAGTTTTACTTTTCGCTTTGCATAAATAATCACATTTTGAATTCAGCCCTCAACACACAAGAAAATGAAAAAATAGGATTTAGAAAATGGCCCCTGTAAGACGTTTTTACTGCCTGTAGCAGTATTATAGGTGCTGCACCTGTCCTATACTACGGGCACCTTATGGTGGATACAAATCATCACTAGTCTTAACAAATACATGATTTCAACTATTCAATTCTAATTACCATAATACATCATAAGAATAAGAAATAAATAGGAGAAAAAGGGCCTTTGTCCCATATTTTCTTTTAAGCTTTAAACCGAATAGTATGAGATCCGGCTAACGCAAAGAACCTGCAAGGCATAGTTTACTCATGGTATAGCCTTTTGGTTATCCTAGAACCTGCATAAAGTGTTAGTTATGGCCTAGAATAGGCCCCGACAGTTTAGGCATATAACATAAGGAATCCATATTACAGAAAGAATGACGACAAAGTACTACACTAAACATTCAACATTGCACATATCAAGTTTTGTAGCAGTATACTTAGCTTAAGAGTAGCAACATAGGAAAACAAGTGAACAGACTTGAATATTGTTGGAATTTACCTCGTCTTAAAGCAAGTTAACAACTAGAAACACAAGTGATGCAAAGAGCACAGATAGCAGCCAAGAATATCAAGCAGAAAACACACTTTCCCTTGGTTTTCAGCCAGCCAAAGCCAATCCCAAGAATAGACTAAAGAGGAAGAATCAGTTTTCCTTTCAGGAAAGACGAAATGATCTTTCAGAAAAGAGAGAAGGTTCTGAATTTTTCCAATATGTAGAGGAGTAATTCAGAGGTGTGAAGGTGTATTCAGTATTGTGAAGTTGTCCTAAAGCCTTAAAGAGTGAGTATTTATAGTGTTGGGACAGCTTTGATTCACTCCAACGAGCAAAAGAAAAGAGATCAATCAAGTGTACATATGGCAAGAGTGGTTACGTTCTGTCAATCTAATCTTTAAAGAGGGAGATAATCAGTTTTGCTAATAAGGAAAGTATATCAATTATAACAACCTTGGAAGAAAGGAAAATGACTTGAAAAATCTGTTAAATATACATGTAGTAATATCAAAACTTCAAAATAAGGAAAGTGTATCAAAGAAGATAAAATGTACTCTTTTCTCTTCAACTTTTGAAATTTCAAATGAAACTAAAAGAGGTAGTGTCACAGCATGAACATTGGGCTAAAAGATATCATTTTGTCTCGAGCGAGAACATGTAATGTCCTAATTGCACAAATAATCAACGGCTTTTCAAACGGCCAGACGCTTCAAGACCCAAAATTTAAGGAATCGATAGTCATTTACTAGTTCAATTCTCCATTCAAGAGTTAATTACTAAGTCATGATCTTGAGTGTAAGTATTATAATTAAAACTTAATTAATTCGAATATTCTAACGGCTCAGTGACAAATTGATTCACACATTGCATGTGATAAATATAAAACTCGATCCGAAACAAGTAGGTGAATTAAACATAAATTTAATCAAACTAATAATATGCTATTTTCATGCAAATTCAAAGAATCAAGTAATCAAAATAGAAAAGCAGGGATATCACCCTGTTTCAAGTCGGGTCGGGTCTCGTCCCACTGGCCCGTTTCTGCTTGATTCCTGGAAACACAAATTTGAATCTCTCATTCCTTGCCTTGTGTGTGTAGACGTTTGAATATTTCCATGATTCTTGCCTAAAAATCATTCTACTTGCTATAATTTACCACAATCTTCTATTTCCTTTTTCGGACCAGGAGTTGATTGCCTCTATGGTCACTCAACTTTGAGTAATTGGCCACCATGGTCACTTATCTTTGCTTTGTCTTTTTATGGTCACTCAACTTTGGGTAGTTGGCTACCATGGTCACTTATCTTTACACCCAAGAATTCTTGCTTGAGGTGCCAATTTTTTTTCCAAAAAATGACTCATTTTTCTTTAAGTCTATTAAGAAAACCTTCTGGTGACACATTTTCAACGTTAATTTCTTCACCTAATAAAAATCTGAGCACCAAAATGAAGTTCGCCTCACTTAGCTCATTCACTTACAAATGAAACATAAACATAAGAAGACTCATTCTTCTTAACTAGCCATCGAATAATCCTGGAGCTTTCCTCATTCTCTATTGTTCTTTTCATTGCATGAATAAGTGGACCTACAGGTGTGACCTTTTTCTTGCTTAGAGTTGAGAGATAATCCACATACTTCCATTCAATTTCATTACAAATATTGATAAAAAATAATATCATGGGATATTGCAAACCCATCGAAAGCAAAATTTGGTCCCAAGAAGTTGTTCATCTTGGCAGCGAGTCGGAGTTGCTTTGCCACATAGTCCTTAAGAAAAATATCTGAGAATGCAAAATCTCTTGAACTAGTTTTGCTAAACAAAAACAGTATTACTTAAACAAATTGTGAAATACTATATAATAAATCAAAAGTTTATGCCATTTCAATAAAAATTTCAGCGTATAGAAAGCGTCAAAAGCCGCTAATTCGTTAAGGCCAGACACTAATTCATTTGGGTGCTCAGATTTTTATTAGGTGAAGAAATTAATGTTGAAAATGTGTTACTAGAAGGCTTTCTTGATAGACTTAAAGAAAAAGGAGTCATTTTTTGGAAACAATGAGCACCTCAAGCAAGAACTCTTGGGTGAGGTTTAATTTTAATTGGGTTGGTCTTAAATAATTTAATTTTTTTCTATTTATGTAACTTGCCAAAATATTTTTGTAGTTGTCACGTCAGCAAAATTTTAACGGACGTTATGATTTCTGTGTTGGATGGCCATAGGAGCTACTTGGGCAAAGTTGAGTGACCATAGAAAGACAAAACAAAGATAAGTGACCATGGTGGCCAATTACCCAAAGTTGAGTGACCATAGAAAGACAAAGCAAAGATAAGTGACCATGACGGCTAATTACCCAAAGTTGAGTGACCATAGAGGAAATCAACTCTTCGGACCAGAGAGAGAGAATTTTTTTTCGTGTGATCAGTGATAGGAGAGAGAGGAGAGGGAACGTCGTTACCGGTGTGATTGGTGGAGTTGTGGTGGTCCTTGGGTGTTTTTGGACGAGAAAGAGTAGAAAGGGGGAGAGAGAATAGGGCAGGGGCGGTGGCTGAGTTTGAGAGGGTTGGAGGGAAGTGATTTAGGGTTTTCTGATGTGGAGGGTGTATGTGGATATATTAAAAAGGGGGTTTTAATTTGAGCCCTTAGATTAGGCAAATGGAGGATTACGATTTGGCCACATATGCGTGTATATACACGTGGACATACACGTATATATGTCTGTATATGTGTAGGTGCTGAGGTGGAAAGGGACAAGTTATAAAACATTGCTTTAGAGGGTTGTACAACGTGCTTGAGTGAGTTGTACATGTGCCAGGAGTGTGTTTTAGTGAGGTGTAGGCTTAGGTGGAGCATATGTGGTATATGTGTAGATAAAAGGTGATGACATGGAATTGGTGTAATAGAAATAGAGTCGTAAATTTACAAATAGGCTAGTATTTAATTAAAATATTTATAAATATAAATAATTAGTATAAAAATAGGAAAATATTGTAAATAATTGTATTTAATCACAAATAAATATAGATGAGCTCAAATGATACTAATTATATATAAATAGCCATATATAATTAAATTACGCAATTACCAAACATATTTTGAAAAATAGCCTAAATAATGCAATTACGTAATGTAGTCGCAATTAAGCAAGTATAACATAAATAGAGGATTAATAATAGTATTACGTACATAAATTCATGCTATCTAATGCAATTTTATTTGAAAAATAATATTATTTTTTTAATTAAATATAGTCAAATTGCAAAAAATAGAGGGATAAAATTGGGTGTCAACAATATTTATTTATAATTCATAATTATTGCTTATAGTGCTAGGTAATTTTATTACCGTATAAAGTATTATCTTGTTTGGACTGGGAAAAGGATTGTAAATGCATGCAACTGAATTTGATAATTGTATTTAGCTAAAGTAAGCATACTTTGGTGATACTTTAATTTTTATACTTTTGATTGACATAACTAAGAACTTAGTAAACCCACACGCAATTACGGAGGGAACATATATAAATACAATAAGATACAAGTGTAATATAATAAATAAATAAATGATATTAAATTGGATTTTTTACAAAATATAAAAATTTGACCACTTAATTACAAAAAAAAAATAGCAATACTTTTCAAATTACAAGGTATAGCAATATTTTTTTTAGCACATTTTACAACAATCAAACATAAATAAAAAAAGGGAAAACTCAAAATCAAAGCAACCCTACTCTCCTCCCTTCACTCACTTCTACCAACCAAACTCTAAAATTCCCACCCCGTTCCCCCAACCTCCACCGCCGTCACCTCACCTCCCGCCGTCCACTCGCACCGTAGAAGTACCGGAAAAAGTCATCCTTCTCGGCGATGAACACACCGTTGATAGTGAGAAAGTACAGATCACATACACACCACATATAGATCTAAAAGAGGGAGGGGCATTGACGGAAAACGCCACCACCATCGGCTGCGATTACATCTGGACCAGTGGCGGTGTTTAATTTTAGCCAGAAAATTCACCGGCATCGCTCCTCTGTTACTGTGATTAATCAGTTGTAATGTTGAGCAGATCCATTGACGCTGATCATGTTCCTTCCGAAATTATTAGACTTTGATGGAACTGAATTTAGTGTTAGGAGGACGGTGGTATCTGCCCATTCCCGATCTCCTCTATTTCTGTTCTTCTACTCTTCTTTTTTGGTTTTGACCACCGACGGTGGTATTGGGTTGTTGATGATGGTGTTGTATATGAATCTGTACTAATATGTTACCAATCTATATGGTGTATTTGTATGTATATGTTCTGATGGATTGTTCTAGTGTTACTTCCAATTTTTTGTAGTTTTTCGTCCTCTTTCCCGGTGGTGATGGTGTATTGTGTGTCTTTATTGTTTCTGCTTGCGTATGTGTGTGTGTATGTGCCTTTTTTGATATGTATGGTGTGAACATCACTAAAATAGTCTGGAACACCTTGTAAAGTGCTAAAACAGTTTGAAACGACTGCTGAAACAGTCTGAAAAGTTGCAGAAATAGTCTGAAACAGTGCTGAAACTATCTAGAAACAGCTAGATACAATCTAGAATAGTTAGATACGGTGCAAAACTACCTGAAACAATGCTGAATCAATCTGAAACAGTTAGATACAGTGTTGAACTCAATCTAAAACGGTGCAGAAACAGTTAGATACAGTGCTGAATACAACCTAAAACAGTGCAGAAACGGTTAGATACAGTGCTGAACACAACCTGAAACAGTGCATAAACAGTTAGATACAATGCTAAACACAACCTGAAACGGTGCATAAACAGTTAGATACAGTGTTGAACACAACTTGAAATGGTGCAGAAACAGTTAGATACGGTTCGATACGGAGCAAAAATAGTGCAGATACAGCGCTGAAAACACTCTAAAATAGCTAGTGAAAAATCCGAAACAAAATGTAAAAAATATTGTAAAACAATGCAAAAAGGTGAAATATTTTAGAAACAGTGAGAAACAACAAACAAACAGGATGAAACAAATGCTAAAACGGTCTAGAAACAGCTAGATACACTCTAGAAATAGTTAGATACGGTGCAAAACTACCTGAAATGATGTTGAAACAATCTGAAACAGTGTTGAAATAACGTAGATACAGTGAGATACAATTTGATACGGAGAAAAAATAAAGCAGATACAGTGAGATACATCGCTGAAACATTATGAAACAACTAGTGAAAAAGCCCGAAACAAAATGTAAAAAATAACATGAAACAATGCAAAAAAGGTAAAATAGTTTAGAAATAGTGAGAAACAATGCACAAACGGGATGAAACAAATGCTAAAACAGTCTAGAAACAACTAGATACAGTCTAGAATTAGTTAGATACGATGTAAAATAATGCAGATGCAGTGAGATACCGAAAGATACAACGAGATACGAGGTGATTGGTAGTTGATAAATATCGAGATACGGTGAGATACAACAAGATACAGTGAGGATGAGATGAGGAAAAGTGAAATTGGGGGAAATGAGAGGAGTAAAAATGAAATTGGGGGAAATTGCGGGAGGAAAAGTGAAATAGGGGAAATGGGAGGAGCAAAAGTGATATTGGGCGAAATAGGAGGAAGAATGTAAGGGTTAGCTATGTTATGGGAAAATATTGTTGTGTTTTGCTATGTTTTATAATTAACTTTTTCTTTCCTCTATAATGGGTAATTTTACTAAAATACTGCTATATTTTGTAAATTAACTTCTAAAATTTGTACTTTTATGTTAAAAATTCCTTTTAAATTCTGAAACTTAAGCTAGAGTGGTTCAAAGTTCAAACTATAGAAACTCCAATCAAGTGATAAATTTGGGCTGGGTAGCCACTTTTTGAGTGCTTGCCCATGAATAACCAGCAGTTGCAAAAATATGTAACCATAACTTAAAAATGTGGAAAGTTTTTGAAACAGGCAATGAAAACTCCACGACAGTAAATCATGGAATTTGAACTGATTTTAGGGTTTTTGTTTTAGAATTTGAACTGAACTCTAGAACTTCCAAGAATTTTCTTGCAGTTTAGTTTAAGCTCCAGGACAACCAAAGACATTTTTATGAAGTTTCCACAAGCTATTTTTCAAGAAAATATGTAGAGCTATATTCAACAAGTTCGTTAATGTGGGATATGTTTCATTTAGCAACTTAAAAGTGACTATTTGTCAAAAAAATCCCAATCAAGTGGTCTTGTATGTACTCTTTTTTGGATTAGTTACACTAAGTGCCATTGTAGGGAACTTATTTTAAAAATATAGATATGTTTCCTCTTTCACCAAATATAGCAACATTTTATAATTATGCTACCAAACATAACAAAACTCCGATTCTCCTTCCCTCTCTTCTCTCCCCATCATAATTGCCAGCCACCAACCATGTACATATCCTGGCAGAGGTGCTGCTCCGGCCCTCCGTCATTTGCTGCTCCCTGCCTTCTTCTTTTTTGAGCTATTGGTCCAGCTGTTGCCTTCTTCTTTTTTGAGCTATTGGTCCAGCTGTCGTTCTCTGGCGAGGCAACATCAGATCTTATTTCTCTTTTCTCCGGTGAGGCATCAAGGGAGCTCACTATTACATCTCCTCTTTTTCTTTTTCTCCAGCGACATCTTAAATCTGTATCAAATTTAAAAAGATTTGCAAATCTAAATTTTTCCAATTGTATGTCAATTTTATGGCAACCGTTATGTGCACTGTACATCGGTTGTATGTGTGTCTTTTTTTTTTTATTTGTATGTCAAGTTTATCAATTATGTCGCATTTGTATCTCTTGTATTTCACTTGTATATATTTATATATGGTTCTTCTTCTTCTTCTTCTTCTTCTATATTTTTATTTTTGTGGTGATTATAACAATAGTTATGATGCTTTATATGGTGATTTGAATGTGAAAAGATAGAATGTCCATTATTTTTAAGTGTATATATGATGATACAGCGGACAAACAATGCATACACTGGTCATACAGTATACATACATATTCATACATCAATTGTACCGTCGTATCTCACGTGTATGTCTAATGTATACACAGTGAATAAATGTTTGGCATATTATAAACAATTTTAAAGGAAAAAACAAACAAAGAAAAAAATTTCGATGACCAGCAGCGGGTGGAGACCAGCGATGGACGTCGGGTGACGGGGGCAACACAGGGACAAGGGGTTGGCGACAATGTTTGGGGAGGGGGGGGGGGAGGGAGTGTGAAGAATGAAGGTGGATCTAAGGTTTTGTCTCTACCTTTATTTATATTTGGTATGTTTTTTTTTAAAAAAATATTGCTATGTTTGAAAATTAATAATTTTATGTAACAGTGAAATCCTTGTTTGTATAGTTATGTAAAAAGTCATATTTTGTCTTTTGCAGATCCATTAAAGCTTGCATGATTTTGCATGAAATGGACAACTTTGGCATTGCCGTCACATTTTAGTCACTTAAGAAAAATCTAACATTTTTAGCCTCGTCAGGTAAAGCTCTAGGCAATCACCATAAGTCAGTTAGGAGAAAACTCTTACCGATCGTCAGGCCTTGCTGCTAGTAAAATTTGGTAATTTTCCAAAAAAATTTCTTACAAAGACAAATTTGAAAGACTTTTTTTACGGAGGACGAAGATGTGATGGGGGCAGGAGTGTTCTATTTCTGTAGATCACCCTTTTACAGTAAAAGGAGACGGAAAATTTTGATGACTAGCCAGCTTTCACACCACTTAAACAGAATTAGCCAATAATTATAAATTTTTAGAAAATAGCTAGATTTTAAAATGCGCCCTTTTTTTAAAGACTAGCCACAGAACAAAAGTATGAGATTTTGAACTAAACCTCAGAAAACTCCAGCAAGTTTTGTTGGGGTTTATTTCAAAGTTCAAGGGAATTTTACTGGAGCTTTATATTTGAAGATCCAAGTATTTTGTACTGGGACTTTTGAATTGAAATTTTCAAAGTAAAAATATTTTATACTGTTATGTCATATTAAGCAATTTCCAAGTATTTTGCACTGGGACTTTTGAACTAAAATATCCAAAGCCCAGTATATTATACTGAAATTTCATATTTAGCAAGTCTCACTTCAAAATACTGAGATTTTAAAAATTTTAATTCAAAATTCCACTATAAAATACTTGAATTTTCCGTGTTTTTAAATCTAGCTAGTCTTTTAAAAGTTTTAAAATGCTGGCTAGTTTTAATTTAGCACGGCCCACACTGGCTATGGGGGAAATTTACAAAACTATGACACCTTAGGCAATGGTTTGCCTTATTGACCTCGCTTAAAGTGGTTTTACAAGAATGACCTCACTAATTTTAAGTAAGTGCTCCCTCGGGGGCAACACTTCAAGTTTTAAACTTGATAAGTGCACCCATGGGGGCAGCGCTTCAAGTATAAAATGACAAGTGCTGCAGGAGTAGACCTTTTATTTTGGGATTTTCTAGAGTTTGAACACGAGAACTCCTTTCCTTATTTGGTGTACCTACTTGAGCCGGATGAAAGGAAACTTTCACGTCCGATTTTGAAGGGGGGGGAGATCCTATAGAATCCTATCCCAATTTTTCTTTTGCTAGGCCCATAACTAAAAAGCCCACTTTCTTACGATTACGAGGTTTATTCGAATATGAAATCCAATCTTGGAAATACAGTATCCCACTTTTTTTTACTACCCAAGGTTTCGATACATTTCGCAATCGAGAAATCTCCACTGGCGCAGGTGCTATCCGAGAACAATTAGCCGACCTAGATTTACGAATTATTATAGAGAATTCGTTGGTAGAATGGGAAGAGTTGGGGGAAGAAGGGCACACAGGGAATGAATGGGAAGATCGAAAAGTTGGAAGAAGAAAGGACTTTTTGGTTAGACGCGTGGAATTGGCTAAGCATTTTATTCGAACAAATATAGAGCCAGAATGGATGGTTTTGTGTCTATTACCAGTTCTTCCTCCTGAGTTGAGACCGATCATTCAGATAGATGGGGGTAAACTAATGAGCTCAGATATTAATGAACTCTATAGAAGAGTTATCTATCGGAACAATACCCTTACCGATCTATTAACAACAAGTAGATCTACGCCAGGAGAATTAGTAATGTGTCAGGAGAAATTAGTACAAGAAGCCGTGGATACACTTCTTGATAATGGAATCCGTGGACAACCAATGAGGGACGGTCATAATAAAGTTTACAAGTCATTTTCTGATGTAATTGAAGGCAAAGAGGGAAGATTTCGCGAGACTCTGCTTGGCAAACGAGTCGATTATTCAGGACGTTCTGTCATTGTCGTGGGTCCTTCACTTTCATTACATCGATGTGGATTGCCTCGTGAAATAGCAATAGAACTTTTCCAGACATTTGTAATTCGTGGTCTAATTAGACAACATCTTGCTTCGAACATAGGAGTTGCTAAGAGTAAAATTCGAGAAAAAGAGCCGATTGTATGGGAAATCCTTCAAGAAGTTATGCAGGGACATCCTGTATTGCTGAATAGGGCACCCACTCTGCATAGATTAGGCATACAGGCGTTCCAGCCCGTTTTAGTGGAGGGGCGCGCTATTTGTTTACATCCATTAGTTTGTAAGGGATTCAATGCTGATTTTGATGGAGATCAAATGGCTGTTCATGTACCTTTATCCTTGGAGGCTCAAGTAGAGGCCCGTTTACTTATGTTTTCTCATATGAATCTTTTGTCTCCGGCTATTGGGGATCCCATTTCCGTACCAACACAAGATATGCTTATTGGACTCTATGTATTAACGAGCGGAAATCATCGAGGTATTTGTGTAAATAGATATAATCCATGTAATCGAAGAAACTATCAAAATCAAAAAAGAAGTGACAATAGTCACTATAAGTATACGAAAGAACCCTTTTTTTCTAATTCCTATGATGCAATTGGAGCTTATCGGCAGAAACGAATCAATTTAGATAGTCCTTTGTGGCTCCGGTGGCGACTAGATCAACGGGTTATTGCTTCAAGAGAAACCCCATCGAAGGGATGATTAAATTCACCTAAATTCATCAATACTTTTCTTCAAAATTGGCTAGAAAATTGCACTTAAAATGAATTTTATTCAAGTAAAGTTGAAATATTCAGTCCAGCTTAATACTTCATTGTATACTCTTATGCCATAATTTCTTTTTAGAGTTGCTAAAATTGAATGATGTTACCCTTATGCTCTTAGAATTTCAGATTGAGCAAAAGTGATTAAAATTGGAAGGACACTGATTTTCGTATTAAAATCAGGTATGTACTCTTTATTATTCATATATCTTAGAAGGTTGAGGCTATTGGTTATTCCTCAGTCTAAGAAAAGAAAATTTGCACAGAGGCGTGTGACAAGGAGTTCTGTGAAAGCTGCTGCAGGGAAATCTTCAAAGAGGACCAGATCCTCAAAAAGAACTTTGGTTGATGAAAGTTTAGATTCAAGTTCTGATGAATCATTTGTTGGTGAGGACAGTGAGAGAGAGACTGAGGGAGATGAGGTTCAACACTGTGTTCATGATGACATTATGTCTAGGAAAGTTCTGAAAGGAAGGGTACTCTCTGATGTTGAGGAAGAGGGTATGGTATGGTTGTTGCAGAAACTGCAGGTTCAAGGTTGTAGGGACATGGTCCTTCAGATAAAGGGTAAGTGTGCAACTGTGATGGTTCAGGAATTCTACAAGAATTGTTCCATAAGAAGGGACAGGATCACTACCTCTGTCCATGACCATGAAATCATCTTTGACACTAAGGAACTGGGTGAACTGCTGGGGATTCCATCTGTGGGGTATGAAAGCTACATCAAGAAGGTGTGCCCTGATTTGACCAATTTGCCTACTGGACTGGAAATCACTAGGAAGTTTGCTGAAATTGATGATGAGGAGAAACCAAGGGCTGTGCAGAAGAGTGAAATGCACCCTCAGCACAAAGTGTTGTTTGAATTTGTGAACAAAATTATGCTGCCAAGGCAGGAGAAGGGAGGGATTGCCAGTTTATGGACCTGGTCCTTACGGAACTGCTGGATAGTGATAAGCAGATCAATTGGCCAGGTTCATGATTCACTTGATTAAGAGGGTGGTCACTGGGAAGAAGAAGCACTCATTGCCCTTTGGGTTTATTCTGACTGATTTGTTTGCAAAATTGGGAATTCCATTGGAGGGGGTAGTCAATGCTACAAAGAAGGAGAAATTTGGCTGTGCTACCCTGATCAGCTGTGATATGACTGTTCAAGCTGATCCTCCACTGGCTGGGGTTGGCAAACAACCCTTGAACAATAAAGCAAGGGCATTGAGGCAACAAGTTGCCATACAAGCTGATGAGATAACAAGATTGGAGGAGGAAAAACATTACTGGAAGGCAGAGGCTACAGAAGCAAAGGAGACAAATGAGGGAATGCTCAAGCAAATGTTTGAGTTACTGAATAAGTCTCAGGGACCTGGTCCTTCCACATCCTGATCACCTTAGCCATAAGCCATCTTTTGTCCAGTGAGATTTAGACTAGTTCTAGTACCTTAGTCTTTTCCTTTTCTACTTTTTGAATAATTTAGTAGTACTTGCTTGTATCCCCTGGTTTAACCTTTTGTTAATGATGACTTGTCTTGGATGGCTAATATCATTGTTTTGCAGTTGCTTTAGTTTGAATTATGTTTGCATTTTGAGTTGCCTCAATGGCCATGCACTGATTTTTCTAACACTTGAATTATTATTTATGCAACCTTTTCAATGATGCCAAAAGGGGGAAGAGTAAGTCTGATTTTGCGTGAACTTTATACCTAATTGAAAATCTGATCCTTAATGATGAAATTAGTCCCTACTTATGTTGCTTTTGAGTTTCAAGATGTACTTCAGGGCATTAAGGATGTGCAGCTACGCGTATGAGTTTGTCATCATCAAAAAGGGGGAAAATGTTAGCTTGGATAAGCTTGAAGTTTTGACTGATGACTAAGGAACAGATCCAAGGACATGTTCCTTTGAATCACTGCAGCTAAATAGATAATTCATGCAAAATCATTTAAACAGAAATATTATTAATTATCCTAAGTCTGATATTTATCTTGATAATTATGCAGGTCTAAACGTGATATGAAAAGGTCGCATAAAGAGTGGATAAGGGCTAAAGGATTTTGGGTAACCTAGGGAAGAGTTCAATTAGGACTCAAACTCTTGGAAGCTTTGGAGTTGTAATTGCTCAAGACTTCTTGGGTTTTGGAAGCTATAAAAGTAGAAAGATTTTAGCTATTGAAGTGTGCACAAATACAGAGAGAATCGAGTCTTAGCATTGAAAGAGTTTTAATCGTATTTGTGTAATCATCAAGCTACAGGGAACTAAGTAAGAACCTGTTCCTTAGATTGAGTCTTGTCAAAGTTCAGTCTTAGTTCAACTGTAGTAGGTACTATCGAGTTGTATCATTTCAGTTCAAGTCGTGTACTTGAAGAAGCTTCACTGATCGTGAAAGAGGTCACTAGAGGATTAGAGTTAGTCCTAGGTTAGTAAGAAGGTAGTCTTGTAACCAAGTAAGTCTTTTACATAGTGAAGTTAAAGTCCTACTTGGAAGAGTAGGTCGTGGTTTTTTGATCTCTAGTTAAAGAAGTATTTCCACGCTAATACTGGGTGTTCATTTACTTACAGTTTTAATTCCGCATATAATACAGTAAAGGAACATATTTAAGGAACTGGTCCTTAAAACAGTAAAGTGGTGTGTCCTGGGAAATAACAAACTCCTATGCCACATAATGGCTGTAGACCTCCGAAAAAAAGACGTGTGTAAAACTGAACATTGAAGAAATCTCAAGAGAAATAAAAGATTCGATGATCTAATCAAATAATAGTACTATGGTTCGAGAGAAAGTAACAGTATCTACTCGGACACTACAGTGGAAGTGTGTTGAATCAAGAACAGACAGTAAACGCCTTTATTATGGACGCTTTATTCTGTCTCCACTTATGAAAGGCCAAGCCGACACAATAGGCATTGCGATGCGAAGAGCTTTACTTGGAGAAATAGAAGGAACATGTATCACACGTGTAAAATCTGAGAAAGTCCCACATGAATATTCTACCATAACGGGCATTCAAGAATCGGTACATGAAATTCTAATGAATTTGAAAGAAATTGTATTGAGAAGTAATCTATATGGAACTTCTGACGCGTCTATTTGTGTCAAGGGTCCTGGATATGTAACTGCTCAAGATATAATCTTGCCGCCTTCTGTAGAAATCGTTGATAATACACAACATATAGCTAGTTTAACGGAACCAATTGATTTTGTATTGGATTACAAATAGAGAGAAATCGTGGATATCTTATAAAAACGCCACATAACTGTTGAACCCCAAAAATTACTACCCTTTCTTTAGGAAAAGATAGATTTCGGGTATATTTCAACAAAATGGGATTCCAAAGGGTTTTCTTTGGAGTCGCCACCTAATTTAAGGATTATTAGGAACCTAAGTTAACTAAAGAGTGCAATTTTATTTCTTTATTTAAAGGAAATTAAATTAAATCAGAGATTCTTAGGTAAGTGGTTCTATTAAATTCGAAAGAAGGTCCCTTGCGGGAGCACTTTCGAAAATCCGCTAAATGCGGTTAATCCGGCGATTTTCACGAATTTTACTTGAAATTTAGTTTGGGATAAAAAATAAATAGGTAATAAAATAATATAGAGAAGATAAAATTGATTATGACAATACTTTGAACAAAACTTAAGATTAATTGAATGAATAATGAGATAAGGGTTGATTGATTAATTAATTAAATAAATAAAGGATAAATAAATTAAATAAATAATAGAACAAAATACAACATTCTAAGTAAATAATTAGATAAATAATTGATTAATTGATCGCTTAGGTAAATGGATAAATAAATAAATAGATAACTTAATTAAATAAATTGTTATATTAATTTAATTAAGTAAAAGATTAAATGAATAATAATTGATTAAATAAGTAAATGAGTAGATAAATAATCATTATGAATTAATAAAATAAATAAATGATTAATTAATTAAATAAATAAATAAGATTAATTAAATAAATAATTTGATATATAAATATCGCATAATTAATCCGATTAATGAATACATTGTTATATTAATTTAATTAAGTAAAAGATTAAATGAATAATAATTGATTAAATAAGTAAATGAGTAGATAAATAATCATTATGAATTAATAAAATAAATAAATGATTAATTAAATTAAATAAATAAATAAGATTAATTAAATAAATAATTTGATATATAAATATCGCATAATTAATCCGATTAATGAATACATGGGTAGATAGATAAATAAATATTTGACAAGTAGATAAATAAAGATAAATAATAGATGGAGATGTATAATTAATTAAATTTTAATTTCTTTTGCACTCGATAATTAACTATAGATTACTATTAACTTAAACTAATTGGCGAGTCCCAAAGAAAAGGGATAAGCAATTATATAATCATTTTAAACATGCAATAAGATAACAGTTTAATAAAAGCGACTATCCTACCAAGCCTCTAACATGCAAATCCTAGTCCGGTTTCAGGGCTTCCTAAAACATGCTTTCTAAAGGGGACGGGAGAGAATGAGTTTAGAAGGTAGAACCCGGAGATTGCGGAGTGAATGACTACTTTTTATTACATTATGCCCATGAGCCTAAGTTACATTAAGCGGCTCAACAAAGCATTTTAAAAGTCCTCTTTCTTGACTCGAACTTGAGTTTAAGTACGAGTTGACTCCAACGCGACCTCATCCCAAAGACCGTCCCAATTTGCGAGTTTTACCCAACTCGTTCCCAAGGAGGTGTTCATGCCAAAATGAGAAGAAGATAAGGATTAATAATATGAATTAATGCCAACGGGAAATGAAGTAAAATGCCAATTTCAATCATGAATACAGTAACAATGCATCTTTTAGATCCTATTACTGACAAGATTCAAACTACACCAAGTCATCATTTTATTCATGAACTATGGAAGCAATCAGGTTAAGGAATGGATACAGGACTCTATTACACTAGTTTTATCATAATATATCTGAGACATCCACAGATTAGCAGAGCAGCATAGAATACAGATGGTATACTTCACAGCTAACTGTATGCAAGATAAATAAATTCATATCTTCGAGAATGAG
The DNA here is from genome assembly GCA_037355625.1 of Petunia x hybrida. NCBI lineage: Eukaryota > Viridiplantae > Streptophyta > Magnoliopsida > Solanales > Solanaceae > Petunia > Petunia x hybrida. The sequence continues at coordinate 303,970 of JBBBVM010000505.1, read as the reverse complement.
GGAATAAGCAATTTACCCCATAGCAGATCCTACAAGAAGGTCACACAACTTCTATCCAGCAAACTCTCACTCATATACTAACTCTAGAAGACATGGAATATGCTGGATATGAATCATAGAAACAAAGCAACTAATGGAAATCAAACCAGAGAGGAGGAGGGATTCAACTGGAGCCTGATATCAAGAAACACAGCTAGGAGAACCACACTATAGGGGCTAACAGAATTAAAAGAAAAACTAATTTAAGAAACCTGACATGACCTTTCCATGATCCAACAATTAACATGGTCAAATATCAATTCAGAGATGAGGAGGGAAACCAAAAAAAGAAGATCAGGAACCGAGAAGGAGTAAAGAAAGTTTAGAACCATAGGAAAGCTTACTCTTATAGAATACCAGCAACCTCTTAAGATAGAACAAAAACTGGAACCTTATTTTGATAGGATACCAGAGACATTGACAGGGAAAACTAAACTCTTAGATAGAGGCCAAGACTTTGAAATTAACGCGATAAAGCACTCCAAAGCAAAGGGGAAAATAGGACAGCAACTGGACCAACACCCAAACCTTCTACTTATCAGCTGCCAAACTTCTGAACCAAAACAAATACATACAGACCCTGCCCTGGACAAACACCCACCAAAAACTCCCTCCAGAACTCCACAGGAAACTCCCTAAGCAGCTGCAGCCATCCCTGAAACTTTCACTGGCAGACCCTCACACTTCCTAGCACCACCAGCTACTATAACAGACCACCCTAACCCAAAATAAAGCCCCTGCTAACCCACTTGAAACTTCTGCATACAACTCAACCACCTGAGAACAGAGAACAGCCTCTCACACCTTACAAACTCCCTCAGACCCTTGCAAACTCCCTGCTATCACTACACTACTCCAGAAACAAACCAAGCAAACTGCAGCCCCTTTAACCTCTATAGCTAACCTAAAACAACCCTGAAAACACCCCTGCTTCCTGACTACTCACAGCCTCCAAACCCCCTCACACTCTCTTACAATACTATTGACCAGACCAGCCTGAAACCTTCTTCACTGCCTGAACCAAAACACCAGCAGCTTACCAGACAACCCAACTCTCTCTTGAACACCCTGCATACTCAACATCTTCCAGAACAAACCAAAACAACCCCTGAACACCTGATTAGACTACCCTGCAACACCTCAAGACTCTGAACCAAGCTCACAAGAACCCCTGAGCTTCACAGAAATAAAAAAAAAAAAAAACTACTTCACTGCTGCTCCTTAAAACTAACAATATCCAGACCCTGACCCTCACTGCCTGAACAACTATCAGGCCCCCTAACATTCTTAAACTTCTCCTTTACACCCAAAACTACTTTCCAATCCACTGCACATACTCCACAACAAACAAAGAACAACCTAGATCTCCATTTACTACTTCAGACCACCTGAAACAAACCTGAACAACACACTCTCACCACCTGACCTTCAGACACCAGAAACAAACAACTCATATAGAAATGAGAACATGAAGAAAGCAAGTTACAGCTTCTTTTAACAGAACTAAAGCATGAGACGAGTTCAAAATTAAAACTTTGTGTTCCAGAACAACACAATAAAGAATCGATTATGTGATATCTCCTCACATCAACAGCGTATCAGTATACATTCAACATGATGAACAAACTACTAAGTTCAAACTAACTTAACACGATTCATACATAATACCATTTCAACTTTCAGAAACGATAAAAAATAGTTAAGAAAAATGGAAGTAATGAGTGTTACCTTTTGTGGAGCAGTGAACAAGAGCGAAAACTGAAAAATGGACGCGACTCGACCAAGCGACGACGACGACTGGTGAAGCGACGACACAACTAATGAAGCGATGACACAAAGTTGAAAGCGATGCTCGACTCGAAACCAGAAACTAAAGCACTATGAGTATATATTTTTTAACTGAGAGAAAAAAAAATCTGAAAATATATCAATGCTGCCGTTTTTTTTTGTGTTAAAATCCAGAACCCCCTCTAAACCTTACAAAACGCTGAATATATAGGAGAGTTTTAGGGTTTACCTTGGATAAAACCTCTGAATTACCCTTGCTATTTTCGATCTATTTCTCCTAAGATAAGGGTCTAAAGTGTCCATTCTTTTTCGGATTGTACACTTTGGATCCTTATCTCTAAGAAAAGATCCAAAGGCTGGGATTCTTCGATTCAAAATGAGTGGACCAGATTTTGTGACCGTTTGTTTGGAGAGAGGGTGAAGAGCTACCAGCTGGGAATGGATTACTCGTCCAGCACATCGATCGTACGGAGAAGACGATCGATTGGACCGGGTTTTGGTTCTGGACGCGGGTCGAAAGTGATAATGGGTCGAATTTTGGGAGAAAAGGGTCGCGGGTGAGGAACTGATTAGGGATTTTATCTTACGTGTTTTGTTTTAAAAGGGGTTTGCAAGGGTGGGTCGGATATGAGGTTGTGTTTTGCGATTTTGGCCTTTTTTTACTCAAAATTATCCATTTGACTATTTAAAATTTATAAAATTGCCCTTTTTAGCACATCTTTTAATTAAATATACTTTATTATTTAATATTAACTTAAAATCGTGGAAAAATTGGGTGTCAACAATAACTTTCAAGATGCAAGTTATCCTATAGATGTTTTATTCATGCCTGTTCGAAATGCAAATCATAGTATTCATTCTTATGAGAATGGGAATGAAAAACAAGAGATACTTTTTCTCGAAATATGGACAAACGGAAGTTTAACTCCGAAAGAAGCACTTCATGAAGCATCCCAAAATTTAATTGATTTATTTATTCCCTTTTTACATATGGAGGAAGACAACTTATATTTACAGGATAATCAACACACGGTTCCTTAGATGCCGCAAGAGTAAATTTGAATGATCTGTCAAGCCAAATCATTTGCATTGTCAACTTGATTGGTGTTGCTTGTATGGATAGTGGTTCAAAGTTTTGAATGCTCTCTTCAGTTCATATTGAATCTGATGTTCAAATCCTATGCGGCAAGGCGAATAATCTCCGAGAAACTGATGGTTGACCTGAAAAAGTAAAGCAAAGCATTAATTTGAAGCAAATAAAATGGCAGAATTTAAAGCAAGCGCAAAGCAAAACAGTGTGGAAATATAATCAGTGCAATAGCCATTTGATAAATCAATTGGCGAGACAATCAGACAATGATGGTCTTGAGAAGATTGTCAATAAGGCAACGCTTATTTTGGCGTGATTTGAAAACATAACGCATGCCTCGATTTCATTGCTTATTTAGGATTGAAATCATAGAGGTAGAAATGCCGCCTGTTCGGCAATAACTCATGGCAAAGCATAACGCTTTAAGTCATGAAAAGGCAATGCAACGCAATCTGCAAGACAACTTTGAATGTGCGTTCAATAAGTTGTTCATCAATAGCGCGAATGATCCTTTCACTGCAAGCTTTCATATTCCTGCTCTCAAAGAAAAATTTGTTAGTTTTGGGGAGGGGTGTTTGATTTGTGCTGATTCATCTTGAATTTGCTGCTATCGCTTCCTCTTCTTCGTCTGACTTGGACTTTAAAACCATCCTCTGAAACTTGGTTTATGAACTCAATAGTATAACTCATTTTAATATAGAGGCAAAATAAAATAATTTGATAAAATAGTAAGCAAGCAATCATTGATATGCAAGTGAAAAGTTTATAATGCATGTAAAATTTCTGCTTCAACTGAAACTCATGACATATTTTGAAACAAACTGAACGTCCTTTGCATCTACAACTTGCACCAATCTTGAAAACCTTAGAACTCTGCCATCCTAGCCTTTGATAAGCAATACCAACTTTGCAAAATCTGCCCCAGTTATGATCTTCTAAATCTTCAACTCATTTTTGCAAAATTTGCCCCAGTTATACTCTTTATGCCTTTGAACTCTTTTGCAAAGTTTGCCCCAGTTATACTCTTTATGCCTTTGAACTCTTTTGCAAAGTTTGCCCCAGTTTCTATCTTCCATATCTTCAAATCATCTGTGCAAAAATTGCCCCAGTTGCTTGCCTTAGGGGAAACTGAAAATTTTAATATTATAGAGTCGAGCCCTTTAAGAGCGCCTACGTATCCCTCCACGGGAATCAGACCGTGCGTAGTTCTGCTTACATAAAGATTTTTTTGGGAAAAATATGGCAATCTAAGTACGAAGCCGCATCCGAATTGGAAAACCTACACATCTGCCCAGATGCATAGTTCGGCATTACATCATAAAAGATAAACAAGCCTAAAGTGTTACAATATTTTGACCGAATCCGAAGGGGATTGCCTACTTATCCTGTTGCCGTTCCAGGAATCAGGTCAGAAGTAGTTCAAACTTACATAAAAGAGGAAATAGGGGAAATTATTATATCAATGCAACCGAACTCTATGTGAGTTACTACGTATCCCGCCTTGGGATTCAGGTCACGCGTAGTTCGCATTACATCAAAGATTACATTCAAAACCATGCTAACTTGTGATTGCTTCAGACATAGTATCTTTTGACGGCATCTGCGTTGATTGCTTTTGGCCAAACTTGACCATCCATTTCAGCCAGAATCAGTGCTCCTCCGGATAAAACCCGATGAACCACATATGGACCTTGCCAATTCGGTGCAAATTTGCCCCTTGCTTCTTCTTGATTAGGAAAGATCTTCTTTAGCACTAATTGCCCCGGTTTGAAGTCTCTCACTCTCACTTTCTTGCCAAAAAACTTGATCATGCGATTTTGATAAAGTTGCCCATGACAAATTGCATTCATTCTTTTCTCATCAATAAGCATCAACTGTTCATATCTGCTCTTCACCCATTCAGCATTTTCTAGCTCAGCTTCTTGAATGATTCTTAAAGAAGGAATTTCTACCTCCGCGGGTAAGACTGCTTCTGTGCCGTACACTAAAAGATAGGGAGTTCCGCCAGTTGAAGTTCTAGTGGTGGTGCGGTACCCAAGAAGTGCAAAAGGCAACTTTTCATGCCAGTCTCTATAATTATCAATCATCTTGCGGAGAACACGCTTGATGTTCTTATTTGCCGCCTCAACAGCTCCATTCATTTGAGGCCGGTATGCAGTAGAGTTGCGATGAGTAATCTTGAAGCTTTCACAAGTTGTTCTCATTAAATCACTATTCAAGTTTGCACCATTGTCAGTAATGATTGATTCAGGAACTCCGAATCTACAAATGATATTGTTGCGCACAAAATCTGACACCACCTTCTTGGTTACGGACTTGTGAGAAGTTGCCTCCACCCACTTGGTAAAGTAATCGATAGCCACCAAAATAAAGCGATGTCCATTTGAGGCAGCCGGCTCAATAGGACCAATAACATCCATTCCCCAAGCGACAAAAGGCCAGGGAGAACTCATTGCATGAAGTTCAGAAGGAGGTCTTTTGATCATATCCCCGTGAATTTGACATTGATGGCATTTCCGCACAAACTGAACACAATCAGTTTCCATAGTTAGCCAAAAATAACCTGCTCTCAAGATCTTCTTAGCCAAGACAAAACCATTCATGTGCGGTCCACAAACTCCCGCATGCACTTCCGTAAGCAATTTATTTGCTTCAATGGCATCCACACACCTTAAGAGTCCTAAGTCTGGGGTCCTCCTATATAGGATTTCACCGCTTAGAAAGAATTGATTTGCTAACCTCCGAATGCTCTTCTTTTGAACACTTGTTGCATTTTCAGGATAACTCCCAACCTTGAGATAATTCTTGATATCAAAATACCAAGGGTGGCCATCTCGCTCTTCCTCAACTTGAAAACAATAAGCTGGCCTATCACGCAATTCAATTTCGATAGGATCAATATAATTCTTGTCAGGATGTTGGATCATGGAAGATAAAGTTGCCAAAGCATCGGCAAACTCATTTTGAAGTCTTGGAACATGCTTGAACTCAATCTTTGCGAACCTTTTGCACAATTCCTTGACGCAACGCAAATAAGGAAGAATCTTTACATTCTTGGTGTTCCACTCGCCTTGTACTTGGTGAATCAGCAAGTCAGAGTCCCCGATCACTAAAAGTTCTTGAATATTCATATCAACCGCTAATCGTAGACCCAAAATGCATGCTTCATACTCAGCCATATTATTAGTGCATGGAAATCTGAGCTTGGCCGAAACAGGATAGTGCTGACCCGTTTCAGAAATTAAGACAGCTCCAATACCAACACCTTTGAAATTTGCTGCTCCATCAAAGAAAAGGCGCCAACCATCATATTCAGAAGAGATGTCTTCACCCAGAAACAAGACCTCTTCATCGGGAAAGTAAGTCCTCAATGGTTCATAGTTGTCATCAACAGGATTTTCAGCTAAATGATCTGCCAATGCTTGTGCCTTTACCGCCTTTTGGGTGACATAAACTATATCAAATTCACTCAACAGAATCTGCCATTTTGCTAATTTTCCTGTAGGCATCGGCTTTTGAAAGATATATTTCAAAGGATCCATCCTCGAGATAAGATAAGTTGTATATGATGAAAGATAGTGCCTTAACCTTTGTGCGGTCCAAGTCAAGGCGCAACAAGTTCGCTCCAAAAGAGTATACCTGGCTTCATAAGGGGTGAACTTCTTGCTTAGATAATAAATGGCTTGTTCTTTCTTCCCGGTCTTGTCATGTTGCCCCAAGACACATCCAAAGGCATTTTCCGAGACAGACAAATATAAGATCAATGGTCTTCCAGGTTCAGGAGGAACTAACACAGGAGGATTAGATAGATACTCCTTGATCCTATCAAAAGCCTTTTGACAATCTTCTGTCCATTCAATAACAACATCTTTCTTCAACAACTTGATTATTGGTTCACAAATAACCGTGGATTGTGCAATGAAGCGGCTTATGTAGTTCAAACGGCCAAGAAAGCTCATCACATCCTTCCGGCTCTTTGGAGGAGGCAAGTCTTGGATAGTCTTGATTTTAGACGGATCCAATTCTATACCCCTCCGGCTAACAATAAAACCCAACATCTTGCCAGCGGGAACACCAAATGCACATTTTGCAGGATTAAGCTTCAAGTTATACCGCCGAAGGCGGTTGAAGAATTTCTCAAATCAGTCAAATGCTCTTCTTTCTTCTTTGACTTGATAACCACATCATCTACATAGACTTCAATCTCTTTGTGAATCATATCATGGAAAAGAGTTGTCATCGCTCTCATATATGTTGCCCCGGCATTCTTCAAACCGAAAGGCATAACTCTATAACAGAACACACCCCAAGGCGTGATGAAAGCGGTCTTTTCAGCGTCATCTTCATCCATTAGAATCTGGTGATAGCCAGCAAAGCAATCTACAAAAGACTGAAGCTCATGTTTTGCACAGCTATCAATAAGGATATGAATATTTGGCAATGGAAAATCATCCTTTGGACTTGCTTTGTTGAGATCACAATAATCAACACAAACTCTAACTTTGCCATCTTTCTTGGGCACCGGCACAATATTTGCTAACCAAGTGGGATATTTGAGAGATCGAATCACCTTAGCGGTCAATTGCTTTTGCACTTCTTCCAATATTTGTTTGCTTGTGGAAGTTTTGAAGTTTCTCTTCTTTTGCTTAACAGGCGGAAATGAAGGATCAGTTGGCAACTTGTGAGTGACAAGATCGGTACTCAAACCGGGCATATCATCATAAGACCAAGCAAAGATGTCTCGATACTCGTTCAATAGTTCAATATAAGCTCTTCTTTCTTCCGAGGTCAAATGAATACTGATTCTGGTTTCTCTAACATCTTCCGAAGTCCCCAAGTTGATTGACTCGGTTTCTTCCAAGTTAGGTTTTGGTTTGTTCTCAAATTGATCCACTTCTCTTGTTATTTCATCAGGAACAAAATCTTCATCAAACTCCCCAATACTCAATGCATCAGTACCAGTTTGTTCAGTTGTTTCATTATATGTCACAAGCAAAGTTTCGGCAGTTTTGTTAAGTGGAAAGCTGAAACAGAAACAAACATTAATCAAAAGCGTAAAATAAAGTAAATAATTAAAGCATAGCAAAATAATAGTAGGGGGGAATGCAGTGCATTTTATTTGTTTCAAAAGTCTAGTTTAGGGAGGCATACATTAAAGTAAAACATGCAGAATGTAAACAGATTATTTTGAAAAGACATAAACATAAACCAAAGGCGAAACACAGTTCAGGGCCTCAATCTGACTGTGACGCCAAAATAAACTAGTGAGTTCATTCACCAAGTCTCTTCCACTGGGACACAGGTCCAATTGGCCATCGGATCCTTTGCCTCAACATTCTGCACAGGTGATTCTTCAGCATAGTCTTCAATAATAACACCGCATTCGCAATCATCACTCAGAAACAAATTACCAACTCCTTCAACCAGATCCGGCATAACGACTTCTGGTGCCTTGACAAATGACTGGTATAAGGAAGGAAGGGGTTCTGGCATAACAATGGCTGGTTTCCTTTTGGCCTTTTCAATCTCCTTTTTGGTAGGACAGTAACCCAAGCCAAAGGTACCCAGGTTCTTGGGCAAGCAGATGGGTTCAGTAATGCCGTTCAGATTTGCTCCCAATCCCGAACCAGGTTTGAAACCATTTTTCAACATTTCCACAGCAATCATCTTGGGGACTCTAGGTAGGGTACCTCTTTTCGAATCATCATTAGATGCTCGAGTCACATTCATTAGCTCAACCGTGTGAAAAGTAGTTCCATCAAGTTCTGTGGCGTTGTCCACCATAGGAATCGTGGTGCTAGCATGCATGGGGCTGTTTCCCTCGCCCTTAACCACTACTTCTTCATTATCCCATATAAATTTCACACTTTGATGCAAAGTGGAAGGGACAGCTCCGGCCATGTGGATCCAAGGTCTTCCTAACAGCATATTATAGGTAGACGGGATGTCAAATACCTGAAACTCCACAGAGAAGTTCACAGGACCTATTTGCAGATCAAGATCAACTTCTCCTAAGGTGCACCTTTGAGCTCCATCAAAAGCCCTTGCTTTCACATTGCTTTGTCTAATTTTGCCAGCATCAATTCCAAGTTCCTTCAGAGTTCCCAACGGACATATATTGAGCCCGGAACCGCCGTCGATCAGCACCCGTCCGATAAATTTATCCCTACATTTGACAACAATATGCAAGGCTTTGTTGTGTCCGAGACCCTCGGGTAGAAGCTCTTCTTTGAAGAAGGACACCTTGTGAGGTTCTAAGATTTGGCCAACCAAGACGGCCAAGCTCTCATCCGTGGTCTCAGCAGGGACCTCTGCTTCTTTGAGCACTTTCAGCAATGCATTTCTGTGTGTTTCAGAGCTCATTAGCAAAGCCATGATGGATATCTGGGAAGGAGTATTCTTTAAATGCTCCAAAATAGAGTATTCCTTTGACTGCATTTTCCTCCAGAAGTCCTCAGCCTCGGTGTCAGTCACTCTTCTTACAATGCCCTCTTTTTCTCCAAGGCTTTGACCCAACTTCTCAGGCGTATAGAATCTACCAGATCTGGTCATGCCTTGTGCAGCAGCAACAGCAACAGTTACCTTTCCACTTCCGATAGGCACTTCAGAATAGTTCCAAGGAACCCTCTTGCTATCATATTGAAGGGGTGAGGCAAGCATGACGGTGACGGTTGGCCTTGGGATACCAGCTTGCACCAGAATGGGAGCTCTAACTTGCACAGATACTTTGGCCTCGTTAGCAACCCTCACATTGCTAACGGGAACAATGGTCCCTTTCAAATCGACTCCCTCCTCAAGGGAAATGACATTGACAGCATTGTTTCCATAGGCGGGAAGAGGATTATCTTGCACATTAGGCTGAGTTCTAGTAAGCTGGATAGTGCCTGATTTGATCAAAGCTTCCACTTTATCCTTGAAGGCATAACACCTTTCCACATCATGGCCCGCAGCCCCAGAATGATAAACACAATGCTTATTAACATCATACCACCTTGGAGGAGGATTTGGAGTATTGTCAGGAACAGGCTGCACAACTCCGGCGCTTCTTAGTCTTTCAAATTATTGACCATAAGATTCCGCTATAGGAGTATAGGTTTTGGGTGCTCTCCTTTCATAGCCTTGGTTAGGTCCTTGCATATTTGGACGGGCAGGAGCACGGGGTTGGTAATTCTGTGGGCGAGGAGGGTATTGCTGTGGTTGTGGCGCTGGTGCTCGTGGTGGATAATAACTGGGTTGTGCTTGATAGACAGGATATGGAGCGGGAGGAATTTGATAGTGACTAGGATAATTTGGGGGTGGTGCATTTGGGTAAGGAGAAGGAATATTTGGGTAATGAGGAGGTGCATTTGGGTAATGAGGAGGGGTGTTTTGGTAAGTAGGGTAGGCTGGTGGATTATCAAAATTCAACCTCCTAGCCGGGCGGCGGTCAATATCTGCGGCAACAGCTGTGACTTCTTCCCTCTTCTCTCTTCTTCTGGAATTGTTTGGGCTGGCTTGAGCATTTTGAGCACTTGACTTCATTTCAGCAAAGCTCACAATCCGACCGGATTTGATGCCTTCTTCCACCATCTCCCCCATTGTGAGAAGTTCAGCATAAGGTGCACCCATCATAGGAAGCATATGCATGTAATAGGAATCGTCTTGAGCACGAATAAAGTACTTCACCATATCCCTCTCAGTCATCGGGGGTTGCACCCGTGCAGCCTGTTCACGCCACCTCAAGGCGTATTCCCTAAAAGTTTCGGTTGGTTTCTTCTTCAAATTGGCCAAGGTTATGAGGTCAGGGACCATCGCCACATTGTATTCAAACTGCTTTGTGAAGTCACCAGCTATATCATCAAACTCGTGCCATTTGCTTATGTCTTGTCTGGCAAACCATTCAGCAGCAATACCTTCCAGACTATGGCTAAAGTAAGCCATCAGAAGTTCTTCTTTGCCTCCAGCAACCCTCATTCTGTTGAGGTACTTGGTTAAATGAGCAAATGGGTCACCATGACCATCATACACGTCAAACTTCGGCACCTTAAACCCAGGAGGAGGAGTAATGTCCGGGAATAGATAAAGACTGCGGTATGAAGTGCTTTGACGTTTCTTAGTCACCTGCAAATCCTTAATAGATTGTTGCATGACTTTCATTGCTTGGATCATTTCCTCTTGTTCACTTGTCTTTGCCTGTTTTTCCACAGTTATGGGCACTTCATTCTGTGGCGGATAGTCTGTGAAGTCCACATTCTTGCCATTAGGGTCATGCTCATAATACAACGCCTCGGGATACCCCTGTCTTGGATCATTGGCGTTTGGAGGAGCAACGGCTACAGGAATGGGCGCTTGAGATTGTGGAGGACGGGGAGTGTCTTTAGCAGGCAAATATTGGTAGTGAGGAGGAGTGGGGTCGTTAGGATATGGATAATATGAAGGATAACCAGCGGGTTGGGTATTTTGTTGAGCGGGCGGGGTATTTTGACTAACTTGTGGGCGGTTTAGTGGTGGTGGTGTTTGATTAATTGGGTTGTTTTGATATGTGGGTACATTGTGAACAGGATTGGCATTTGAAGGTACGTTTTGAGGGGCTTGCCCTTTAACTGTTGCTAACTCATCACTCAGCATCTGTATCTGCTTAGTCAGATTTAGAATAAGGTCATCTTGAGCAAGGATGATGTTTCCCCTCGAGGATCCAGGAGTTTCAAGAGTCTTATCATTGAGAACGGGAGGCTGATCATCGCTACCAGACATTTTGTCGAATTCTGAAGTGTATATCAATGTGCAGAGAAAAGGTCTTTGGATCAGCTCAATCAGCACAAATCAAACCTCTGTTTAGGAATAAACAAAACAAAAAAAAATTCAAAAGGTAACTATGTTAGTTTGCATGTTGTTGGTAAAATTCGCACGTAATCACATAGCGTGCGTCACGTAGCGCTTTTTACATTTTAAATGGGCGATAAATTAGGCATGTGGCAAACACAAGTAATGTGCGTGAAGTAAAAATGCAGACGCGTCCTACCCTGTAAGGTGCCTCTTTGTGCTAGAGGTAAGCCTAATCGCGCAAATAAATGATAACGAAAAGTAGTCCACACCTGTTTTGCAATAATCGACTTTAGAGTAAGCGATAACAGCAATAGTAATAATAATAGTCTTTCATTGATAATAACTTGCTTTCAGTACATCATCATCATTACATAGAGAATGAAAAGTGCTAGAAAGTAAATACATAAATTAAAGACATAGCCTGAGTACAACATTTGAAAATTTAAATAACTGCTATAGCTAAACTGCATCAAACTGGAGGAAATGCTGAAGCTGAAGTGCTAGCATGGTTTGGATCAATCCTGGCTCGTTTCACAGTCTCTACAACTTCTTTCATGAAGCTCCACTCATAAGGAGTGAAAGTGATGGAGCTAAGCTTGACCTTCATCCCATAGGTCCGATCTACATCTTCTAAACCTTCTTTTCCTGCTGGACTAGGAGTGATGGCAATGTCTTCTTTGATCCAGGCATAGTATTCAGGAGTCCGGCCTGCCTGATGAAAACTAGCGCGTTGGTTCACCATTCTATCCCAATCTTTGAAAATTTCTCCGACCCTTGGAACTTTTACTTCCTTGCCAAATTCGATTTCATAGGATCTCGTATATGCCGTGAGGGGTATGACTTGTTCTATCCCAAACTGACGAAGGACTCTTAAAGGTGCATAGTGATGAAGGCCCGTCAACCCGATGAGCTCGATGTAGTACTTCTCCTTAGATCTAAGATAAGCGCCCTCCTTGGTTGCAAGTCACCACACTTTCCACAAAATATGGTCTTCTTCAAGCTGGGCTAAGTGTCCAAACCAATCCTCAAGGCCCACTGGTGCAACAAACTTTCCAAGTACCCGTTCTTGATAGCTTCTGATTGGGTTGCCCCCACACAAGGCTATGTCCACTATGGGCTTTCGTTTAAAAAGGTGCTCCATGGCCCACAGTTGCAGAAGTAGATTTGAGCCCTCGAAATACCTCTTGTTCTTTTTCCTGCAGTTGGTTAGAGCTCTAAACATTTCTGCCAGAATCATCGGGACCACAGTGACTTCTTTGTTATCAATCCCTTCAAACAAAATACGGACCACTGCACCAATGCTGGTGCTAATCTTCCCTTCTTCCCGCGGAAAGATCAGAGTTCCAAAGAAAGAAATGACAAAGGCGGTGAAGCGCCTTTTCTTCCAGGTATCCAAAGAACAAGCAAATTCCCGAATATGGATGGCGTGACTGTCCCCAAATGCAAACCTCTCATAAAGATAATCTAAAGAAACCCATTCATTTGCAAAGCATCCCAACTTCTTGTTGTTATATAGCCCCAAATCTTCTAGGAAATGCCTCCCTCCTTGTTTCCTTGGAATGATCATCTCCCGACCCTTCAAAGGCAGCCCGGTAAGGTCGGCCATTTCCTCTAAGGTCGGCGTAAGCTCAAAATCCTTAAATCGAAAAACGGCCCTCGAATAGCTCCAGAAAGGCAAGAGAGCCTGAATCAAGTAGCGATCAGATGGAATCTCCAACAAATGGATCAAGTTCCCCAACTTCTTCTCAACCCATCCTGCCTCTCGTTTGTCATCTTGTTTCATGTTCCTCCACCATTCTTTCAATTTCTCAGGAACCTTAACAACCATTTGGACATTCTTGAATTCTGACATCTTTTGACCTACAAAACCAATGACAAAATGTTCTAAACCCCATTCATTGCAAAACTTGGTTTGGACTGTGAATTTCGTTATCATATAAACACATAATATGCATCGCTGTTGGGTATTAAAACCCGTCAACGAAAAAGGGCGGTTTTCCTAACTATGGAGGCGGCACCAAGGACCGGGTCCAAACTATGGTTTATGCATGCATGTTCCTAATGGAAACTCTAGAGTGGGTTCACTAGACATAAGGCTGTTTTGAGTGGCAAGCGGTCACGCGGTAGTAAAACTATCCGCTCACCCTGCAGGTACGCGCACTCTTTCTTAAAGGGTTTTTTGTGAGTTGCGGGTGTATATGCATACACCTCGCGGGTATAAGTAACCATGAAGAAGCTCCCAGGAGTGGGGGAAATATGAACGGAATGCCAGTTTTATATGTGCGCACATAAAGTGTGATGACATGCTTTTGTGATATACAAACAATCAACTAAATTAACTAGGCATGCTTGCAAATAAACAATTGATATAATCATACTAGTTTCAACATACAAACATAATAACTAAATAAACTAACATACTAGTATCAACATACGATTTCAAACAATACAAACAAACAAATTCGTGAAAATCTTTTGGTTAGAACCATTTGCGCATCCCCAGCGGAGTCGCCACGCTATTGAACCCCAAAAATTACTACCCTTTCTTTAGGAAAAGATAGATTTCGGGTATATTTCAACAAAATGGGATTCCAAAGGGTTTTCTTTGGAGTCGCCACCTAATTTAAGGATTATTAGGAACCTAAGTTAACTAAAGAGTGCAATTTTATTTCTTTATTTAAAGGAAATTAAATTAAATCAGAGATTCTTAGGTAAGTGGTTCTATTAAATTCGAAAGAAGGTCCCTTGCGGGAGCACTTTCGAAAATCCGCTAAATGCGGTTAATCCGGCGATTTTCACGAATTTTACTTGAAATTTAATTTGGGATAAAAAATAAATAGGTAATAAAATAATATAGAGAAGATAAAATTGATTATGACAATACTTTGAACAAAACTTAAGATTAATTGAATGAATAATGAGATAAGGGTTGATTGATTAATTAATTAAATAAATAAAGGATAAATAAATTAAATAAATAAAGGATAAATAAATTAAATAAATAATAGAACAAAATACAACATTCTAAGTAAATAATTAGATAAATAATTGATTAATTGATCGCTTAGGTAAATGGATAAATAAATAAATAGATAACTTAATTAAATAAATTGTTATATTAATTTAATTAAGTAAAAGATTAAATGAATAATAATTGATTAAATAAGTAAATGAGTAGATAAATAATCATTATGAATTAATAAAATAAATAAATGATTAATTAAATTAAATAAATAAATAAGATTAATTAAATAAATAATTTGATATATAAATATCGCATAATTAATCCGATTAATGAATACATGGGTAGATAGATAAATAAATATTTGACAAGTAGATAAATAAAGATAAATAATAGATGGAGATGTATAATTAATTAAATTTTAATTTCTTTTGCACTCGATAATTAACTATAGATTACTATTAACTTAAACTAATTGGCGAGTCCCAAAGAAAAGGGATAAGCAATTATATAATCATTTTAAACATGCAATAAGATAACAGTTTAATAAAAGTGACTATCCTACCAAGCCTCTAACATGCAAATCCTAGTCCGGTTTCAGGGCTTCCTAAAACATGCTTTCTAAAGGGGACGGGAGAGAATGAGTTTAGAAGGTAGAACCCGGAGATTGCGGAGTGAATGACTACTTTTTATTACATTATGCCCATGAGCCTAAGTTACATTAAGCGGCTCAACAAAGCATTTTAAAAGTCCTCTTTCTTGACTCGAACTTGAGTTTAAGTGCGAGTTGACTCCAACGCGACCTCATCCCAAAGACCGTCCCAATTTGCGAGTTTTACCCAACTCGTTCCCAAGGAGGTGTTCATGCCAAAATGAGAAGAAGATAAGGATTAATAATATGAATTAATGCCAACGGGAAATGAAGTAAAATGCCAATTTCAATCATGAATACAGTAACAATGCATCTTTTAGATCCTATTACTGAAAGATTCAACCTACACCAAGCCATCATTTTATTCATGAACTATGGAAGCAATCAGGTTAAGGAATGGATACAGGACTCTATTACACTAGTTTTATCATAATATATCTGAGACATCCACAGATTAGCAGAGCAGCATAGAATACAGATGGTATACTTCACAGCTAACTGTATGCAAGATAAATAAATTCATATCTTCGAGAATGAGGGAATAAGCAATTTACCCCGTAGCAGATCCTACAAGAAGGTCACACAACTTCTATCCAGCAAACTCTCACTCATATACTAACTCTAGAAGACATGGAATATGCTGGATATGAATCATAGAAACAAAGCAACTAATGGAAATCAAACCAGAGAGGAGGAGGGATTCAACTGGAGCCTGATATCAAGAAACACAGCTAGGAGAACCACACTATAGGGGCTAACAGAATTAAAAGAAAAACTAATTTAAGAAACCTGACATGACCTTTCCATGATCCAACAATTAACATGGTCAAATATCAATTCAGAGATGAGGAGGGAAACCAAAAAAAGAAGATCAGGAACCGAGAAGGAGTAAAGAAAGTTTAGAACCATATGAAAGCTTACTCTTATAGAATACCAGCAACCTCTTAAGATAGAACAAAAACTGGAACCTTATTTTGATAGGATACCAGAGACATTGACAGGGAAAACTAAACTCTTAGATAGATGCCAAGACTTTGAAATTAACGCGATAAAGCACTCCAAAGCAAAGGGGAAAATAGGACAGCAACTGGACCAACACCCAAACCTTCTACTTATCAGCTGCCAAACTTCTGAACCAAAACAAATACATACAGACCCTGCCCTGGACAAACACCCACCAAAAACTCCCTCCAGAACTCCACAGGAAACTCCCTAAGCAGCTGCAGCCATCCCTGAAACTTTCACTGGCAGACCCTCACACTTCATAGCACCACCAGCTACTATAACAGACCACCCTAACCCAAAATAAAGCCCCTGCTAACCCACTTGAAACTTCTGCATACAACTCAACCACCTGAGAACAGAGAACAGCCTCTCACACCTTACAAACTCCCTCAGACCCTTGCAAACTCCCTGCTATCACTACACTACTCCAGAAACAAACCAAGCAAACTGCAGCCCCTTTAACCTCTATAGCTAACCTAAAACAACCCTGAAAACACCCCTGCTTCCTGACTACTCACAGCCTCCAAACCCCCTCACACTCTCTTACAATACTATTGACCAGACCAGCCTGAAACCTTCTTCACTGCCTGAACCAAAACACCAGCAGCTTACCAGACAACCCAACTCTCTCTTGAACACCCTGCATACTCAACATCTTCCAGAACAAACCAAAACAACCCCTGAACACCTGATTAGACTACCCTGCAACACCTCAAGACTCTGAACCAAGCTCACAAGAACCCCTGAGCTTCACAGAAATTAAAAAAAAAAAAAACTACTTCACTGCTGCTCCTTAAAACTAACAATATCCAGACCCTGACCCTCACTGCCTGAACAACTATCAGGCCCCCTAACATTCTTAAACTTCTCCTTTACATCCAAAACTACTTTCCAATCCACTGCACATACTCCACAACAAACAAAGAACAACCTAGATCTCCATTTACTACTTCAGACCACCTGAAACAAACCTGAACAACACACTCTCACCACCTGACCTTCAGACACCAGAAACAAACAACTCGTATAGAAATGAGAACATGAAGAAAGCAAGTTACAGCTTCTTTTAACAGAACTAAAGCATGAGACGAGTTCAAAATTAAAACTTTGTGTTCCCAGAACAACACAATAAAGAATCGATTATGTGATATCTCCTCACATCAACAGCGTATCAGTATACATTCAACATGATGAACAAACTACTAAGTTCAAACTAACTTAACACGATTCATACATAATACCATTTCAACTTTCAGAAACGACAAAAATAGTTAAGAAAAATGGAAGTAATGAGTGTTACCTTTTGTGGAGCAGTGAACAAGAGCGAAAACTGAAAAATGGACGCGACTCGACCAAGCGACGACGACGACTGGTGAAGCGACGACACAACTAATGAAGCGATGACACAAAGTTGAAAGCGATGCTCGACTCGAAACCAGAAACTAAAGCACTATGAGTATATATTTTTTAACTGAGAGAAAAAAAAATCTGAAAATATATCAATGCTGCCGTTTTTT
This sequence comes from Petunia x hybrida, assembly GCA_037355625.1. NCBI lineage: Eukaryota > Viridiplantae > Streptophyta > Magnoliopsida > Solanales > Solanaceae > Petunia > Petunia x hybrida. The sequence continues at coordinate 286,112 of JBBBVM010000505.1, read as the reverse complement.
TTTGTGTTAAAATCCAGAACCCCCTCTAAACCTTACAAAACGCTGAATATATAGGAGAGTTTTAGGGTTTACCTTGGATAAAACCTCTGAATTACCCTTGCTATTTTCGATCTATTTCTCCTAAGATAAGGGTCTAAAGTGTCCATTCTTTTTCGGATTGTACACTTTGGATCCTTATCTCTAAGAAAAGATCCAAAGGCTGGGATTCTTCGATTCAAAATGAGTGGACCAGATTTTGTGACCGTTTGTTTGGAGAGAGGGTGAAGAGCTACCAGCTGGGAATGGATTACTCGTCCAGCACATCGATCGTACGGAGAAGACGATCGATTGGACCGGGTTTTGGTTCTGGACGCGGGTCGAAAGTGATAATGGGTCGAATTTTGGGAGAAAAGGGTCGCGGGTGAGGAACTGATTAGGGATTTTATCTTACGTGTTTTGTTTTAAAAGGGGTTTGCAAGGGTGGGTCGGATATGAGGTTGTGTTTTGCGATTTTGGCCTTTTTTTACTCAAAATTATCCATTTGACTATTTAAAATTTATAAAATTGCCCTTTTTAGCACATCTTTTAATTAAATATACTTTATTATTTAATATTAACTTAAAATCGTGGAAAAATTGGGTGTCAACAATAACTTTCAAGATGCAAGTTATCCTATAGATGTTTTATTCATGCCTGTTCGAAATGCAAATCATAGTATTCATTCTTATGAGAATGGGAATGAAAAACAAGAGATACTTTTTCTCGAAATATGGACAAACGGAAGTTTAACTCCGAAAGAAGCACTTCATGAAGCATCCCAAAATTTAATTGATTTATTTATTCCCTTTTTACATATGGAGGAAGACAACTTATATTTACAGGATAATCAACACACGGTTCCTTTATCCCCTTTTACCTTTCATGATAAATTGGCTAAACTCATTTTTTTTAAAAAAAAAACTAGCATTGAAATCGATTTTTACTGACCAATCAGAATTGCCTTCCAGGATCTATAATTGCCTCAAAATGTCCAATATATATACATTATTGGACCTTTTGAATAACAGCCAAGAAGATCTTATGAAAATTGAACATTTTCGTAGAGAAGATGTAAAAGAGATATTGGGCATTTT